>ML986617.1:267334-291714 GCA_010094045.1 Lojkania enalia
GAGTATACTTAATAGGTAAACTACTCGACTGGTTCTAGTCCTTTCTAATAAATTTCAAGAATTACGTAGAAGAGTACTAGAAGAGTAAAACTAAGGTAATATTTATAAGCCTAGTATACTTCTAATAGAAACTCGAACTAGCGTTTAGAGATATCGACGAAGTATAGGTAGTAGAAGATAGACTCTATAATCTAGTTTAACTAGGATCTATTACCTTATATATATTAAGCTTTTAACAGCTCTCGAATAAACTTGTATAAGACGACTATAGTATAATAGTAAAGTTCTATAGAGGATTAAAAATAGAAATAAGAAGAGTAATAATATATATAGAGTAACCGCAGGACCTAGTATTATACTTTTAACTAGTAAAGAGAATTGATAATAAACTATATTAGTTTAAAAATAAGGAAAAATAAGCGTACTACTAAAGGGTACGCTTTTTAATAAGAGCTGCTAATGTAAATAGACCTATAGACCTAAGTGCTACTAGAGAAAAGAAGCCTAAGTTATAAGTAACTTAGGGAAAGAAGACTTAGGAAAAGAAGACTTAGAAAAAAGATATTAAGTATTATAATTATTAAAAACTAGGATATATAGTAAAGGAATGTTAAAGCAAAAAGAAAGAAAGAAGAAACCGGCCTATAGAAGATAAACCGCAGGAAGTAGGTAAAGAAAAACTAGCCGCAACTATAGAATATAAAACCTTATATTAGTTCTTCTATAATAAAGATAAGTATTAAATCTACTAACAATTTAAAGAAGCTATAGGGTATTAGTCTTAGAAGGAAATATAACTTACAGCAACATAGAAATACATAAAAAGGTGGCTAGAAGAAGTTTAGGAAATATTAGACAAGGATAAAGAAATAAATACCCTATTATAAATAGAAGAAGCTATTACTAGAGTACTAATACCTAAACTAGCACCTAGAGTATATTCTATATACTAACAAGGAATAATCGAGTATAAATAGGGAACTCCGGCTTCTATAGCTACCCTATAAGAAGAACTACCTATAAGATTCTATAATAAAAATAGACTAGAATAAGATATTATTAACGTTTACGAAGAATAGTAAAATATCTACCCTAGGGAAATCCGCTTCTTATATTTCTAAAAATAGATAGAAACTATAAAAGTAGTAGAAGAGTATCTTAAAATAATAGACTAGGATAAGGCTGCGTATATAGTATAGAAAGTAGTAGCCTTCTTACAAAGTAAAATACTAGTAAAATACTAGGTATTAAAGGCATCGCGATATAAATAAGAATAGGATTACTAGGTTAGAGAAGATAATAACCTCTATATAAACTAATACTATCTAGTGTATTTTAAGATAGTATAGATATCATATATCGAACGATAATATAAGGCCTACTAAGAAAGAAAGGAAAATATAGGCGTATAGCTAAGACGACTAAACGAAGACGAAGTATTAGGAAACCTTATAAAGTAAGAAGCTATAATAGGATGGGAAGTTACTAAACAAACTTAAAACTATATAGTACTCGAACCTGGACTTCTACTACCTAAAGTATATATTAGAGGAAGGCTATAGTATAAATGCTTAGAATAGAAATATCCGAAATATATATCTATAAAAGAAGTAATAGCCTACTAGTTTAAGATAACTTAGCTGTATAGGAATATAAGAGAATACTACCTTATAACACCTGGACGGTACTACGGCTATAAAATATATATACTTATTAATAGTAGAGTAATAAAGAATTTTATAGCTAGCAATTATATTACTAGAAAAGGAATACCTATAATACGACTAGAACGACCTTATATAATTTAAACTATAGAAGAGAAAGATTTCTAGAAGAAAGTTATATATACTATAGAACTAGAAGAGTTTAAAATTCTAGGAACAACCTAATAAGGATAAATATTTTAAATTATAGAGATTACTGACTATAATATTATTCTAGGAATCCTATAGTTAAGAAAAGAAAACTTTTAGATAAATTGGTAAACGGGACGAATTATCCTTGAAAACTCGGGCTAACTAATTAAGGAACAACTCGCTGTAATAGTAAAAGAAGTAGTAAAAGAATTATTCTTAATAGAAAATATATTATATAGTATACCTAAAGAATACTAATATTTAATAAAACAACTCTAAGAACTACTATAATACCTACCTAAACACAGAGAATACGATTATAAAATTAAATTATAACTAGAAAAAGAACCTAGATATAGGCTAATATATAGCCTAATACTAAGAGAAATAGAGGCTCTAGAATAATATATAGACGAATACCTGAAGAAAGGAATAATTAGAGAATTAAACTTACTAGTAGTATACCTTATACTCTTTATAAATAAAAAAGAAACAACTAATCTATAAATATATGTTAATTATTATACCCTTAATAATATTATAATTAAGGATTACTATCCTCTACTATTTATTTATGATTTAAGAAACTAATTAAGAGAAGCTACTATCTTTATAAAATTAGATATCTAGAACGCGTACTATTAAATCCGTATTAAAGAAGGAGACGAATAGAAAATAGTATTTAGAATAAAAAAGGGACTCTTTAAATATCTAGTTATACTATTTAGATTTACTAATATACTAGCCACCTTCTAAAAACGAATTAATAAGGTACTAAGACCCTACCTCGGATAATTCTATATAGTATATTTAGACGACGTTCTCGTATATTTAAAAATAAACCAGGAATATAAGAAATATATTAAATAAGTACTACGCGTATTATAAGTAGTAAAACTATACCTTAAAGTAAGGAAATATAAATTCTATACTATGAGAATAGACTACTTAAGATTTATTATTAAACTAGAATAACTATAAATAGACCTAAATAAATTAGTAGTAATTAGAAACTAGCTAACTCTAAAGTTAGTTAAAGATATCTAATTCTTTATAGGATTTTATAACTTCTGTTAAACCTTTATTAACAATTAGAGTAATATAATTACACCCCTAACTCAACTATTAAAGAAAAATATTACCTTTATATAGAGAAACGAATAAGAAAAAGCCTTCTAAGAAGTTAAGAAATAATTTTAGTAAGAACCGGTACTAAAACTTTATAACCTAGAAAAGAAAGCTTTTATAGAAATTAACGCATTAGAAATAAGAATAGTTAGAATCCTTATATAAATCTATAATAGAAAATAATATCTAGTAGTATACTATTTATAAAAACTTATACTAGTAGAGATAAATTATAATATATATAACTAAGAACTTCTAGCTATTATAGTATACTTTAAAGAATAGCGTATATACCTATAAGGAATAAAATAGTAAACTAAAGTCTATTATAATTATAAAAACCTTACTACCTTTCTTACTACTAAAACTCTTACCCCTAGACAGGTTAGATAGTTATAAAAACTAGCTATATTTAACTTTAAAATTATCTATATTAGTAGAAAATAAAACTAATAAGTAGACGTATTAAGTAGACTACTAGAATACAAGTAAGAAAAAGAAACTACAGCTATACTACTAAGAAGATAATAAGATAGAAGTATAGTATACAATTACCTAAGGCTCGTAGTAACGATTATTACCGAAGAAGTAAACTAGATAACTCTAATTAAATTAGTAATAAACGGAATACCTAAAGAACTCTAAGAATAAGAACTAAAATAGGTAGATAGACTATTATATATCTATAACTAAATCTACGTACTAGTTAAGATTAGAAAAGAATTTATTAGACAATTTTATAAAGCTTCTACCTACGGATACTAAGGAACCGAAAAAATACTAGAATAAATCCTTAGAAGATTCTACTTTCCTAAAGTAAAGGAATAGGTAAAGAATATATTATAGGAATATATAGACTGTTAACGGAATAAATCTAATAGATATATATCTTATAAACTGTTATAAAACCTAGAAATACTAACTAAACTATAAATAGAAGTTACTATAGACTTTATTATTAAACTACTAAAGTTAAAAGACTACCTAAAGGGAGAAGTATATAATTCTATTATAATAATTATAGATAGACTTATAAAATACACCTACTTTATCCCCTATAATAAAGTGTTATTAGTAGAATAAGTTGTAAACATCTTTCTAAAATAGATTGTAGTATAGTATAGAGTACCCTAGAAGATAATTATAGACTAAGATACTAAGTTTACCTTAAAGTTTTAGCAAATAATTATAAACTTACTAGAAATTAAATATAAAATATTTATAGCATTTTACCTATAAATAGATAGATAGATAGAACGAATAAACTAAATAGTAGAGTAATACCTATAGTACTACCTTAACTATAAATAAAATAATTGAGTAATTCTACTACTAATAGTATAACTCGCGTATAATAGTACTATATATAGTATAACCGGAGTATTACTATTTATAGTAAACTATAGGTATAAACTAAAAATATATAATATCCTAATTAAAGTAGTATTATAGGCACTCTAAGTATAAGAATAAGTTATAACTATTTAATAAATATAAGACTTACTAAAGAAAGACCTCTAGTTCCTATAATATACTATAAAGAAATACTATAATAAAAAATATAAATAACTACCTTACTTTAAGAAGAGAGAAAAAGTTTAGCTACTAAGACGGAACATTTAAAGTAAACAACTAAGTAGTAAACTAGACTATATTAAAATTAGACTATATAAAATTAAGGAATAAATATTACCCGTAAACTATTAACTTAAATTACCTATAACTATAAAAATCTATCTAACCTTCTATATTATACTTATAGAAAAGGTACCTTAGGATGTTAAACTAGTAGTATATAATATAGACGCGTATAGAGAAGACTAGGAATAGAAAGTTAAGAAAATAATAAAATATAAAATATAAAATAGTAAATAATACTATCTAATAAAATAGTTAGAAATAGATAAATACGGGAACTTATAGAATAATACCTAGAAGCTAAAAGAAAACCTTAGCCTTATAGCATTATAGGTATATTATAAAATCCGAATTTATAAAGAAAATCTAGAGATAAGATAGTAGGATTGAATAATATTAGCTGTATTATAGGAGGCGACTCCGCCTTAGGAAGGAGACCCGCCTTATAATCTACTTCCTCCTCCTCCTCGAGCTGCTCCCACGCACGTTTATAACCCTCTATCTACCTATACTTCGCTTATTCACGAATCTTCTAAAGATGCTGAATCTTTATATAAGCTACTGCTACCTTATTAAGAAGTTACTCTAACTCCTCTTAGGCTAGACGGATTTCCTCCTCTAGCTTTACAACTTCAGTATCCTACTTCGCTACTAGGAAGAATTAGAAATAAACTAGTATTATAGGACTATAATATACGAGTAATCTAAGCGTCGCAATCTGTGTTATATAATAAATATATACTAGTATAAAGGTACTCTAAACAATACAATTTTTTAGGTGTTTCCTTCTTATCTACTTTATAAGTTAACCCTTTATAGGAATACTAGGAATAAGGTATAATCGCTTTACCTAAACAGTCTATACAATCGGTATAAGAGTATCTACTAAGAGTTAAACGATAAAGGGGAGGTATTAGGAATATATATAGTCTCAGCGAGAACAGCGTACTAATTCTACTATATACTAGTTTAGAACGGGAAAACTCTCGGGCTGAGAGTTTAGAGGGGGAAGATAGTATTACGGATATCTCTATAAGAACCCCTATACAAGACCTAATTAAGATCTAGGACTCTATATAACTAGAAGAATAAGACTAATATAAGGTATATAATATACTTAGTAGCTTAGTTAACTAAGTAAGAAGAAATAATAAGAGAACTAAATTGTATTTAACAACCTCACGACTCTAATCTTTATAGCTCTTTATAGTTAACTTAAATATCCTTTATATACTCTACTTACGCACTTCTATTATAAGCCTATAAGAATAATATACCTTATAGCACGTGATTACTCTTAGTTATTACCCCGCCCTGCACCTGGCCAATTAGAAGGGCCGTTACAATTCTATATAATCTCTCTATACGAGAATATCTAAATCTACGGTAGAGGTAGTAAAGTTTAGTCTTAATAAAGAAAGATATACTTTCCTTTTTACTAATATTAAAGAATAGGTGTCCCTATTTATATATAACTAAAACTATAGTATTATCTTTATATATAATAATATTTAGTATATTATTAAAATACGTGCTAAGTCGGTTAGTATTAGCTAGATAAAGAAGAAAGGGTATTAGCGTGTCTAGGATATAGTATATAATAGAGCTGATAGGGTTGTTAATCTATATAGTACCTATTAATCCCTTTAAACCCTAGCTACTAAAACTAATATTTGCTTAGCTTAGTATCTAGTTAATCTTTATATAAGGATTCTCTTATATATATATTTTAAGCTGTACTCTACTAACTATTAATACTTTAACTGCACCTATATTCTACAGTTTACCTTAATAGGCTATATAGTATTAGTCTTTAAGAATAAACTATTCCGCGTGTCCTTCTAGATTAATATTATAAATGTCCTTACCCGTTATATAGTAGAGGTATGTAGTAGTAGTAAGATAGTAGGCGGCCTCTTTACCTTCTTCCTTATTTAGGTTTAGATCCTTGTCTTTATATAGGTCGTTATTCTTATACTCCAATTCCCCTTTAAATTTCTAGATATATATAATAATCTCTTTATATAAGGGGGGTATATTATAGAGTCTCTTATATAAGGTAATATATTAACGTGTCGCTCGTGTACGATTAGAATAGGGATAGTTAGATAACTAGCATCCTTCCTTATAATAGACGAAGCACTTCTTTATATATATATCTCTTAATTTTAAGAAGAATTACTATATAGGAGGTTGTAGTTTATATAATTCCCTTAAGTCTCTTCTATATATCTAAAATTTACGCGTATAGGAGGCTAAGTAGAATCTTCGGTTTATATAGTATAAACTAGCTAGGTTCTATAGGTATACGTTATTTTATCTATTAATTATAACTTAGAGTACTATATATAGGTTATTAAATAGGGCTTTATATATAGGCTTAATTAAGAATATAATTTATTTAAACTCTAGTTGTTTTTAGTATACTTATATAATTATAGTATAGAGTAGTATTTCGCCTTAGAAGTTTATATTAAAAGCTCTCTAAGTAAGAGTAAGCTTATTAATTATTATCTTAAGAACTTTATATATAGACTTATTTAGGTTCTCTTATTAGTATTATATAAATATTATTATAGTCTAGTCTATCTAATACTAGTTATAGTTAATATTTATATTAAAGTACTAGTTAATAAGTTTATATAGGGCTTTTTAGGTATAACTAGAACTAATATTATAAAGATAGTATATCTATATATAATTCTTAAAGATATCTAGAAAGATATTTATATATGCAGGTTTATTAATATCTAAATAATAGTATAGCTAAAATATTATATAAGCAGTTAATATAATTATTTTCTTTCTTCTATACCTTCTAAAACTATATAATCTTTTTAGGAGCGAGTTTCTCTAGCTTATATTCCTATATAAGTAGTAGTTAGTATAAGTTTAGATAGTAAGGTGCTATTATAGGTATAAGATACCTAGTATCTAGTATTATATATATATTAGTTAGTTCTAGTATAAATATTATATAAACTTAATTATTATATAATAGTATTTAGGGTATAGATTTTTAGAAGGGTAGAAGAGAAGTAAGTTTAATCTCCTCTTAAGCTTAAAGTCCTAAAGCTAGTATCTAAGCAGGTATTATATAAGGTTCTCTTCTAGATATAGGCGTTTTATATAAGGTTTTAACTAATAGTATTATTTCTATATAGATAGGAGTTTATATTAGTTTATCTATTGTATACCTTTCCTTAAGAATATCTCCTATTACCTTTCTATACGGGGTACTAGGTTAATAGTTAAGGTGTACGCCCTTACTTTCTACTATCCCTATTATTACTCTATATATCGTACGGCTAGTTACTTGGAAATAATATTCGTTCTATCTATTAAAGTCTACTATAATCTCTAATAGTATTTCTTTTTATAATTTTATTATCGCGTATAATTCTAGTAGAACTTATAGTATATATAATAATAGCTTATAGTTACTCGGTTAAGATTCTAGATTAATAGTATCTTTAATATACTTAAACTTTATATCCCTCTTTAGAATCCTTTTAGATACTCTTATATTCTTCTCTAATTATTTATATATATACAGTTCTTTATATATTAGTTATCTATTATCTTCTAATTCGTACGGACTTAGTAGATTATTATTAGCAGGTATTCTAGATAATTTAGCTATTATTAGGTTGGTAGTTACTAGTTACTTATTTATATAGTAGTTGTTAGTTATTACTAGTTACTTATTTATACGGTAGTTGTTAGTTATTACTAGTTGCTTATTTATACGGCGGTTATTAGTTATTACTAGTTACTTATTCGTACGGCGGTTATCGGTTATTACTAGTTGCTTATTTGTACGGCGGTTGTTAGATATTATATAGTAGAGCTATATAATTGTATTCTTCCTTTATATAAAGCTTTTAGCTATCTATACGCCCTATCTTAAACTTAATATAGATACTTTAAGTTTATATAAGTAAAAGAATTTAATCTCCTTTCTTCCTTATAATTTTTACCTAGAAAGAAAGGTGCGAAATAGAGATATACAATAGCTACTATACGTTTAACTCTGTCTTTACTCTTGTTAATTTGCGGTCGAGAGTTTAACTACTAATTAGTATAGAATAAACTCTATCAGCTAGCTTAGTATTAGTAAGGTAATATAGGGTAGAGTATAGTATTATACAGTATATATAGTATATAGGGGTAGTAGGGTAGGTAAGTAACTATTTTGTTAATTACTATCGGGTACTATATACCTAGTTAAAGAAGCTATATAGGATACACGCTTGGTTTAAGCGTACGTACTATATTATATATCTTAACTATATAATATATACTTTAACTTTGTATAATATTTACTATTCGGATAATACTAGTATAAATATCTTATTAAATAGACTAGCTATTATAACTTAGAATAGTACCTAACTAGTAACTTTACTAAAATAACTACTATAGAAGATTATTATACTAGAAACTTAAATAAATAAAACCTAAATATAATATTATATCTAGATCTTTAATTAAGTGTTAAAGTCTAATTTAAGTATATTTCTAGATACTTATAATAATACTACTATTTAATTATAATTAACCTAAATATAATATAAAAATCTAACTTATAAAAGTTTATAATTAAAAGAGGGGTGCTATTATAGTAATATTATAATATTTCTATATCTATACTATTCTTACTATAATATCTAAATTAGCTGCTAGTAATAGTTATTAGCTATTAACTAGAATATAACCAACTTATTATAACTATAATAGAGGAAGGTTTCGCTAACCTAGCTAGTTTATATAGTAGTATAAACCTAGCTTCTATAAAAACCTATATAATATAAATACTTCTATTCTTTATATAATATTTTAATATTTATATATAGTATATAGTAATAGAATTAACTATCTAAAGTACGATTAACTAACTATATATAAGTATTTATAATAACTAATTAAAATGCTTTAGCTATTTAATTATAAGCTTATTATTTATCTATCTACTATTACTTAATATAATTACTTCTCTAAATAGTATATTATCGCCCTAATATTATATAGAGAAGTACTACTTACTAGTAAAGATAATAAATAGTAGGATAATTTTACTATAAGTACTAATAGCTTAAATAACTATTACCTATTTATAATTACTTAACTATAATAATTTTAGTTAACTAGCTAATAGTTTAGTACTAGTAACTATTTTACTAGTAGATATAATATTTATCTAAAAGCCTATCTTATTAAAATTATAGATATTATTATTAATAATATTATACTTTATTTTAGTATTATATACTAGATTAAACTAATAACTAATAACTTTAGAATTCTTATAAAAAACTCTTTAATAGTTATATTTTTAATAGAAGTATATTTTAAGTTTAGAAATACGATTAATAAAGTTTATTAGCTAGTTTTTACCAACCTAGTTTATAAAGTAAGCTCTAAGTAAATAGTTAGCTATATTTTATATACTATCGATTATAGGAGGGTATTTATAAGATAATAGATCTAGTATATACTATATTATAGTTAATTCTTCTAGCTTTATAAGCTTCTTTAAATTAGGCTTATAATTATATTATAAAGATTTACTAGTATATTAATCTCTAAGCGTTATTTAGAGGATACTATAAATAGTTATAGTATTTTATACGCTCTAAATTTAATCTTAATTAATAGTTAAAATAGCTAGTAATATATAACCTTTTTAATAGATTAATTAAAGTTAAGATAGTTACTATATTATATTATAAGTAGGTAGAGTATAACTTCTTAATAGAAGTAGGCGACTTACTTAAATAGGCGACTTACTTAAATAGGCGACTTACTTAAATAGGCGACTTACTTAAATAGGCGACTTACTTAAATAGGCGACTTACTTAAATAGGTGACTTACTTAAATAGGTGACTTACTTAAATAGGCGACTTATTTAAATAGGCGACTTACTTATAAAATATATTAGAGTATATAACCCTACTTTTTATTATTTATAAAAGGTGTATCTATATCTCTACTTAGTATAAAAAGATAGGTATACTATATAATTAGAAGCTTTTAGTATCTAAGAATAGCTAGACAAATAATATACTTAGTTTTAAATAGTTAAAGTACTTTAATACTTATATAAAAGCGTGTTAGATAAAAGTATATTAGCTACTAATTTTAAATAACTATAAAAACCACTTTAATTAAAATTTTAAGAATTACTACTTTAAGAATAAGATTTTTACCTTCTATATACTAGTCTATTTATTATATATCTTCTAGCTATTTAATATAGTTTACTTTAAGCTTTTAAAGTAGAAGTACTTTTAATATATATAAGACTTAGTATACTAGTATATCTTCTATATTAATAAGAAAAGCTTTCTACTAGCCTTTAAAAATATATTTTTTAATATATTTATATATAATAACTATTAAAACACTTTTAAAATATTAAATCTAATTTCTTTAAATATAGAGATAGTATTTAAACGCTTTAAAGTATAACTATATATTATACTAGAACTTCCTATACTATAAATATTATAGATATTAAAGATTCTAAATAATATATTTAAATTTTTATTTTAATTAAAGTTTATATAAAATTCTTTTAGCTTATTATCTATAATAACTTAAAACGGGTTTATATAGCTTATTAAAGAAGCTAAATTAATACTATACTAGAATATACTTATAAACTCTTAGATTATTAAATTTAAAGAGTAAGTAGTAATACTAACTAAGTAAAAATTATATAAGAGAAAGTAGATATAATTAAATAGAATAATAGAATATAGTAAAGGATTAGTATAAGTAGCTACTAAAGCTTTTAAAGCGTTTTAGAGCTTAAAAAGAGCTTATTATATAAATAGGTAAGAGAAAGCTTAACTAGATATATAATAATATAAGAACTATAATAGAACTAGATATAATATATAAATATATTAGGTAGATAGATCTATATCTTCTAAGTTAAATAAAAATACTTAGAATATTTTTTAGATAATTCTAATAATAGTTTAACTAGTTAAAGTTGGTAGATTTAAAATACTAAGAAATTTTAGCTTATTTAATAGAGTAGCTTACTTAATAGTATTTTATATTATCACTTTTTTTATTTCTTAGGTTTTTTTAAGTCTATAATAACTAGCTAATTAGTTATTTTATGTATTATAAAACTAGTCTTAATAAAGTTATAAGCATTTTTCTCTAATATAAAGTACTATTAAGTAAGCTAAAAATTTTTAATATTCTAAACCTACTAATTTTAACTAGTTAGACTATTATTAGAATTATCTAAAAAAATATTCTAAATACTTATATTTAACTTAAAAGAAGTAGATCTATCTACTTAATATGTTTATATATTATTATATACCTAGTTAAACTCTCTTTTATCTATCTATATAATAAGCTCTCTTTAAATTTTAAAGTACTTTAAAGGCTTTAATAGCTATTTATAATAATCTGTTATTATATTCTATTATCCTATTCTATTATATCTACTTTTTCTTACGCGATTTTTACTTACTTAGTATTTCTACTTACTTTTTAAGTTTAATAATCTAAGAGTTTATAAGTATATTCTAGTATAGTATTAATTTAGCCTCTTTAATAAGCTATATAAACCTACTCTAAGTTATTATAGATAATAAGTTAAAAGAATCTTATATAAGCTTTAATTAAGATAAAAATTTAAGTATATTACTTAAAGTTTTTAGTACTTATAGTATTTATATATTACTAACCTATATACTACTAGTATATATAATAACTACTGTTATAGTCGTATACGCGCCGGAGCCTTATTTATATTAGATTAGTTAGAGGTAGTAGCTTTAGTAAAGAGAGAGTATTAGGTTCGCCGGTTCTTCGAATATAACAAGTATATTTAGAAGTCTAATAGAGTAATAAGATAAATCTGCGAGAATAACTATATAGGATCTAATCTACTAAAAAGATCTTCTATCTTATATAGTTAGGTCTAAGACTGCTAAGCCTAGCTTATTAGGTCTATTAGGTCTATTAGGTCTAACCTACTACGCTTAATACTTCTACTACTATTATATATATAGGTTATACTATACTTTATTATCTAACTAATTATCTCTCTAGTTTCTGTAGTTCTACTACTTACTGTTTAATAACTAGTTCTTAATATACTTCTACCTATTATTTTCTTATTAGTTCTCGTCTAAATCGACCTATTTAGTAGCTAATATTAGATTAAGCCCTAATTATAGAGGCGGTACCTCTTAGTATTCTATATTTATAATACCTGCTCCCCCTTCTATAAGTTCGTTCTAAAGCTCTCTAATCTATTACCTTACCTATTCCGTCTAGGTATAGTATTCTACTATCTCTAGTAGCTTATTCTAGCTTCTAATATATTCTATATAAGTATACTATAGTACTATATCTATATTTTTTTATTCCAGGGTTAGTACTTTATATATTCTAGTAGGTCCTACTTAACTCGCGAGTATAGCCCTATTCTTCTTTCTTTTCTCTTTTTACTATACTAAAGGTTCAACGCGAAAATACTTCTACTTATAACCGTTGTACTAGCTACTTAATTCTTTCCCTAAGCGTTATAATAGATCCGTCTTATTATTATTTGAACTATTAGTTTATAAACCGTAACTATTATAGTAATACTACCCTTTCTTCTATATATAGAGAGTATTTTTCTCGGGGTTTATCCTGCGATCTTTCTCTAACCGAGGGTACCTTTCGCCGTTTTCTAGTAAATATATTAAAGGCCTATAAAAAGTTTACATCTACCTATTAAGATTTTATAGCTACTAAGAAAGAGGAGATTTACTATCTTAAGGAATCTACGCGTTACTATTAGGCGGTTCTTTCTTACTTAGAGCGCGTTAAGAAGTATATCTATTCTTTAGAGAAGTATAGTTTAGATTTTAGAAAGTAAGAGGTGAAGTTAATAGAGGAGTAAGAAAAGTTGGAAGAAGAGAAGAGGAGGTCCGCCGGGTCTAAAGTATCTTCTACTACCATTCTGAGTTCTGTATAAGAGGCTTTTTTTATAATACTACTACTATTACTTCCTAACTAAACTTTACTTAATAACCTATTATTCTAGCCTTCTAGTAAAACTCCTTTAGCTTTATAGTACAGTTAGTTAGGTTCTATACTAGTTCCTATAAACTTTCCTCCTATAGGTATCCTTCTTACTTTACTAGATACTTCTACTAACGTTTTAACCGCTTTTTTACTAGTATATACTCTATTTTATATTCCTATTCTAGTTTTATATTAATAGTTTCTTATAGTAGTATATTATCTGGTGCTAGTTCTAGTTTTAACTTATAAAATACCAGGTGTATTTTTATATTATTTAGTAGCTTTAGTTTAAAATTTATAAGTCCGACCTATTCTTTAATTAAAAATAGTCTTATCTTCTTATAATCTAACTTTTTTATAGGTCTCTTAGTCTTTAAGTTTTTTATTAATAGGAAAACTTTACCTCTCTTTTTAAAGGTTAATCCCTTAATCCTTAACTTATTAGCCTATTTTACTATTCTAAAGTTTTTTAACTAAATCTTTTTCTTAAATTAATTATAGACTTCCTTTATTTCTTTAGCTTTCTAGTCTACTAGTAGAACTAGAGATCTCTTCTTATTCTATTCCTAATATATAATAGCTTTCTATCTATAGTTAGCTTTAAAGGATATAGTCCCTATAATACTCTAGATTATTCTATTATAGGCTATTTATACTATAGGTAATAGTTCGATCTAATTATCTTATTATTTATTAATATATATTCTTAAATACGTTTTTAGATTCTAGTTAACTTATTCTATCTAGCCGTCTATCTATAAGTAGAAACTAGTAGACATTTATTATTAGATTTCTATCTTTTCTATCTATCCTTACTAGTATTTAGATGTAAACAACTTATTTCTATCTAAGATAATATATTTTAGAACTCTATACTCCATAAATATTATATATAATAACTTATATACTAGTTTAGATACTATTATTATCTTTAATACTAGTCTAAAATATATATATTTTATTAGCTAATCTACTATATTTATAATTGTATTATATCTTCTTTTTAACCCTAACTCTATTAATTCTAGTAGTTTAGTTATAAAATCAATTATAATCTATTTCTATAGTTTTTTAAGTACTTCTAATAGCTATAAAAATCTATAAGGCTTATATCTTATAGCTTTATTCTTTCTACATTCTAAGTACTTATAAAGTATACCTTATACTTCTCTTCTTACGTTAGTAAGGGTAAAACTCTTCCTTAGCTTTTACTCTATTTCTACTACTCCTAAATATCTCTATTCTAGCAATTTATATAATTCTTTTATTATCTACTATTATATATATAGATATATATATAGTTGTTTTTAAGTTGTATTTTTAATTACTTTTACTTCTTCGCTGCTTATTAGATATCGCTCTACTATCTATATATCCTTTAACTTCTACTACTAAATTTACTCTAGTATAGTTAATCTTATAACTTAGGCGACTTATAAGTAGTTATATATAAGAGATCTATCTAATTTCTTTCTTAGGATCGTATCTCTTTTATACTTTTCCTTAGTTATATAGTTAGCTCTATAACTTAGTATATCTACAGCTATATTTTCTAACCCTTTCTAGTACGTTATTTTAAAGTTGTAGTCTACTAGTTACTCTACCTATTATATTTATCTTTCTATAAGTTTTTTTATTATTATAAAATATATAAGGTTTTTATAATCTATCTAGACTTTAAATAGATATTTAGTTCTTACTAAATATACTCGCTATTCTCTTAACACTTTAACTATTACTAATAGTTCCTTATTATATATATTATAGTTAAGTTCTTCTAGTTTTATTTTTCTGGAAAAGTAGGCTTGTAGCCTCTACTTTCTATCTTCGTCTTACTAACTTAAGTAAGCGCCTATTACTTTATCTAAAGTATAATTTTCTACTTAGAATTATTTCTCTAGGTCTAGTATTCTTAATATTAATACTAAGGTAAAGCAGGCTTTTAGTTCTTCGAAGGCTTTTTACTATACTTTCTACTATTTAAACTCTTTTTCTTTCTTAGTAATCTCTATTAAGGGTGCTACTACTCTAGAATACCTACTTATAAATTTTCTATAGAAATTCGCAAAGCTTAAAAAGGATTAGACTTATTTAACTAAGATAGATACTAGCTATTCTAGTATTACTTTAACCTTTTCTTATTCTATCTTAATACTGTTTCTAGATATCTAGAACCTTAAGAACCCTATTTCTATCTTATAAAACTCGTATTTCTCTAGGGCTATAAGTAACTTATACTTCTATAGTTTCGCTAGTACTTTTCTAATATATTCCTTATACTTTCTTAGTAATCCATCTATATAGACTAGAATATTATCTAGATATACTATTATAAATATATCTAAATATTCTCTTAATATATTATTTATAACCGCTTAAAAGGTTACTAGTATATTTATAAGTCTAAATAGTATTACTAGATATTTAAAGAGACCTTCTCTTATCTTAAATACTATTTTCTATTTGTAGCCCTTCTTTATCTAAATTTAGTAGTATCCTTCTCTTATATTAAACTTTATAAACTACTTAGCTCCTTATAATTAACTTATAAGTTCTATTATCCTGGGTAATAGATATCTATTTTTCTTAGTTATATTATTTAGTTTACTATTCTTTTTTAGTATAAATAGTATTAGTAAAGCTATTTTACTCTAGCTTAGTTATATATACCCTCTTACCAAATTCTTTTAGATATACTTCCTAAGTTTCTCTCTCTACTCTCAATTTAAGTTGTATATTAGATTAGGTTTTAGTTTCTTTTTATCTTTAATAATAATATTATAGTTATATTTCTTATACTTAGGTAATCCTCTATTCTCTACTTCTTTATATAGCCCTATAAATTCGCTGTAATCCTCTTAAATTTCTTAAAGTATACTATTATTCTATAGTTCCTTATATACTTTTTAAACTACGATAATATCTAGTATCTATTTTATTTTCTTAAGATATTTAGCTATTATAGCTGCTAATACTCTCTATATTAATTATAGACCTAAAGAACACCTTACCTTATACTATTCTACTACCTACTCCGTCTTAGTACGGCTTTATAGCCTATAAACTATCCCTTACTACTAATCTACTCTAGGATTATATTTAGCTAGCTAGTCTATACCTAGTAATATATTAAATTTTCCTAGGTTTATAATATTAATACTCTTTATATTAGTATATCCTATAATATTAAGTACTCGTTTTCTAGTTTCTATTAGTATAACTCTTCTACTATAGTCTATTAGCTTATCGTCTACTAGGTATATTATATAAGGTATTACTTTTTCCCTCTACTCTATATTATTCTTATAAACCTATTACGCTGATATAAACGTGTCTAAAGCTCTACTATTAAGTAGTATTTTAAGCTTTCTCCTATTAAACTCCGCTTAGAGTACTATATATAAAAGTACTATACTAGTAACCCTTCTAATAGCTTTCTTACCCAGTTTCTCAGCATAGCTATTACTTTAGGGGCTACTTAGTTTTTTAACTAAGATAGAAAGAACTCTACTTTCTTCTTCTCTTCTCTATACAGCAGATATCTATCTATACTATATCTTATCTATAGTTTTTAGGTATAAGCAGCCTTTACCTGTTTACTATATATCTTATACTTCTATCCTAAGAAATACTATTACTATTTAATTAGTTAGTAATTTTTATCTAATTCTTACTATCTAAATACTCTAAATATATCTTAATAGTACTAGCATTTAACTATATATTATTTCTAGCTTAAAACTTTATATTCCTTTAAATATATATTATCTTTAAGATATTTCTTCTCTTTAGGTATACTTACTTCTATTATCTTACGAGCTATAATATTAAGTTGTCCTCTAATATCTCCCTATATCTCTCTTACCTCTAAAACTATCTTCCTTAGCTCTTTAGCTTCTATAATAATTTTACTAAACCGGTATAGATACTCAGTTCTAAGATAAATTAAACTTTTATAAATCTAACAATACCTATTTTCTATATAATCTTCTATTTTATCTTAAAATAGTAAGATTCTTAATAATAATTATATATCTATTCTTTACTATACTCCTAGTTTTATCTTAATACTCTTATATATCTAATAATTATCCTAGTAACAGCTAGCCTAGTCTTTTTTACAACTGTTCTTATAGGGTAGTATATATTTCCCTTTCTTACCCTTTACTAGTTCTATAGGGTAGCTTTAATATATTTCTTATATATACTCGAATATTTCTTCGTTTATAACTTTTCCTACTAATTTTACTACGGCTTCTAATACGCTCTAGCTGTCTTAGAATATTACTTCTTTAAATAGTATATTCTAATATTTCTAGAGGTATAATTTTATCTAGTACGTTTTATTATAGATCTAATACTTTTTTTACTTTATTCTCTCTAGAATTATTATACTATTAAGTCTTAGTACACCTAGTAGGTATTTTATATACCTAATAACTACTACTACTCTTCTTAGTTATAGCTAATAATTACTCCCTTCTTTTACTAAATAGTATATTCCGCATCTATTATCTATATAATATATCTAGTACTATATTAGTTATTAGTATCTATTAGTAGGTTACGTAGTTATTATTCTAGCTTCTTTCTTCTTATTTGGATATTCTTTTATATAGTACCCTTTTTATCTATATAGAAGACACGCTTCCTTTTTAAGCCTTTCTTTCTTAAGATTACTTATTCTTAATTATTACTAGTTCTTTCTCTTATCCTTTTCGACTTTTCCTAGGACTATTAGATTACTATCTTATAGTACCGTCTTATTTTCCTTCTTAGTTAGTATAAATACTTATAGCTAAAATTATTTTTCTATCTCCTACTCGTATTAATAGTTATTAATCCTAGCTACTAATTCGATTATTTCTAATAGCTCTATTAGCCTTTCTTCTCTAGCTAGGTCGTCCTTAACTTTATCTTTAAGCCCTTTATAGAAGATTTCTACTAGTATACTATTATTCTATTCTAGTCTAACTATAACAGCCCTTCTAATTGGCTAGGTGCAGGGCGGGGTGATGACTAAGAGTAATTACGTACTACGAGGTGTATTATTCTTATAGGCTTATAATAGAAGTGCGCAAGTAGAGTATGCGAAGGATATTTAAGTTAACTATAAAGAGCTACGAAGATTGGAGTTGTAAGGTCGTTAAATATAATTTAGTTCCCTTATTATTTCTTCTTACTCAGTTACTCAATTAACTGAGCAACTAAGTATACTCAGTTACTTAGTTAACTAAGCTACTAAGTATATTATATACCTTATATTAGTCTTATTCTTCCAGCTATACAGAATCTTAAATCTTAATTAAGTCTTATACGGGGGTTCCTATAGGGATATCTATAATACTACCTTCCCCCTCTAAGCTCTTAGCCCGAGAGTTTCCCGTTCTAAACCGGTATATAGTAGGGTTAGTATACTGTTCTCGCTAAGACTATATATATTCCTAATACCTCTCCTTCGTTATTTAACTCTTAGTAGATACTCTTATATCGATTATATAGACTGTTTAGGTAAAGCAATTATATCTTATTCCCAGTATTCCTGTAAAGGGTTAACTTATAAAGTAGATAAGAAGAAGATACTTAAAAAATTGTATTATTTAGAGTACCTTTATACTAGTATATATTTATTATATAACGCGGATTGCGACACTTAGATTACTCGTATATTATAGTCCTATAATACTAGTTTATTCCTAATTCTTCCTAGTAGTAAAGCGGGATACTAAAGTTGCGAAGTTAGAGGAGGAAATCCGTCTAGCTTAGGAGGAGTTAAAGTAACTTTTTAATAAGGTAGTAGTAGCTTGCGTAAAGATTTAGCATCTTTAGAAGATTTGTAAATAAACGAAGTATAGATAGGTAGAGGGTTATAAATATACATAGGAGCAGTTTAAGGAGGAGGAAGAGGTAGATTATAAGGCAGGTCTCCTTTCTAAAGTAGAGTCGCCTCCCGCAACGCAGCTAATATTATTTAATTCTACTATCTTATCTCTAAGTTTTCTTTGTAAATTTAGATTTTATAATATATCTATAACGCTGTAAGGCTAAGGTTTTCTTTTAGCTTTTAGGTATTATTCTATAGGTTCCTATATTTATCTATTCCTAACTATTTTATTAGATAGTATTATTTACTATTTTGTATTTTATATCTTATTATTTTCTTAACTTTCTATTTCTAGTCTTCTCCGTACACGTCTGCATTATATACTACTAGTTTAGCATCCTAAGGTACCTTTTCTATAAATGCGATATAGAAGGTTAGATAGATTTTTATAGTTATAGGTAATTTAAGTTAATAGTTTACAGGTAATATTTATTCCTTAATTTTGTATAATCTAATTTTAATATAGTCTAGTTTACTACTTAGTTATTTACTTTAAATATTCCGTCTTAGCAGCTAAACTTTTTCTCTCTTTTTAAAGTAAGGTAGTTGTTTATATTTCTTATTATAGTATTTCTTTATAATATATTATAGGAACTAGAGGTCTTTCTTTAATAAGTCTTGTATTTGTTAAATAGTCTCGACTTATTCTTATATTTAGGGTACCTATAATACTACTTTAATTAGGGTATTATATGTTTTTAGTTTATACTTATAGTTTACTATAAATAGTAATACTCCAGTTATACTATATATAGTACTATTATACGCGAGTTGCGCTATTAGTAGTAGAATTACCTAATTATTTTATCTATAGTTAAAGTAATACTATAAGTATTACTCTACTATTTAGTTTATTCGTTCTATCTACCTATCTATCTATAGGTAAAATACTATAGATATTTTATATTTAATTCCTAGTAAGTTTATAATTGTTTACTAAAACTTTAAAGTAAATTTAGTATCTTAGTTTATAATTATCTTCTAGAGTACTCTATACTATACTACAATCTATTTTAAAAAGATATTTGCGACTTATTCTACTAATAATACTTTGTTACAGGGGATAAAGTAGGTATATTTTATAAGTCTATCTATAATTATTATAATAGAGTTATATACTTCTCTTTTTAGGTAGTCTTTTAACTTTAGTAGTTTAATAATAAAGTCTATAGTAACTTCTATCTATAGTCCGGTTAGTATTTCTAGGTTTTATAATAGTCTATAAGATATATATCTATTAGGTTTGTTCTATTAATAGTCTATATATTCCCGTAGCGTATTTTTTACCTATTCCCTTACTTTAGGAAAGTAGAATCTTCTAAGAATTCGTTCTAGCGTTTTTTCGGTTCCTTAATATCCGTAGGTAGGAGCTTTATAAAATTATCTAATAAATTCTTTTCTAATCTTAGCTAGTACGTAGATTTGGTTGTAGATATATAATAGCCCGTCTACCTATTTTAGTTCTTATTCTTAGAGTTCTTCGGGTATTCCGTTTATTACTAATTTAATTAGAATTATCTAGTTTACTTCTTCGGTAATAGTTATTACTGCGAGCCTTAAGTAATTATATACTATACTTCTATCTTGTTATCTTCTTAGTAGTATAGCTGTAGTTCCTTTTTCTTGCTCGTATTCTGGTAGTCTATTTAATACGTCTACTCGTTAGTTTTATCTTCTACTAACATAGATAATTTTAAAGTTAAATATAGCTAGTTCTTATAACTATCTAACCTATCTAGGGGTAAGAGTTTTAGTAGTAAGGAAGGTAGTAAGGTTTTTATAATTGTAATAGACTTCAGTTTACTATTTTATTTCTTATAGGTACATATACTATTCTTTAAAGTATACTACGATAGCTAGAAGTTCTTAGTTATATATATTATAATTCATCTCTACTAGTATAAGTTTTCGTAAATAGTATACTACTAGATATCGTTTTCTATTATAGATTTGTATAAGGATTCTAGCTATTCTTATTCCTAATACGTCGGTTTCTATAAAAGCTTTCTTTTCTAGGTCGTAGAGTTTCAGTACTAGTTCTTACTAAAATTGTTTCTTAACTTCTTAGAAGGCTTTTTCTTATTCGTTTCCCTATATAAAGGTAATATTTTTCTTTAATAGTTGAGTTAGGGGTGTAGTTATATTACTCTAATTATTAATAAAAGTTTAATAGAAGTTATAAAATCTTCTAAAGGATTAGATATTTTTAACTAACTTCAGGGTTAACTAGTCTCTAATTACTACTAATTTATTTAGGTCTATTTATAGTTGTCCTAGTTTAATAATAAATTCTAAGTAGTCTATTTTTATAGTATAGAATTTATATTTTCTTATTTTAAGGTATAGTTTTACTACTTATAATACGCGTAGTACTTATTTAACATATTTCTTATATTCCTATTTTATTTTTAAATATATAAGAACGTTGTCTAAGTATACTATATAGAATTATCTAAAATAGGATCTTAGTACCTTATTAATTCGTTTTTAGAAGATAGCTAGTATATTAGTAAGTCTAAATAGTATAACTAGATATTTAAAGAGTCCCTTTTTTATTCTAAATACTATTTTCTATTCGTCTCCTTCTTTAATACGGATTTAATAGTACGCGTTCTAGATATCTAATTTTATAAAGATAGTAGCTTCTCTTAATTAGTTTCTTAAATTATAAATAAGTAGTAGAGGATATTAATCCTTAATTATAATATTATTAAGAGTGCGATAATTAATATATATTTATAGGTCGGTTGTTTCTTTCTTATCTACGAAGAGTATAGGGTATACTACTAGTAAGTTCGATTCTCTAATTGTTTCTTTCTTTAAGTATTTATCTATATATTATTCTAAAGCCTCTATTTCCCTTAGTATTAGGCTGTATATTAGCCTATATCTAGGTTCTTTTCCTAGTTATAATTTAATTTTATAATCGTATTCTCTATATTTAGGTAGATATTATAGTAGTTTTTAGAGTTATTTTATTAAATATTAGTATTCTTTAGGTATACTATATAATATATTTCCTATTAGGAATAATTCTTTTACTACTTCTTTTACTATTATAGCAAGTTGTTCCTTAATTAGTTAGCCCGAGTTTTTAAGGGTGATTCGTCCCGTTTACTAATTTATCTAAGGGTTTTCTTTTCTTAATTATAAAATTCCTAGGATAATATTATAGTTGGTAATTTCTATAATTTAAAATATTTGTTCTTATTAGATTGTTTCTAGAATTTTAAACTCTCCTAGTTCTATAGTATATATAACTTTCTTCTAGAAATCTTTCCCTTCTATAGTTTAAATTATATAAAATCATTCTAGTCATATTATAAGTATTCCTTTTCTAGCAATATAGTTACTAGCTATAAAATTCTTTATTACTCTACTATTAATAAGTATATATACTTTATAGCTGTAGTACTATCTAGGTATTATAAGGTAGTATTCTCCTATATTCCTATACAGCTAAGTTATTTTAGGCTAGTAGGCTATTACTTCTTTTATAGATATATATTTCGGATATTTCCGTTCTAGGCATTTATACTATAGCCTTCCTCTAATATATACTTTAGGTAGTAGAGGTCTAGGTTTAAGTATTATATAGTTTTAGGTTTATTTAGTAACTTCCCATTCTATTATAACTTCTTACTTTATAGGGTTTTCTAGTACTTCGTCTTCATTTAGTTATCTTAGTTATACACCTGTGTTTTCCTTTCTTTCTTAATAGGCCTTATATTATCGTTTAATATACGATATCTATACTATCTTAAAATATACTAGATGGTATTAGTTTATATAGGGGTTATCGTCTTCTCTAATCTAGTAATTCTATTCTTATTTATATCGCGATACCTTTAGTACCTAGTATTTTACTAGTATTTTACTTCGTAAGAAGGCTACTACTTTCTATACTATATACGCAGTCTTATTCTAGTCTATTATTTTAAAGTATTCTTCTACTACTTTCGTAGTTTCTATCTATTTTTAGAAATGTAAGAAGTAGATTTCCCTAGGGTAGGTATTTTACCATTCTTTATAAACGTCGATAATATCTTATCCTAGTCTATTTTTATCATAGAATTTTATGGGTAGTTCTTCTTATAGAGTAGTTATAGGAACTAGGGTTCTCTATTTATACTCGATTATTCCTTATTAGTACGTAGAATATACTTTAGGTACTAGTTTAGGTATTAGTACTCTAGTAGTAGCTTCTTCTATTTATAATAGGGTGTTTATTTCTTTATTCTCGTCCGATATTTCCTAAACTTCTTCTAGCTACCTTTTTATATGTTCCTGCGTTGCTGCAAGTTGTATTTTCTTCTAAAGTTAATACCTTATAGCTTCTTTAAATTGTCGGTAGATTTAACACTTATCTTTATTATAGAAGGACTAATATAAGGTTCTGTATTCTATAGTTATGGCTAGTTTTTCTTTACCTGCTTCCTGCGGTTTATCTTCTATAGGCTAGTTTCTTCTTTCTTTCTTTTTGCTTCGATATTCTTTTACTATATATTCTAGTTTTTAACAATTATAATACTTAATATCTTTTTTCTAAGTCTTCTTTTTCTAAGTCTTCTTTTCCTAAGTCGCCTATAACTTAGGCTTCTTTTCTCTAGTAGTACTTAGGTCTATAGGTCCGCCCGCGTCAGCAGTTTTTACTAAGAAGCGTACCCTTTAGTAGTATACTTATCTTTCCTTATTTTTAAACTAGTATAGTTTATTATTAATTCTCTTTACTAGTTAGAAGTATAATACTAGGTCCTGCGGTTACTCTATATATATTATTACTCTTCTTATTTCTATTTTTAATCCTCTGCGGAACTTTACTATT
>ML986617.1:317619-327931 GCA_010094045.1 Lojkania enalia
TATTTGTTCTTATTAGATTGTTTCTAGAATTTTAAACTCTCCTAGTTCTATAGTATATATAACTTTCTTCTAGAAATCTTTCCCTTCTATAGTTTAAATTATATAAGGTCGTTCTAGTTATATTATAGGTATTCCTTTTCTAGTAATATAGTTACTAGCTATAAAATTCTTTATTACTCTACTATTAATAAGTATATATACTTTATAGCTGTAGTACTATCTAGGTATTATAAGGTAGTATTCTCCTATATTCCTATACAGCTAAGTTATTTTAGGCTAGTAGGCTATTACTTCTTTTATAGATATATATTTCGGATATTTCCGTTCTAGGCATTTATACTATAGCCTTCCTCTAATATATACTTTAGGTAGTAGAGGTCTAGGTTTAAGTATTATATAGTTTTAGGTTTATTTAGTAACTTCCCATTCTATTATAACTTCTTACTTTATAGGGTTTTCTAGTACTTCGTCTTCATTTAGTTATCTTAGTTATACACCTGTGTTTTCCTTTCTTTCTTAATAGGCCTTATATTATCGTTTAATATACGATATCTATACTATCTTAAAATATACTAGATGGTATTAGTTTATATAGGGGTTATCGTCTTCTCTAATCTAGTAATTCTATTCTTATTTATATCGCGATACCTTTAGTACCTAGTATTTTACTAGTATTTTACTTCGTAAGAAGGCTACTACTTTCTATACTATATACGCAGTCTTATTCTAGTCTATTATTTTAAAGTATTCTTCTACTACTTTCGTAGTTTCTATCTATTTTTAGAAATGTAAGAAGTAGATTTCCCTAGGGTAGGTATTTTACCATTCTTTATAAACGTCGATAATATCTTATCCTAGTCTATTTTTATCATAGAATTTTATGGGTAGTTCTTCTTATAGAGTAGTTATAGGAACTAGGGTTCTCTATTTATACTCGATTATTCCTTATTAGTACGTAGAATATACTTTAGGTACTAGTTTAGGTATTAGTACTCTAGTAGTAGCTTCTTCTATTTATAATAGGGTGTTTATTTCTTTATTCTCGTCCGATATTTCCTAAACTTCTTCTAGCTACCTTTTTATATGTTCCTGCGTTGCTGCAAGTTGTATTTTCTTCTAAAGTTAATACCTTATAGCTTCTTTAAATTGTCGGTAGATTTAACACTTATCTTTATTATAGAAGGACTAATATAAGGTTCTGTATTCTATAGTTATGGCTAGTTTTTCTTTACCTGCTTCCTGCGGTTTATCTTCTATAGGCTAGTTTCTTCTTTCTTTCTTTTTGCTTCGATATTCTTTTACTATATATTCTAGTTTTTAACAATTATAATACTTAATATCTTTTTTCTAAGTCTTCTTTTTCTAAGTCTTCTTTTCCTAAGTCGCCTATAACTTAGGCTTCTTTTCTCTAGTAGTACTTAGGTCTATAGGTCCGCCCGCGTCAGCAGTTTTTACTAAGAAGCGTACCCTTTAGTAGTATACTTATCTTTCCTTATTTTTAAACTAGTATAGTTTATTATTAATTCTCTTTACTAGTTAGAAGTATAATACTAGGTCCTGCGGTTACTCTATATATATTATTACTCTTCTTATTTCTATTTTTAATCCTCTGCGGAACTTTACTATTATACTATAGTTATCTTATATAATTTTATTTAAGAGCTGTTAAAAGCTTAATATATACGAGGTAATAGATCCTAGTTAAACTAGGTTGTAGAATCTATCTTCTACTACCTATACTTTATTGATATCTTTAAACGCTAGTTTAAGTTTCTATTAGAAGTATATTAGGCTTGTAAATATTGCTTTAGTTTTACTCTTCTAGTACTCTTCCGCGTGGTTCTTAAAATCTATTAGGAAGGACTAGAACTAGTTCAGTAGTTTACCCGTTAAGTATACTCCTATAAATAGTACTTTCTCGTTCTTATATTAAATAATATCGAGGTTAGCGTCGATATAAATTCTTACTACTACTAGGAATCCTTTAAGCTTAAACCTGGTTCTATTAAACTTATTAAGTAGTACTAGTTTAATTTATTGTTAATAATATATTATTAGTAGTACTTTTTTAACTTACTTAAGTTTTTAGATAATTCCCGTAAGTTCTATCCCTTATTTACTATTAACTATTCCTTATATTTCTTTAAGACTTTTAAGAAGGCTATTCTAAGTCTCTTTTAGGCTTCTTATCTATTTATCTACTAGAACTAGCTGTTCCTATTATTATACTAACTTATTCTACATTCTTATAAATATAGTTATTATATCTACCTCCGAAGAGGTAGCCTTACTAGCTAATCCTAATATTCTGCTTGCGTGAGTTTCCTATATTACTTACTAAAGGTATCTCTTTTCTTATAACTAGAGTAGTCTAACTGGTCTTACTTCTTCTAGCCTTACGAGGGTAGTTAAAGTATAACAGCCCTTCTAATTAGCCAGGTATAAGGCGGGGTAATAACTAAGAGTAATTACGTACTATAAAGTGTATTATTCTTATAGGCTTATAATAGAAGTGCGTAAGTAGAGTATACGAAGGATATTTAAGTTAACTATAAAGAGTTATAAAGATTGGAGTCGTAAGGTCGTTAAATATAATTTAGTTCCCTTATTATTTCTTCTTACTCAGTTACTTAGTTAACTGAATAACTAAGTATACTCAGTTACTTAGTTAACTAAGCTACTAAGTATATTATATACCTTATATTAGTCTTATTCTTCTAGCTATATAGAGTTCTAAATCTCAATTAGGTCTTATACGGGGGTTCTTATAAGGATATCCGTAATACTAACGCTAAGTCTCTAGAACTCTATAGTATAATCTATTACTCTCTTAGTTTAGGTTAGCCTTAGTAGTTTTCTTTATACTTTCTACTCTATATTTACTTCTCTAAAAACATTTTAAATCTTATTCTTAAATCCTTTCTAACTTTTAAAGAGTTTATCTGTAAATTCCCTAGTCTTCTTTATATTACTTCTATTCTCTAGCTAATTAGCTATAAATAGTTCGGCTTATACTAGTAGTATCTCTTCTATATTTATTATTATAGCTAAGATCTTATCCTTATCTAGAAAGAAGGTTATACTATTAAACCTAAAGTACAGCTCTATTAATATAAGAAAGGGGTTAATATATTCTTTCTTACTATTAAACTTTCTTAGTAAAGCTATTTTAGCTTATACTTATTATTTAGCTTTAGCTAGGTCGGCTCTAGCTGCGGCTAGCTTATATTATATCTATATAATACAGGTCTTCTATTTCTATACTTTTTACGCTATAGCTTTTTCTAAGGCTTACAGCCTTTAGGTTATTATAATTTAACTTTATAATATAGTAGATATCTTTAAATAGTTTCTATTCTCTTAATATTAAATAGTTATTATATTACTAACCTATATACTACTAGTATATATAATAACCGCCGTTGCAGTTGTATATACACTAGGGCCTTATTTATATTAGATTAGTTAGAGGTAGTAGCTTTAGTAAAAAGAGAGTATTAGATTCGCCGGTTCTTCGAATATAATAAGTATATTTAGAAGTCTAATAGAGTAATAAGATAAATCTATAAGAATAACTATACAGGACCTAATCTACTAAGAAGATTTTCCGTCTTATATAGTTAGGTCTAAAACTACTAAGCCTAGCTTATTAGGTCTGTTAGGTTTATTAGGTCCAATCTACTATGTCTAATACTTCTACTACTATTATATATATAGGTTGTGCTATACTTTATTATCTAACTAATTATCTCCCTAGTTCCTACAGTCCTACTACTTACTGTCTAATAACTGGTTCTTAATATACTTCTACCTATTATTTCCTTGTTAGTCCTCGTCTAAGTCGACCTGTTTAGTAGCTAATATTAGATTAAGTCCTAGTTATAGAGGCGGTACTTCTTAGCGTTCTATATTTATAATATTATAGTATAAGGAGTTTTAGTAGAGTATATAGTTATACTTTAAAGCGTTTAAGTACTATCTATATATTTAAAGAGACTAGATCTAATATTTTAAAGACTTTTTAATAGTTATTATATATAAATATATTAAAAAATATATTCTTAAAGGTTAGTAGAAAGTCTTTCTTATTAATATAGAAGATATACTAGTATACTAAATCTTATATATATTAAGAGTACTTCTACTTTAAAGGCTTAAAGTAAACTATATTAAATAGCTAGAAGATATTATAATAATATAAAGAAATCGTTCTACGAAAAGTTTTATATATAACCTTATCCTAAAGCTTTTTACTTATCTTATTCTACCCCTAGCTCTACCTCTTTTTCTATCCGTATATAGTTGTATACTCCCTTATAAGTAGCTTAATAGTTCTTCTATATCCTTTTATATAAGGCCTATAGGTATTAATAGAATTTCTAGGTCTCTAATCCCCTATATACTCTTATATACCTCTAAGTAGATTTATACCGCATTTAGACCTATTATCTTACCTACGCTATTATATTATATAGAAGAACTTAATACTACCAGTAATAGTCTCTTTAATAATATCGTATTAATTATTTATTTAAATATATCTAAGTTTAAAATATACCTAATTTAGTTTAGGTTATAATATTTATATACTATTATATTAAATTATTTAGTTATCTAGATAGGATCTTAGAAACCTTCTATTAACTAAAGTCTTTAAGTTTAGAACTTCCTATCCCCTACGATTAGAATTGCCTTTAGAAAAGCCGTATAGAGTACGCCTAGGTAGAAACTCGGAGACTACTAATAACCTATTAGAATTAGAGGTAACCGCCGATATCTAACTATAATTTACCTTCTAATTTCTATACTAGAATTAATATACGCGTAAGTTATAGTAAGAGTAAACTTCTATCTACACGTGTAGAATAACTATTACCTTCTATAAGGGGCCCTATAACAGGCGGACCCTTCTCTATAGGGCTGGTAGTAAAGAGTCTATCTAATTTAGAGGGAAATTAGAGTAAACTAACCTTTAAGGAATAAATTATAATTTTATAAGAGAAGATTATATACTTAATATAGTAGAGAACTATTAGTCTTAATTAACCTCTATAAACTACTAAATTAGTACTAATAATATACTAAGAAACTTTTACAACTCCCCTAGTAAAAAACTTCTTAGCTACCTCTAAACCCCTTTAAGCCTACCTTACTAAATATACGCCTAAGATTAAAAGTCTTATAGATAGTAGTAAACCTATATTTAAATAATAGTAAGCCTTAATCCTAGACTAATTTAAGATTAATATAGATTACTATCTAATAGAGTATATATATATAGTATTAGTATAAGAATATACCTCTAGTATTATAAAAGAGTATCTAGAGCTAAAATACCTAGCTAAATCAGACTAGTATTAGTTTAAAAATACTAAAGAAATAATTTTACTTCTATAATCATATTTTATTATAGATAATAAAGAGATAGAGGTATAATAGGCGTTTTAAGTCTTAAAAATAAATAAGAGAGAAATATTCCTAACTTTTAAAGCTTACTTTATTAGTACAGCTATTAGAGAATCTATATTTTAATCTAAGTAGTTTATCTACCTATAGGATAAAATCCTCTCTAGCTTAAAGATACTAAACCTTAGCTTTAAGCTTATATAGAAAGGCTCTTTTAATACTATAGTTATCTACTTAACAGCCTACGATATAGAAAAGAAGAGTATTTCTAACCTTCTAGAACGAACTATTAGCTTATAGGTTGTAGCTAAAATAAATTTAGATTAGTATTAGAAGGTTTCTAAGAGTTTATCTAAGATAACCTATAATCTAATACTATCTCAATCTACCCTAGTATTAATACCTTATTCTACTATAATCGCTTCTTAATAATCTAGTAAGACTCTTATATCTAAAAGGTATACTATAATAGTATAGGTAAGATAATAGGTCCGAATGCGGCACGAATCTACTTAGAGGTATATAGGAGTGCGTAGGGGATTAGGGACCTAGGAATTCTATTAACACCTATAGGCCTTATACGAAAGGATATAGAAAAACTACTAAGCTACTTATAAGGGAGTGTATAACTATATACGGATGGGAAAAGGGGTAGAACTAGGGGTAGGATAAGATAAGTAAAAAGATAAAACTTTTTATAGAACGATTTCTTTGCATTATTATACTACCCCCCTCCTTATAAGCTAATAGTCCCTATCTGCGCTGGTTCGGGAGGGAATTAGGGCTATTATAGATAGGTTCTAGTATAAAGAAATTTCTTTAAGAAGGTATTTACCGGTAAGAACTAATATATATAGTTGCTTATAGAGATGCGTTTATTAACATAATATTAAGTAAGGTTTTTATAGTAAGTATAATTAACCTATATATCGGCTGGTAACTACTATCATAACGGTTTATTAATATTGCAATTTTATTATATATAGTAACAAGCGTTTGCTAGTCTTAGTATATTACTAGATTATTATTAACTGAACTTTCTTAACTAAATAATAACTTCTACTCCGTACGTATTATTACGCGTCCCTAGAACCGTTAATTATTAAAGTATTACTAACACCTTATAGAAAAAATTAATTAATATACTACTCTACCCGCCTCTTAGAGCTTCTTTAGAGGCTTTCTAGATTATCTACCTTTAGGCTATATACGCGCTTATCCGCGGGCGGTACGTAATATTTTCCTTTCGGTTCCTAAGATTAAAAAAATGCGAGTATTATATCTTATAAAATAAAAAGTACAACCCTGTACGAATTATATCTAATACTAGTAGAGTATTTACTACTAATATACTTATAGATCCCCTCCTACTATAAGAAGGAGTTTCTAGTCCTCTAGGGCCATTTTAAACTGTAGGCAGCGGCCCGATATATAGGGGATAAGGAGGATAAAAAGGTAGTCTTTAAGGCTATTTTAGAGTCCGCTTACAGCCTAGCGCTTATAGCCTAGATTGTAAGAAGTTAGAAAGATAGCCTTCTTACGGCTAGTATCTAGGTAGCTTTATTCTACTAGGGTACTAAACTACTCCGTCGGGTTTCGGCCTTAAAGGCTCTAGTATCTAGCCTTTAGGCTGATATTATAGTACTCTCAGGCGGCTAAGAATAAGGTAGGAGAGGTTTAAGGGGAGTCTGGAGGAAAGAAAGGGGAAGAAGAGTAGAGGAGGAGAAGATTAGGGAAGTATCTAACAGCCTACTATTAGACCCTCCGGATTCTATAGAAGAGTAATTTCGGGCCTATACTTTAGTTTTTAAAATCTACTACTTAACTCTTATATATTATTATCTACTAGATAATTTATATTCTCTATACTATTTTTATATACTTTAATCTATTTAGTTAGAGCTTTTAAGGGTTCTAAGCGATTCGGATACTTATTATAAAAAGCTTTTAGCTTATAAAGCAAACCTATAAAGTTTAAAGCTTTATACTAGATTAGGTTAGGATTATATTCTACCCATTTTATACGGTATTTAAGGGTCTTATAATATAACTTACTAGCTAGTATTTCCTTAACCTCCTACTCTTCTACCCTATTAATAGCGATAGCGGGTGGTTTCAGAGCTTCTTATCTAGATAGAGGGTTCTAAGGGTCCTTATATAGTAGGTTTAGTACGAAAACATTATATATACTTAATCCTAGGTATAGCTATAAGTGGTATAAGTTTCTAACCTACTCTAGTACTTTAAAGAGGCCCTCCTATTAATCGGATAGCTTTTAGCTCAGTTTCTAGACTATAAGGTTTTTAGTATTTAAGTAGACTATATTACTAATCTATTAATTAATTAGTTACTAGTAATAGTTAATAATAGATTAACGTAAAGTACTACTAAGCTAGCTATACCACCGAGCCGGCTACTTTTTCTTAGTATAGTAACTTTTCCGTATGTAACGCTATGTCTCAATAATACGAAGCTAATCTATCTAATCAAGAAGGTAGAATTGAACTTGCCCTTTAGGCCTATACTTTAGGCTAATTTTAAAGCGTACGACGCACTGCAGCAGCTTTTAATATATAATATTAGCAGCTCTCTAACCAGCTTTATAGAATTACCTTTTAACCTTAAACTTAACCAAATTATATAAAGCTTATAGTAACTAAAGAGTAGACGATTGTACGATATATTCTTAACCTTAATTTGCGAGGATTTACGCCGCGGCTTTATAAGGTAGTAGATATAGTAGATAAACTATTATGTACGCGGGGTAAGATATCTATAAATAAGAACTAGTCTAAACGATTTATATCGCGTATAAATAAGCTTAAAACAGTTTTTAATCGAGTAAAGGACTGTTAGAGGATATTATAAGAAGATCTAGAGGTTATTAACGCATAGTTTAAGCTCGTATAAGAGATAGTAGCTAAGTATAGTATCTATAAAAATAATATCTATAACTTTAATAAGATAGGCTTCTAGATAAGTATAATTAGCTTTATAAAAGTTGTTATAGGTTTAGAACGCTGTATAAGACCTATACTTATTTAGCTAGGTGATTAGAAGTAGATTATAATAATCTAGAGTATCTATACTACTAGGTATATAACTCTACTATTTATCATCTATAAAGGACGCGTCTATATCTTAGCATGGTATAAGGAGATAGATATACCGTACGACTAGAAGCTCTCAGTTTCTGAGAATGGATGGACAAATAATAAGCTTAGTCTTAAGTAGTTAAAGTACTTTAATATGTATATAAAGACGCGTTAGGTAGAGTTATATAGGCTACTTATTCTTAATAGCTATAAGAGCTATCTAAACTAGGATTTTAAGGATTATTACCTTATACAAAAGATCCTTACCCTCTATATACTAGCACATTTATTATATATCCTACAGCTACTTAATATAGTATACTTCTTACTATTAAAGCTAAAGTACTCCCAGCGTGTATAAGACTTAGTACACCAACGCATCTACCATATTAATAAGAAAGGCTTCCTACCAGCCTTTAAAGACGCGTTTTTTAATATATTTATATATAAGAACTGTAAAAAAGCCTTTAAAATATTTAAACTAGTTCCTATTAATATATAGGTTGTTTTTAAGCGCTTTAAAGTCTAGTTGCATATACTACTAGAGGCACCCCTATTAGAAATACTATAGTAGTTAAAAATATTAAGTAATATACAAGAATTCGGGTTACAATTAACTCTTATATAGAGGTCCTTCGTACGATTACTAAAAGAAGCTAAAGAAGGCTTCTTACAGCTAATAAAAGGAGCTAAATTAATGCTGCATCAAAACGCTCTTATAAACTACTAGATTACAGAGCTTAAAGAGTAATTAGAGGTTATAATAAAGCGTAAAACACGTAAACGGAAGCGAATCTAGTATAGTAGTATAATAGAGTATAGTAAGAGAGCTTCGTATAGAGCTGCTGAGGCATCTACAGCTCTTCAGCAATCTAAGAAGGCTTGTAGTAGTGGTAGTAAGGAACTAGCTCAACCTAGTTAACGGTACTATAAGAACTGTAAAAAGACTAGGTATAACGCTCGTACGTGCTAAAAAGATATAGAAGCTTCTTCTAAATCTAGTCTAAATATCTCGTATGTAGGTTCTCTTATAGATAGCGAGTAAATCAAGGTCTTATATATGGTATTAGTAGTACTAAGAAAAAGTGGCCGGCTTAGTAGTATAGCTGGCTCGGTGGTGCTTTACGTTATATATAATCCTAAGCCTTTTTAATATTAGCCTTTACAGTTTTCTAGGCTACATATATATAAGTTACTAGAGCTAAAGTATTCTTATAATTCAATTTATCTATTGCAGTAATAGGATTAATAGAATATTTCTAATCTTAACTCTAACAGAGCTTAGATCTATATAGAATCTAATATAGGGATATTCTAATAGTTGTATAGGATAGAGTTGCTTATACTTAGTCGATTATAGGTAATAGAAAACTCTAGTTGTTCTAATAGAAGGATATAAAAGGACGCAGTCTCTAATTAATATACTTATTTATAATTTCTAACTATCTATTAGTTTCTTTATAATAAGTAGTAGATAGTTTAATCTTTATACCTAAGATATAGTAGAATTTAGACTAGAAACTAGATATAAACTAAGGTCCTTAATCTAAAATAATAGTTTCGGGTATATAGTTAAAGCGGTATACCTATTAAATAAACAATTCGGCTATTCCCCGTACGTTAATTATATAATAGTAGAGAATAGATACCGCTTATTTAGACAGGCGATCGATTACTACTATAATCTAATTATATCCGGACTTATCTATAGAGAAATCTTTAAAGTTAATATATAGGTGCTATATTAGTTGATTTAATATAGGAAGTAGGTGGATAAAACCTAGGGTTTAGGTTTATATCAGATAAACTTT
>ML986618.1:0-355648 GCA_010094045.1 Lojkania enalia
ATCCGTACTCCCATTGCCATATATATATATATAGGCCTCTCGAATCGCCCCTCTACCTACTTCCGCTCTACGTGATCATCCAATACCCACCTCCCAGCATGCTCCCTAGCACAATCGCTGTTAGGATCCCCGCTCCCGCCTTATCCGCTGTCGTAATAGTGTCAAAGGCCGGCGTTTCCGGCGCATCGCTTCCCGTCCCCGCTGCCGGATTACCTTTACTCGTGCCACCTGTATCTTCCGTGTAAGGCGCTTGCACCTCGGTGATCATATTTGCTGCGATGACGCTGAGCGCACTCATCTGCTGTCCAACACCGCTATTCCCATCACTGGTGTTCATGAACCATCGTGATCCGCACTCGGCGCCCGAACTTCCTCCATCGCACTGTCGTGCTGCCGCCACTGCAGATTTCTGGAGGAGAGGGAGGATCTGGGCCTGCGTGTACGGCGCGATTTGTGCGCAGACGGCAAGCCAGCGCGAGAGATAGGCTTTGAAAGACCACTGGTCGATGTCACATGTCTGATGGATTTCGCACGCAACCTCCACCATGACACCGTTTTGGTCCTGGGGGAAGAAGAGACGTTCCGTGTGGGTTAGGAAGCCTGTTAGTCGATCGGCCCAGGTTTGGTTGGCGTTTGTGTAGTTATACATCTACCATCATCAGTGCCCTTGTTCTTGAAAATGAGTAAGCGAGTAAGCGGCGGAGGCTACAGGACTTACGTATGCCGCGCCTCCGACGATAATGCCATAGTTGTATGTCCACTGCATTTGATCTGCGTCTTTGCATCCCTTCAACACATCCGTTCCGTCATATACCTGCCAATCGGTCGTTAAAAGCGGACTCTGAATCAACCAATCAAACGCCATCTCCGCATATTTCGCATACGTATCATTGCCCGTGTACTTGGCTAGTCGCGCACCCAATTGAAACATACCCCCGTTCGACGCCATGTTCTTGTAGTTGTAGCCGTCGAGCCATTGGTAGATTTGCCAGCGCAGTCCGCCATTGCACTCGGCGGTTGACCATCGCGATACGAGCTGATTAAACACGGATTGCGCTACGGCCAACCAGCCGGGTGTGCCCTCGGGAGGGTCGGGGAAATTGAGCTCCGTGGCAGACATTACGCTGAAGGCCCAAAACAGTTGGTCGTCATTACCTTCGTCTTTGGATTGGTTAGAGGGCATCTGCAGGCGCTTGTTAGTCTTCACTTTCTCAAGGCGCGAGATCTATGGCAGTCTTTCCCCAAGCTAATCGAATTCTCATTTTGATACAGGGGAGGAGAACATACTAGGTTGCCGTTGTCTCCGAGTTGGTGTATCATGCCGGCTCGGACGAGGTCGTTAAACGTCGAGTCGTTGGTGTAGTACCAATAATCGATTAATTGGCCAAACATGGCGCCCGCTTCCCACCAGTAGTACGGCGGATAAGTCAATAGCCCCGGAATACCGCTCACGATAGTTCCGTCGTCCACGTTGGCATACATGCCAACAAGGTCGGCAGCGACTTTCTTCGCGGCATCGCGAATCGAATCTAGCCTCGTAGGTTAGATTGTTCCTGTGGACATTCGGGTTGACGGCAGTAGTGGGTCCATAGAAGGAGTAGGGGCGGAAGGAGGGGCTTTGGGTGGTATGTACTTGGCTGGGTAGGGTCCAGATCCACCGCTTTGGCGGGGAGCACATAGCGGCTGAGGATAACAAAAGAAGGCAGAAGGCTGATGGGGTTGAGCAGCCTCATTATTGCGACATGTGCCCAGCCAGATGGCGGGAGAAAACGAGGGACGGACGGGAGGGTGGGTTCGGAAGCGACAGCGGGTTCTGGTGCAGGCACGGGGAGGGACAGCAGAGAGACGGCGGACTCTGGACAGAGACTGTGAGGAAGAGAGAAAGAAGGCACAAGTGGAGCTTTCAGGCCCGCAGACAGTGGCAGCCGCAGCCGCCAAGACGTACTCGTACTCGTCTTACACCTCATCTGCGGCCACATAGCAATACATAAAGGAATGCGACGGAGCACCGCCGGCGCGGCACAGTGCTGCGGCGACCCACCGTTACCCACCGTTACCCACCAGACATTCACTGGCCCTGCAAGGGGTTCCGCCCCGAGCGGCTCACTACGTAGATTTGGCTTACGAATAAAGTATGGCACGCAAACCCGCTAGCAGGAGAGCGCAACGCGTTCGTCTGCTGGCTCCACCAGATCATCGGCCGCCTTCGGAAACACAAACAAGCGGCGTGGAGAACTGCCAAAGCCGGCCCTGTGGCTCAGCGGGCTGCTGTGCGGACTGTGAGCGTCCCTCACCAGTGTGTCCGATTAATTAAGAGAGCGCGGATCAGGGAAAAAGGACGTCAGCGAGAGAAGAACTAGAGAAGAATTAGCTGAGAGGGCGGCCTTGTGTGTTTGATAGACCAAGCTTCGGCCTAGAAGCTTGCGTGGTCGGCCGTGACGGTGTGGTGAAGCTTGATCCTCGGTTGCCAAGCCGCTAGCCCGGAACCGGCGGCTGCCCAGGTACCAACTGAACATGGCATTATTCAGTCTCCACCTATGATGGAACACGTCACCTTCGGCCAGAGTCATTATTTAAAGCATTGCAGGCATTGAACTACAATTTACTCTGAGCTTGTTTCCACCCATCCGGCAGCGAAAAGTTGTCGTGTTTGCACCTGCGGTTCGGGCAGTTTGCAGGGTTGGTCCAAGACATGCACCACAAGGCATCTTAGTCGAGCAGTAGAACCAAGCACTCTCCACATCATCAATCGCCCTGGACTGCGTTTTCCTCTCACAGCTCTGCCTCATTTACACCGTCTAAATCAACAACACAACCGACGTCAGCACAATCGAGTACGTCACGTACATCCACTAGAACTCCGACACCCGGATCCCTTCCAATCGAACATCAACACCTCTAGTGCTGAATATCGCCTCCACATCCACATTATTTACGGCCCCCACTCGAGAGAATTATTCAGAGAATCGGGAGACATCCCGCAATCAACTTCGCCAGCAAGGAAGAAAAATGTGAGCACCTCAATCGCCGTCATCGCCCCGCTGTTGCTCAGCGTAAGTAATGTAATCCGCCGCGAGTCCTGCGCCACGGAGAGATTGAGCCGGTCGTCGCGCTGTGACAAGTGACTATACAACTGCGATCCATTAGAGCAAAGTCCGCATTGCACCTCCTCTCCCTCAATTTACCGGGTTGATCTGCGTTAGGACGCGTCCCTACATCCCCACAGTTTGCAAAAGTCCCTGGGATACACGCTACGGAGTCTAAGATTTGTCATTTGCGCGATGGATGTTCGGGTGTGGTGGGTAGCGAAGTCGCATATTCAAGCACCTCGTCGCCAAAGGCGAGGAGCGAGAGCTCGAAGTTCGTCATGACATCTAGCCCGATCAGTCCGTAGTCCACCTCTTGTGGACTATTGATCGGCTTTTAGAAGCTTCTCTCTTCGGACTTGGATGATGGGTCAAGGGGAAAAGCCAGTTTGCGAGTCGAAGAATTCTCGAGGATTGTGCAGTCAATGCAGAAGAGTGAGTGAGTGAGTGAGTGAGTTTGCGGCGACCTGCATCGTTGATGTGGCCGCAGCCTTCTGCTAGCAAGGTGAGTATGTGGAGGGGCGAGCGTTCCAGTTGTGTTCGGCGGTGATAAGGAGGCGAGCGACTCTGGCAATGCGTGCACTATTCTCGTCAAGATTGAGGACGGTGGTTTTGTAGTCTGTTAGACGAGCACGGAGGATGCAGGATAGATGGCCCTGGTTGGACGCTGGGAAATAGAAATTGATTGCTCGGCTAGAATTATTGGCGACTTGAAAGGCGGTGGACGATTTGCAGGTATATTAAGGTGGATATCTTACAGGGATTCAGGCGTTGATTCGCAATAGTCAACAAAGTACGCATATTGACCGCCGTCTGCGAACATGGTAAACGCAAGGCACCGCGGAAAGTTGCAAGTTTCCAAGATTCGAACATACGTCCCTTGACTGGTTTTGACGCAAGGCTAAACGGCCTCGAAGTTGCAACTAATAAACCTTTCCACAGATAAGTAGCGGCGGTATCAGGCTGGGGCATTTCCTCTTACAGCGCTTGGAGAAGAGGCCTGCTGGGTCGTTCTGTTCTCTGTGGATTTCCGTCAATAGCCTGCGTGGCCTTGATAGACACTCTAGTCGGGGTGAATGTGCTAATAACGCTCCGATCACGCCCCTTACCAACTATGGGATAAGCTGGTCGACCTCAGCACTGGAGATCCATGTTGCGGAAAGAAATGATGTCTTCTGTCTCTCTGAGAGTAATGCTTCAATATGAACCTAGGACTAGAGATGGTTGATGTTGCCAACCGTTCAGCTAGCAGGCGGCGCTCAAAACCAGCGAAGGCTTGTAACCATGCAGCCCGCGCTCGCCCTTGGGCTTTACAGCTTGGTTTAAGGTCTGAAGTAGGCATCCATGTCCAGTTTTGACAGCCTCCTACGCCTCGGGTGTGAAAGACCATTCCACCCCGGCGCGAACTGCACCGTAACCTAACCTCGCTTCGAGCACGAGCGACAATTATTAGCGAGCTGAGAACAACTAAATACTCAAGAAAAGAAAAAGGAATATCTAGGCATTTAATGCATATTGATAAATTCTTGTCAGTACTGAGGTGTTAAGAGTCCCTGCGCATGTGTTCCACACGTCTGTCAACGAAAGAATAGGAAGATAAAGTTCCCTATTAAAGATGAGAACTTACTTGAAATAAGCATCGGGGACCACGAGCCCCGGTACCGAGTATGCTCGGACGATATATTGACAGCTAATGTAAGTAGGTAACCCGCGTACTAGCAGCATGGTGGGTAACCACACGCAAACGGGTGTGTCATTTGGAACGCAAATTTAATAGTTAGGAATTGAACGGTAGATGCGGACGGTTTTTTTTTTTAACCGAAGAATAAAAAAATAAAGTCACATATTAGAGACGAGAAATTACTCTTGCGAGGAAGGAATGACCCTGCTCGGGTATCTTTTCATCATCTGCTATCATACTCTTTGTTGAACGCCCGTCCGATAACCATTCTCCTCACCTCGCTCGTTCCGGCTCCAATTTCATACAGTTTTGCGTCTCTTAGTATCCTACCCACAGGAACCTCGTTGACGTACCCCATGCCGCCCATCAATTGCACAGCATCCAGTGCGCACTCAGTCGCCCGCTCGGCAGCATACAAAATCGCCCCCGCACAATCTTGCGTTTTGATCTCCGGGCTTTCATGTGACTCATCAATGGCCCGCGCGACAGCGTAGGTGAAAGATGATGAGGCGCGGTATTTAGTGTACATATCAGCGAGCTTGCCTTGGATGAATTGGTTATGCGCAATTGGCACACCGAATTGTTTGCGGGTATGCGTGTACGGTAAGACGGTGTCTAAGCACGCCTGCATGAGGCCTACTGGCCCGGATGAGAGCACGAGGCGCTCAAGATCTAGCCCCTCCATGAGCACGCGCACGCCGCGATTGACTTCACCAAGGACATTTTCTTTGGGGACGAATACGTTGTCGAAGACGAGTTCACCGGTGTTGGAGCCTCGCATACCGAGTTTGTCTAGCTTCTTGGCGCAGGAGAAGCCGGGAGTCGACGTTGGCACGATGAAGGCCGTGATACCTTTGCTGCCGCTGGTGGGAACGGTTTTCGCGTAGACGATTATTGTGTGTGCGTCTGGGCCCTATTCCGATTAGCAATTGCTTGTATAATGCTCTCCACACCATAATACGCACGTTTGTTATCCACATCTTCGTCCCATTGAGCTGATACCCTCCGTCAACCTCCTTCGCTATCGTCTTCATGCTCACAACATCTGACCCCGCCGAATGCTCAGACATTGCCAGCGCACCGATCTGCTCTCCTGAAATTAATCCGGGGAGAAATTTCGCTTTCTGGTCTGGCGAGCCATTGAGCATCAGTTGGTTGACGCAGAGTTGCGAGTGGGCGGCGTAGGAGAGTCCGATGCTGCCGGAGGCCCGACTGATCTCCTCCATGACCACACAATGTGCCTGGTATCCCATTCCTAGGCCTCCGTATTCCTCGTCAGCCGTGATGCCCAAGAAACCTGCTTCTCCGAATTTCTTCCACATCTCGTTTGGGAATTCATTGTCGCGGTCGGTCTTGAGGGCGAGTTCGTCGGGAATCTCGCGGCCTGTGATTGTTTCGTTAGCAAGAATGGTACAAGATTGAGGATGAAATAGGCATACGTGTGAATTCCTGTACTCGTTCCCGTAGTTCGTCTAAATCTGACTGCGTCGGCGGTACGAAGCCTTTCGGATGCTTGGTCGATGCGTATCGTTGCGAATTGAGGCAGATGATGCGAGGGTGATGATTGCACAGCTGGCGGATGCTGCGAGACAGGAGTCTCGGGGTCGACAAAGCCATTATGTGTGTCCAAGTGTATAAATTGTGGGTTGTGCGTGCATCGATGTGGTGTTGATCGTTGGTATGCAGACTCGCAAGTAAGCCGCGGCTCGGTTAGATGCGGAGGTGGAGAAGGCCAGGGCACTCGCGGCCTCGGCGAATGACTACTTGGGATGGTGAATGTACTCCTACAATTGAGCAAAAGAGTATGCAGTAGTTTTGGCTTTAAATTTGCTAAAATTATATAAATTCTACGCATTTTTTGTACGACCTACCATAGTATCTTAATATTAAACAAAGTAGTTCATGCTTTGTCTCTACAACCCGAACTCCCCAGATAGTAGGATCGTGGGTGACTAGAGAATAGATGTGTTACCGCTTATGTGTTTATTGGAGAGCCCAAGTTGGGGAGACTAGTCCCATTGCTTATGTCACTCGAAAACACTTCCCTCCATCCTGCGGACTTTGTTTGTGCGTGACAATTGATGGGGGACTAGTCTTTTGCCATTTTCTTTATACGAAGGTATGAGGTTTATTAAACACAAAGTCTCCCATTAGACAGCCGTGACGAATTCGGCTTTGGACAGAAATGAACAATTAAAACGATATAAGAATTATCGCTTCATGCACGGAACAATATAGTTTTCTCTTCTAGAAAAGCAACCTGACTTCGAGGAGGTAGATCCCTAAAAATAGCTTGATGCGAATAGATAACTAAGATTAGTAGGCTTCTGCTTGTTATTGGACCTCAAAAACCCACCGACTGGCGTGCTTCTTCCACAAATATGAAAAATGTCAAGTGAGGATTTTTCTCGAAGTTCTCATTTCCTGGAATCGATGAGATATTCTAGGAGCATAGCAGTATCAATCGAAGATAGCAATCTGGGCGTCCTCATCCTTTGTATTAGGAATCTAAGTCGTAGGGAAGTTCGGGAAAGCTATTGCTTTTTTGCCTTTATATTAATAACAGTAGGCCTCATACCAGTGCCATTCAATCTACCCGAATACCTATATATCAGACTATCCCTCTTACCCAGGTACTACGCTCACTACTTCCATTCTCCAACATATCCCAAAAACTGTGCCACAAACTCCGCAACCTCGTCCGGCCGCTCCACCATAGGCAAATGACCCGCCCCCTCCACAACCTTAAGCTGCACCCCTTGTCCCAGACTATCCGCCATATCCTTCATAGTCTTCGGCAACACGCCATCGCTCTTACCCACCACAAATATGCCTTTGCCACCGAATCCTGCCATCCTATTTCGAAAATCGTACTCGTAAAGTGCCTTCACGCTCTCCTTGAATCCCGACAGACTATTCGTCCTCACCATCTCCTTCGTCCTCTCAATCTTCGGCAGAATCTCTGAGTCTGCATAGCTCTCCGCTGTGAACCATCTCCGGACTGTCATTTCTGCTAGTTCGGTGCCGACGATGGGTTCGCCGGAGTCGGACTTCGCGCCCTCTTTCTCGCAGACAGCGATGCGCTCGCCCCAGGCTTTTGGGTTGGAGGGTGGAGCCACGGCATTTGTGTCGCAGCTTATGAAGGAGGAGATGCGGTTGGGATGGGTGAGGCCGGCGTTTAGGGCTGTTGCGCCGCCGAGACTGACGCCGACTATACTGGCTGTTTTTGCGCGGATGGCGTCGAGGATGGTGATGAGGTCAGTGGCGAGCGTGTCAACTGTTATTAGTTTCGCGGAGGTTGATGGGAGAGCAGTGCGGCCGCGGGTGTTGAAGCGCAGGACGCGGTATTTGTTGTTTGTGAGGGAAAGGAAGGCGGTTACAAAGTCGTCCCAGATGCCGTAGTCAACTAGTATGCTGTTTACGCAGACGAGGAGTGGGGCATGTGGATCTGAGGAGCCTTCGAGACGGTAGGGAAGTGTGACGCCATCCGGCGTTGTGATGTAGGATTCGATTGCGGGTCTTGGTGAAGCTCTGCTCGACACGGGGAATGTCTTTGTTGTGCTATCGGTGCTGGACGCTTCCACCGTCCTCTCGTCATATAAACTCCCCAGATCCCGGGGCGCCGAGCCGAACGTGTAGTACAAGTCATATACTCTCCTCCCCTTCTTCTGTACAACTGACTTATATATCTCATCGTTCCAGGGCGTTGAAGTAGCAGCCTTGAACTCCGGTCCCCCCAAGCCATTATGTGGCGCGTACTCATGCAGCGCAAGGAACTCCTTCGCCTTCCCATCCTTCAAATCTAAATAGCTCGTCACAAATCTCCTCGTCCTCCTCCACCCCGGGACCTTCATCAGCATCGGGACATGCTCCTCTTCATACCACCTCTCGAGCTCCTTCTCCTTCTCCTCACCGTCATACAGCGTGAAGCTTACAGTAACCATGACATTGCCCTCCCCCTCATTGCCCACATCCTCCAGCTTCTTAAACCCCTCCCCTTTCCACTCGCCCAAGAAATCGTAGAACCGTCTGTCAACTTTAATCTGCTTCATCGTATCTCTTTCCCGCTGGCTCTGCACCGGCTCTTTCCGCAGGCGCGTATACACGTCTTTAGTCAGATAGTCCATATCCTCGATATCATAGATAGCCATCCACTCAGGCTGAGTTTCCGAGGCTGGATTCGAGGAAGTGAGGTCGCTGGCACGATACCGGAAGCCGTTGTGGCAGAAGCTGAGACGCAGACGGCTGGGACCGTGTTCGTTGTTGTACCAGTCGTGGAATTGCGCTGCTGACAATGTGTCCCTGGGCTGCATCGTCACGTACAGGATCCCTGGTGTTGGTGCCATGTTTGTGGTACTGTCTTCTAGTTGTAGGTCTCGGAATTGTGTCAATTCGATGACCCAGAGGGCAAAATGTGAATAGTAGTGAAGGAGCGATACGAGATCTAGGGACACAATTGAGGCTGAATGATATTGCGCTCCTATTATCGAGGTCTGTGTTCTGACGACATTGGCTAGTAAAGGTCTGGGGTATGCTCTTCTCCGACGCCATCTGCCGGCAGAAAGCTAAGCTGTGCCCCAACTGCGCCAAAATGTCGAGGCGCGGAACCATCTGCCCCTCGTCCTCGTCGTTCCGAGGTCGGAATTAGTGGGGCTGGCATGCAGCTTCGGCTTGTGCGGCCGAGCCATGAGGCCATTCAGGAACGCATAGTTTCAAAGCAGACTCGGGCATAGTGTGGTTGGCCTGGGGTCGTGGTACTAGAGTTCGCACGAAATTCGGGGTTATTTGGGGGTTTGGAATCCATTTGGGGGTATGGAGGCGTGATGCAAGATGCTGGCTCAGCTTGCAGTTCTTGGGTTATTTACTAAGGCATTGAGTGAGATTCAGAGGGGCAAAACGGTCATTGTTCGAGGCTAGCGGCCCCAGGGTCTACTGCAGTAAATAGAAGTCTATGTATGGTCGACCAACTACCCAGTTGCGATATGCTCGCACATCTTTGCTCAACTCCTACGCCTTTAGTTCAGGCATGCTGGAAACCTCACTCTCCTAATCGTACCAAATAGCATTCATGCCGAACCCTTTCTCTTTGACCTCCAGCCTTGCCACTCTTGCCAGAAACTCCTTATGCCATCTATAAATCTCAATGCCACCCTTCTCATCGTCCGTTAGCGCAAGCCACTCATCCGTCCATGGGCACGGTGACACCGCATTCGAGTGCCCGCCACTCGTCGGTGTAGGATTAAGGCAAATCTGGCGCTCAATGAAGCCCTCGGGCGATATCTTGAAGGCTGCAATATAACCTGTTAGATCGAAGGAGTTGGCGCGGGATGTTGCAAAGAGATATTGGGAAGATTGAGTAAGGAATACGACGTCGCTACGGTACATTTTTGGGTTGGGGATATCTTGAGGTATCTGTTAGCACGTCGTTCATACCTGTTCGAGCAGGGCTGTGTTAGGACTTACCTGGAGGAATGAGAGGATACGCCTTATGCGTGTACACCGGCAGATGCGTCTTCGGATCAACAACGTATTCACAAACCCGATTTCCACTCTCCATTAGCGCATACAAGTACTTTCCACTCGGATGCAATTCCACCCATCTCGGATGGTCCTTCTCGCCTGGTGCTTCCGTATATCCTACAAACTCCAACGTCCCATCGCCATTCTTCTTGTGACACCACACTCTGTTCGCCCACATGTCTGCAGAATAGAGATATGTTTCGGTGGGATCGAAGACCATGCCATGGATTGCGGATTGCGGGCAGTATTCGTAGTTTTGGATATTCTCTTTTATGCTGCCATCTCCATTGACAGAGAAGACGTTCCCATAGCCAGCGTGCTCGTAGAAGGGGTTACCGTATACATAGTAGGGTGGCTTGCGGGCGGCAAGACAGAAGATGGCGCGTGTGCGGGTGTCTGATTGCTGTGCTTTGGCTGATTCCTGTCAATTTTGTCCTGCCGTTCAAAGCCAAGAAGAGGAAGGCATACGGTCATGGCCCATAGGATGCGACGAGCTGTGGACGATTTCCGAGGGAGACTTGACGGCGTGGCTTGACCACTTCTTCATGGATGCGCCGTAGATGTTCTTCCTCCTGTGCTGGAATGCAATAATCAGCCGCGAATCCATTGCAGGAGCATTGCGCTCACATCAAACGCCATCCACGAAATAGGCTCCTCTTCAGGAATAGCTGTCTTCTTCACAAGACGCAAGCTCAGGTCTTCGTCGTCAAACACCGCTGTGATGATGACGCCGGGCGGCGTCCAGGTCCCGACCATAAGATGATGCTTCATTCTGGACTACCCCTCTATGGTCGCCAAGGATCGCAAACCTCGATTGCAAGGCAAAGCTGGTGTTTTCCCCAGATTCCATCTTGAGCCGTCCGGCGATGGTAGCCAGACTCCCGGCCGCCAGATCGCAGGCAGGCGAAGGTGGGGAAAATGACAGGGCGCGGTGGAAGAGAGCCGGCAAAGACCTTATCCGGAATGCGCTTGCTGTCATTGGCCGGCGTGCCCCTGTCACTGCGGGGCATGGCGCAACATCATCGGCACTCGACCTGCGTCTCGTGCAAACATCCAGAAGCCGATAGAGGATGCCGCAGCAGGTTCGCACGACTTCACGGGGTCGATGCGGCCTGCGCTCGGGCGGTCGCAACGGATAGCTAGCCATTGGTACGGGGACCTGGCGGGGGGACAATTGGAATATTTAATCTGCACCCGATCCGCCGCTTTCATCTTTACCAGATACCCTCGTCTCCCGGCCTTTTCATTACTATTTGCGGAATTGTACCTTTTATTCACCCTTCGTATTATTCTTTTGAGCAAGCATGTCTTCATACCCCCAGACTGCGGCCAAGACGTCCGGCGATGCGCCGCACCGTTTTGACCCAAACTTCACCCAGTCCGTTATTGACGCCATGGGCCCGAAGACTGATCCGCGTCTGCGGTTCGTCATGAGCTCCTTGATCCGCCACCTCCATGACTTCACCCGTGAGGTCGAGCTCACAGTTGATGAATGGATGGCCGGTGTTAAGTTCATCAACCTGATCGGTCAGACCTCCACCGCCACGCGAAACGAGGCACATCGCATGTCGGACGTGCTGGGTCTGGAGTCGTAAGTCTCATCTCAAGAAGGGCTGGCCAATTGAGCACGCACTGATATTCGAGACAGCCTTGTCGACGAGATCGCCCACAAGCACATTAACGAGTCCGGCGAGGAACCCACCTCCAGCTCCATCCTCGGCCCCTTCTGGTCACCCAACGCCCCATTCCGTGAGCTCGGTGGATCCATCATTCAGGACGGTGTCCCGCCGAATGGCCAGCCCACCCTGATGCACGGCGTCATCACCGACCTCGACACCAAGAACCCGATCCCGGGAGCTGTCATTGACATCTGGCAAGCCTCTGCGAACGGCAAATACGACTTTCAGGACCCCGAGAACCAGACGCCGAACAACCTACGCGGCAAGTTCAGGTGCAATGAGAAGGGAGAGTACTGGTTCTACTGTCTAAAGCCCACCGCTTACTCTCTTCCTACTGATGGTGAGTCTCCCGCATGCCGATGCGCAATCGCGGAAGCTAATTCGAAAAGGTGCCGCCGGTGAGCTCTTTAGGGCCCTCGACCGACACCCCATGCGCCCCGCCCACATCCATCTCATGATGACTGCCGAGGGCTACAAGCCCGTCACCACACAACTCTATCCCCGCGACGACCCCTACGTCACCAACGACACGGTTTTTGCCGTCAAGGATGACCTCCTTATCGACTTCCATCCGCGCGAGGGAGACCCAAATGCTATTTTGGACTTGGAATACAATGTGCGGTTGGCACCTAGGGAAGGAAAGACGGCACCAATGGATGGTATTTCGCGCTTGTAGACGGAATGCATAGAGGCATAACGAAAATTGCATGTATCCTATGATATTCGGAGTTTGGGTTCTTGCAGCGACTTGGCGTGTCACATTGCTGGCATATCTGCATCGGACATTGGAAGTTTACGCTAGCTTGTAAATATTCATATCTGGCAAATCAACGAACGGGTAGGCATCTAAAAAGTGACATCTGTATATGTGCGTGTGATAACGGCATCATGGCGGAAACATTTCCGATGTGCGTGTCATCTACCGAGGCCCGTTCCGAACGGAATCCATTCCATCCCGAAACATGAACCTCAACCACCACGACGCCAAATATAAATCTCACAGCCCTATCCAACGCTCCGTTTCCAAACATAATCCGCCAATTCCTCCCAGACCTCTTAAAATCCTCACCACCACCACCACCACCACCACCACCACTTGATCCCCAAAATGCGCGTCCCCTACGCCCCTACTGAACCCACCAACCCCGCCGACGCGCCCATCTACTCCCGCATTGCCGCCCGTCGGGCCCCGCGCCCCCTCATCCCCCTCGATCTCGCCCTTCTCCACAACCCCCAGGTCGCTGACGGTTGGAACTCTTTCATCGGCGCCATCCGCAGCAAAACTTTTCTCGACCCCGGACTTAGGGAACTCGCCATCGCCCGCGTTGCAGTGCTGAACCACGCGGTGCACGAATGGGATTCGCATGCGCCACTCGCGCTGCGTCTGGGGGTTAGTCGGGAGGGGTTACAGACTGTGCGGAGCGCGAGCGTTGTGCGGAAAGGAGAGGATGGGAAGAGGGAGGGTGGAGGCTTGTCGAGGGAAATGTGGGCTGTGTTGGCGTATACGGATCAGATGACTCGGGAAGTGGACGTCGATGATAGTGTCGCCGATGCGCTAAGGGAGTTTATGGAGGATCAGCAGGTAGTTGAGTTGACGGCGACGGTGGCGGCGTATAATTGTGTGAGCAGGTTTTTGGTTGCACTAGATGTGGGGGAGTGTAATGGGAGGGAGATGATGGGTGTGGAGGATATGGAGAGATAGAGGGGGGCGCTTGTGAAAGGGTTGGATGTGTGCTAGGGATGTTTTGGGATGTTTTGGGATGGGGATGGAAATGGAAATGGAGGGATGAGTTATCTTTGCGAGTTGATGGAGCTTGGAGAGTTGTTAATATTGGGTGAAATGGTTGGCTCATATATCCTCCTATAAAAATCATTTTGTGGTCTATGATATCTATAAGATGTACAATTCAGCTAGTCATATCCGGCTAAAACTCTCAAAAAAACACTGAACTTTCGTAGTCGGACCTTGATTGTGAGAAAGACAAAAGAGAAATATACTCTTCGACACCCGTATCAAGAGGAAAGGTTGGGGAAAGCTAAATAAATATTTTTTACTAACAATACGCCAGTAAAACCTTTACATTTTCTGGCGTTGCCTTATAATATCTGCGACCCTGCCGCTGTTAGTTCGGCCCGTACCTGTTTCTAGTCGTTTAGATAGCAAAGGCGTTGGACCTCTTGCGAACTTATTATCACGCCCAATACATTCCCTACCATCTTGAATCACCACTTCTTGAGAAGTCGATTGAGGTATGGAAGGGCGTTTCTCTTCGCTTCCGACAGTGTCGGTAGCGGTATTCTCAGTGGCTGGTTGCAACCCAATATGGGGGGCCATTTTATGAACGACGGAAAGGCCGTACTGCGCTGGATTTTTAAGGCGGTTGTTCAGCTTTGCAGTCCCCTGCGTAGTCTCTGTCTGGGGACTCCTTCTTCTAGTTTAGTGTAGTCCGTCGCTTATCTATATCGGGCATCGCTCCTCGCCCATTAACCCGCCGCTTCTGACGTCTACAAAATGCTCGATCTCCTGTTGCCAGGCTTTCTCCTCATCTCTCTTTCCTTTAATTCTCTAACCCTACCCCAGCATCTCTGCTAATAAGCGGCCCACTTCTTTCTATGCATCGCCTACCTTCTCCCCTATCCTATCTTCGGCCACAGATCAAGACCTCACTTATTCTAGTCAGCTACCATGCTACACGGCTTTCCTAGTTTCCGCCTTATCACTCTATTTACCTCGACAGGCTGTGATGCTACTAATACGACGCTTATATGAATCTAACAACCTACTAGTTTTAGTTGGGCTTAACTTAGACGGCTTTCGACTCTTATTTTAAAATATTTTCTTTCTACTTCGTTTGCGTTCTTTTCTAGTATGCTTTCCCCGGGCCTTTCGTACTTGCTTTGACTCTCTATGATCCTAACCTTTATACCTCTCCAGTTTCTTTTATTACGATCTTGTGGCGAGGGTAACCTTATCTAGTTATTACCCTAAACAAATTGATTAAATAGATTTTCCCGATTTGATTTGCCCGGAACAATTTGCGAGGTCCGTTTTATTTAATTTATTTGGCAAGAATTCAAACTAATCCAACAAGCCGTTAAATCAAAATAGTTGTTAGCAACTCTAGACATCTGGTCTAAGTTTACCTTTTTGACTTGTTTAATTCTGCAATTCTATTTAGAGACTAGAGAAATAAGCACGAGATCCGATATAATCCTACGCAATACTAACGCTGCCTTAGGACTCCCACGCTTTGAAGGTTTAATGCCTGGAATCCCTTTCGTGCATTTCGCTAGAATATTTTCGCCATTCCCTATTAAACGTAGGGTACACACTGAATAATCTAGACATATTATGTCATGGCGGTTCCACCATGTCGTAAAGACATTGCACCTGCTCAAATACATTGTCAGACCCGTTGAAATGATTCACCGAGATTTTCACCCAGAGCTTTCCCTCAATCCTCGGATTTGCAATTCGCTTGTCCACCAGCCCAGGAACAGTTTTAATGAGCCGAAAACCGCAACTCATTACGCGGTGCGCAGCAGAATCCACATAATAGGAAGTAGGTTTATCGAGGCGAGGTAGAGGACACCATATCGGATCGCATGATTTCCTTCCGTCCGACGACGTGGCTATAGAACATGATTCTCCGCATAAGTAGCTTTCATCGTAGCAATTCGAGAGCCATCCATGAATCACTCCATAGAGAGACCCATCTGCATTTATAAAGTGCTGATCGTAAGCCGGGCTCATTTGTGTGCACCGATAGGCTGCTGCAGAAGGGAACACTGTGGCTGTCAGAATAGAAACCGTGAGAGCGGCGAGGAGTGGTGTGGAGCTATTTCGACGTCGCCAGGGGACGGGACGATATTGTGTTCTTTCTAAGATTGACTCCGATATTGCATACACAATCTTGTATACACCTACTGAGAGAGTGTTCAGTAGCCAAAGTGCTCCCAACCAAAACTTCTTCCACCATAGTACTTTATATTTGTATACGTTACCAACAGCCACCAGACATTCTAACGGGTATCGATCCGCCCACGTCCAAATCTTGCTGGCATCGCAATAAACGCCCGGTATATTAACTTTCCTGGTCATGAGGCAGGCTTCTTCAATGCGATCAACATCAAGACAGTCATTGCAGCCGTAATAACACAGGTCGTATGTATGATGTCGGGCAAGATCAACCCAGTAGTCTGCTCCTTGACTGACATGCGCTGTCTTGACTAGGTGGTTTACGAACAGGGTCCAACTGATAAAGGAGAAGATGGCCATGAGACTAGCGATTATGCATGAAAAACGGTCCCGGCTTGAGCTCATTTCGAATGGTGTAGAATAGCACACTCTGATCTTAACAAATCTGACTTCTAGAACCCTGAGCGAAATGGAAGTAATGGGTTGGAAGGCTTAGAGAGGTCTGCGGGGCAAAAGGAAGGTTCAGGCTGCCATTTCTAAACTTCAAGATGCGCCTCTTGGCAGCCGCTCAGCCTTTCAAATCCAGACTTTCCGTTAGCTCAGGTCGGTTAATTTGGCTATTTCCGGCATTCATGTGGCCAGGTCACGAATCAGAAATACTGGACTAAACCGCATACAATCTCACTGCCTTCGGCTGACCGGAGCCCTGCATACATTAATAGCTGCAAATTCACTTCCTTAGCTTTTTCTTGCTTTCAAAGTGGAGGGCTCCAGAAGGATGGAATGGCTAGTAATAACATGGTGGGAAATATTAATGAATATTGTAATCGAACTATTTAGTATTACTTTAGGAAGAAGATCCTTTAGCCTAGTGTTACTCTACTTTTCCTCCTGGTCTCTAAGCTTTGCTATTAAGACTATATACTATAAAAATACTAAAATATTGTTAGAGGAAAAAACCTTTTTTAGGTTAGGCAAAATATTTACTTAACTTAAGACTAGTTCCTGTCCCTTAGCAACTCTAGAGGTAGATATAAGATGGGCAATCTATAAGTATAGGACTCCATAGCGTATATATCTGAACACTTCCTAAAGTTGACTACAGTTTGCCGCCTTTAGGTAGGTTTAGCACTCTGCATATGGTTTCAAAGTTTCAGAGGAGCTACACCAGAATCTCTTGAGAGTTCCGCAATGCCCTTGTTCTCAATCGATTTAAATTTTAACCCCAGTTTCCAAATCGAGTTCGCAATTTCGAAGAAAGTTATAGCGCAATAGGATTATGAAGCAAGTCACCCTAAACGATTAGTCGTGGTGGAACTACTTTAGGCCCGAAAGAGTGTGTAATTTTTCTAGGGAGTAAGAGGGAATCCTGCAGCTTACTGTTTTTAGGTCACTGTACCACACCTTGTATACGCGACCGCGTCGGATGGGGTATTGTTCAAGAACACCAATAACATGTAGATAAAACACAAAATCACGTTCATTCGGCCTGGGGTTGTCGGATATGCAAGCATGGCACGATCCTGGTTTTCGATGACATGCTTAGACTTGCTTGTGTTAATCTTTCATGTCTTCATTAGAATCAAAAGCGTCGCAACGATACCTGAGGATCCGAAGGTCTTTCTTGTTAGTTGATAGAATCCGTGCAAATTTCCATTCCTCATATCCAGTGCTCTTCATGCGTTGAGGAAGGTTGACCATATACCCCTTAATGATAGAATGAGCGTTCCGTAAATTCCAGCCCACTTACAATCTTCTATGTTTCTAATTATATTGTCAGCTCTTTTCCCTGATTGAGGACCATATGTCACAGGCGAGTGGAGGAAAGATGAGTGCAGACAGTAGATAGAGGCAGAGTAGATACACGTATACGCGTGAGTTGAAGTCGGCATTAAAGGGAAGCGTGGCTATGTAATGTAATGTGCTAGTGCCCTTCAGGCTTAGAGTCTAGTAGTATCGTAATCCTACATCCTGTGATCTTGTATACAATGTCTGCGGTCCGCAGTTTTTTTCGAAAGTTCGCAACTCTTGGTAATATAACTTACCAATGCTACGACGAACTACTATACGCGAGATATAGGACGTGAGAAAGTGAGGCAATTTTAGTTTTTTAATTTTTTTTTTTTAAAAAAGAGGGAAGATGATGCGAAAATTAGACTCCATATTGAGCTTTGCTGTACCAATTGCTGGAATGAGGGACATCGAGGACCGGATGCTGGCCTAGAAGAGAGGGACATTGATGCGAGCAGTACGAGTTCAAGAAAAAGCCACACTTGCATCCTGAAATGAACATAGTCAAGCAAATGAGGGAAAATAGGAAGCTATGTCCAAAGCATAGCAAGACCAATGAGGGCACAATATGTCACATGTTTCTACTATCCTATTATAGTTGGTCTGTTTTCAGGCCTATATAATCTTGCCATTGCCAGCTTCTAGCGAAGCAGGCCACTTATGCTCCTTCAATACATCAATATTTGCCTCAGCAATTGATGCTCCCTGATACGCGACACAATAAATCATATTCACTTGTGGCTGGTGAGGGATTCGGTTGAGATAAAAAATGTCTTTCGGAGGAAGATATTGAATATGATCATCGAAGACCTTAGACGACCTATAATTAGCCGTATTAAACCAGTTTAAACTTCTTCTCAATTGCAGACAGGTCTTCCAAAGCCTCGCCATGCATCAAACCGTCCACGAAGCAGTCACCTACTACAATGTAATTGTTTGTTGGTCCGGTTTGACGAAGAAGCAGTGGTACGCCGGATCCGTATAAGATGATAACCAAATCGCCACTTTGCACAGTGTCGGGTGCAACGCAGAGTCGTCCTCGTTGGGTTACAAAGATGACCTTCCTGGTGCGCAGAAGGTGATGATGCTTCGAAGGCATGGTTCCCGAGAACGCCCTCCGTCCTATTCGCGACAAGATGTCATTTGTCAAGTCTAGATCCTCGAGCGATAATGGCTGCCCGAGCACCAACTCTAAAATGCGATTATAGCAGTCCTCCAAGTTCATTTCTCGGCTCCACTGCTGAACTAAAATGAGCCCAGCAGACGCGTCTGAATCATGCGGGGCCTGGCCGGTACTATTCAGCTCTTCGAGTGCGATAATGCAAAATAGAGCAGAGATGACAAAGTCTGGCACTATTATCCCAGGGAACATGCAAAGAATCTTCTGCTCGGCTGCCACAGTGCGCAGATTGTCTCCAAGCAGCATCAAGCCGGCCAATTGCCCAATCACATCAAGCGTTACTTTTGTCTTGTCGTTGCTCGGCTGGGTATTCATCCCCATACATGACCCAAGTGCGTCAAGCAGTGAAGAGATGGCGGTTCTACCGTCCGTACGCTTAGCATTTTGTGCGACCTTGATGGCATCGCGCCATCCAAGACCTCTATGGGCTGGAAGCACCTTTCGATTAGATGCACTCACGGAGTCGCAGATCAAGCCCGTTACCTCCAACACCCTCACATCTGCAAAGATGCTGAATAATGCTTGCCGATTCTTACTTGCGTCTCGAAGAACTCCTTTGCGTCGCGGTATTGTAGGAAAGTATCGACCGTCCCATGTTGGAAGCCAGCTAGGCCAACCAGCGGGTAATGCCTCGTAGAGGTCTTTCGCTACCGTGTTGGGAATCCCAGCATTCTCTATGACATTGAGCGAATGATATCTTCGCATCATTCTCGTCGCCACATCCGTAAAGAGTGCGTGAGTTGAGATGTGATAGTCTGGGTCAGCAAAATCAGTCCTGTCCTGCGCGAGGCTCAGAACAGCAAAGATTATATCCTTAGGATCTTTGCACATGCTCTCCCGGAGCGTCTCAAGGAGATCAAGCAATGTTGGCTTCCAGTTTTCAGACTTGGAGCTCCTGCTGTCGGAAGAAATGCCCTCGCTCTCGGACGAAGAGCTCTCATAAGAAGAATCTTGATTGAACCACAAGGGCCGTAACGCTTTATGGAACTCCTCCAACAGAGCAGTAATTCTTCCTAAACCTCTATCAAGGTCAAGCCAGTCGGGCGGAGTAAGGTTCGAACACAGTGCGTGATCGACAATGTCTATATATAGCGATTTGTACTCGCGAAGGTTGTACAGGACACTCTCAAGGTCAAAACACCCGGACCTGCAGAAAACCTGTGGGCTTTTGCCAAGCATAAACTCTTGTACAATCCAGCGACGACTCCAGTAAGAATTTCCGAAGAAAGTCTTATATGCGTCATTGTATGCTTGGGCGTTTGAGCAAAGAGAAGAAAGCAAAGCCTCCTTCCTTACGCGGATCTGCTCTGGTGTCGTGTCGCTGCCGCACCACTTGATCAGAATATCATCGGCTGAATCCAAGCCAGGCTTATAGTTCTCTCCAATATGGACTCGGATTGATTCTTTTCCTTGAGTGAGTCCGTCCTTTTGAACAAAGCGTTCGACGGTTTGAAGTGCCCGAACCTCCTGCGTCATAATTGCAGCTTCTTCCATCTTCCCAACGCAAGAGTCGACACCTTTAGATGACTCTCCCATCCATAGTAGAGTCAAGCTCCTTCGGTATATGGACGGCATCTGGAGGATTTGCCGGGCTTTCTCGTCCGCATCTCGCTGGTTGATGCAAATGGCGTCCACCCAAAACAGTAGGACATGTTGATATTCTGTGGAAAGACTCTGCCTAGCCATCTTTAGGAATTCATAGAGGTTCCTTGTAATCTCTATCTTAATTCCGTTCACAAAAACTGTCCGAGTATCATCTTCGTCGCCCCAACAGTACGAGAGAGCGTGGTGCAGTGGTGTGGCGTTTTCCTTTTTCTTTGACTCATCCCCCCAGTGCCTATAATCTGGGTATAGTCTGCAATAGAGTGGAGAATCAGCTGCGAGGGAAGGAAACACTCGCAGAACACGGGTTTGTCGGAACCCAGGAATAGTGCAAAATAGAGGGTTGTGTTCTCCGGATTGCCTTAATAATGCTGCACGTGTTATAATGAGCTCGTCCCCCGAAAGTTGCATCCGTCTGTTGAGTGCGATATCATATTCTGGCGCTGCGAATGCATATTGATCCCATAGATGTTTTTCCTCCTCGTCTACAATTCGGTTGTTGTCTTTTTCCCCACTGATAGCATGTGCATCACCAGCAACACGCTGGGGAGGACGCGGTTCGACCCAGAAGGGGAAAACGGAGGGCCACCCGCGCCTCAGGAAGTTCTCATCATCCAAGCTCTTGTCAACGAACGCCAGAACCATCAAGGGATACCAGGGGCCAGAGGGGTCTCCGAGCGCATCGATAGTCTCTTGACATAAGAACGTATTAAGACATGGCCGATAGTCGAATAGAGCTGTAAACGCATGCCAGAGATATTTGGCACATGCTGGGTCAAGTTTCGACAGCTGGTGTGCAGGCGGAGGATCGATCTCTTGCAAAGCTGCATCTCTATGACTACGGGAAAAGAACCTGGCCATGTTACTAAGGCGCGTTCCCCCGCTGCTCTCGAGGGTGATTCGAGAGAAGGACCATTGCAGGGCAAACCAATGCCGATATTTCGCGCTAGTCATCCTAGGGCGCTTCCTCGTCCAGTTAGCACTAGCGTTTCCAAGATCCCAGCGCTGGCGAACCATGTAGATATGAAGCTACACAACCGGTAGACGAAAATTGAAGGAACAGTAGGACGGCTCTCAGCTCTTTGTAAAAAGCCACAGTCGCAGTGATGGAAAAGGGTTAGCGTCTTGGCAAGCCTGCTGGCATTAGCGCATGCTAGGCATGGCGAGATCCCGAATTGCTCAAGTCGGCTTCGTGTGTGAATGTTACTGCTAAGTTGACTGCGGACCGTTTTGGGAGAGCTCCCCCGTGTCATGAGCTGAGTATGCCGCGATTCATCGCCACCTAGGCGATACGTTTAGTCACTGTGCGTTCGAGGTCCTTCCAGAGGCATGAGAGCAGTGCTATGGGCCGCCACGATCTGGGAGAAGTGCGATCCTTCTTGCCTGCTTAAGGGATCATCACTGTCTCCGCTGTCCTCCACTGATCAGGGAAGAAGTTTAGTTCGAGGCATCTCTAGTATAGTCCCCCCCACCAGGTGTTTGATGTGTTCCCAGCATGCCCTTAGGACCCGCATTGTGATGCCATCTGCTCCTAGGGAGGTGCTGCTAACCCGTATCGTCCTTGACTCCGTCGATGACGTTCCGCCAGTATGTCTTCTTAGCATTGCGTACGGTGGCTAGGAACTGTCTGGCGTCATCTGTGATGTCGGTACTATCCGGCGCCCGGGACAAGATGTGTCTCCCGTACGCCTGCTGGCACGCCCCCTTCCAACAGGGCGCCGCGCACCCATCGCCCCAGTCTTGCTTCCCTGCAGTTTACATCGCATCCCTAATAGTGGTGGAAAGGGCCTTGGCGCATGCTTCTAGTTGAGGCGTGTCTGTGGCGTTTATGGGGTAAGGGATATGAGCTACCCCGAGTTTTACTAGACCCGTAATGTTGGGACTAGCTGCAATTCAAACTGTCCCCATATGCGAAGGGCCTATTAAGTCTGCATTTGTGCAATATTGGATTTATCCATTTCTAGGTTCCCGATTGGTGTAATACATATTGACCGACCATGATTCAGGAATAAAAATAGAGTTGAGTCGACGATGGAGACTGGATTGGAAAAGGTAGTACCCTTTTGTTCGCCTAGCAGGTTTTTTTTTTTAAAAAATTTTTTTAGTCGTACGCATTAAAAGGTGTTCAAATCTCAGTTCCGGTTGCCTAGCCTCTGTCACGATGCCAGAGGGGAGAAGTGGCAGCCAAAAGTGTGTGAATTGAGGGTCATAGCCCGTGACCATCTCTCCGGAAGTCTTGTCCTTAACCATCCTGGATAGGGAGGTCAGGGGCAGCAATTGAGGCAGCTGGGGGAGTTCTTGGAGGCTCGAGGCCGGCATATCGAGCTTTAGCATGAAGGCGGGCGGCTTTAATACCACTATCTTCCTCTTTATAGTCCTGGCCTGAGAGCAGTTAGCCGGGCATTCAGCAGGTAGACCGGAACATGGTGAGATAGAGTAGAGAATGCGATGGGACTTGGAGATGGCAGAGAAAATTAAGAAGAGTCTTGAAGCCGAGGAAACCGGAGAGATTTAGGAGAAAAGACGATCGAAGGAGAGAAATGGGAAGAACAAGTAGGACATCACGCAGCGAGCTTGTGATCTATTGTTCTGGCAAGACAATACGATCAATCAGGTACAAGCCATGTCGGAAATATTATCCAGATCTCTCTAATTGCGCTATATTGAAGCGATAGCTGGATCGCGTGTGCGTGCTGTAAGCTCAGGTCACGTGCCTGATCAGCTATGCAGCCCTTGACTAAGCAGTCTCATGTACTATATATTCCCCCGCCGTACCTTGACCGAGAGGTCGAAGGGAACACCACAGCACACCATCAATACATCTATCTATACCATCCTATACAGTCTCCACCCCCTCCTGCTTACACGTGCTAATACTGACGCTGGAGCACGAGTGAAAGGAGCTACCATGATTCGACGATGAGCGAAAGCCGGGGCATTAGGGGTCCGATCAAACAACGGCATATTCTGCGGCTGAGAATGAGTTACGGCGAGTAAGCTAGACTAGCGTCGAGGGTAATAAGAGAACACGGACAAAGTGCAGAGCTCGTTTGCCGTACACGGGAATGAAAAGGCGGACATGGATCCTATGTCGAACGCCGAGTAGCTCGCGCGCGGCGGTAAACCCCTTTCGGACGACCTCGGCCCGGGGACCGGGGTAGCTATAACTCCGCACCTCGCTCCCCCGCGTTCGCCATTACGATTGGCGCTGAGACGTGAAGAAGCGGCAGGAGGCTATCCGAGGCCTCTTCCGCTTCATTTCAAAGCCTAATTCCCAGTGCTTCCTCCTACTACCGCTTGTGTGCGCGTCTCTTCGTTCAAGCCGCCTTTTTCTGCGTTCGGTTCTGCTCAAGTTCAGGCGTGCTACGTTTCCCATCGTCACAGCAGAAACCCTAACTGCAGCTAGCCGTAGATAGTTCCCGAGATGCCTTTCTATCCGCCCTCCTGGGTCCCGGAGCTCCCCTTCGACCCGCCCGACCACATCTCTATCTCTGAATTTATGCTCACAGAGCACTATGGTCGAAACCCTCTAGGCTATTCTCGATCGCCTTTTACCTGCGGCTTGTCTGGCAAACACTACTCGGCCCTCGAAGTAAAGGAGCGTACTGACTATCTTGCGCGCGCGCTTGCGAAGGAGCTTGGATGGCTCCCGAATGAAGGGTCGGAATACGACAAGGTCATTGGAGTATTCTCGGTCAACACTGTCAGTCGACTATTCCACGCCGTGGACTGTGCTGCGCTAACATGCCTCAGCTGGATACCCTGCCATTGGCATGGGCAACCCACCAGTTGGGAGGCATCCAGTCTCCTGCGAACGCCGCTTACTCTGCTGCGGAGCTTGAATATCAATTGAAGAACTCCGGGGCCAAGATACTCTTCACCTGTCTCCCGCTCCTAGCCACTGCGCAGGAGGCTGCGCAAAAGGCTGGAATACCAAAAAATCGCATCTACTTATTGGAGGTGCCTACGCAGGTCACCGGCGGGAAGGCCCTTCCTAGTGGCATGAAAACCGTGGATGACTTCATCCGGGAAGGTGAGAAGCTGCCACGTCTGGAACCATTGAATTGGAAGTCTGGCGATGGCGCTAAGAAGACCGCCTTTCTCTGCTATTCGAGCGGGACGTCCGGGCTACCGGTATGTTTCGCGAGATCCATACGCGTTAGCAATCTAACAAGGACTGTAGAAAGGTGTAATGATTTCGCATCGAAATGTAATTGCGAATACGTGTGAGTGAAAAATATTATTCAGGTCCGAATAGAATTTGACTTCGGTAGTACAAATCGCTGCGTTTGAAAAGCCGTTTCGAGACACCAAGAAGCATCCTTTGAACCAGTCTGACTACATCGAGAACGTCCTGGGACTTTTACCAATGAGCCATATCTATGGCCTGGTTGTTATTTGCCATGCCAGCATATATCGAGGAGACGGTGTAATAGTCTTGCCGAAGTTCGACTTCGCAACCACCTTACAAGCGATACAAACTTATAAAATCAATTCGCTCTTTTTGGTAAGTTTCCCCCAACTTTGCTAGGCTCAGCATCCTGTGAACTTACATTTGATTGCATTAGGTTCCGCCCATCATCATTCTGATGACCAAGAACAAGGAGATGCTTGCTAAGTTTGACCTTAGTAGCGTCTGGACGTTATTCACAGGCGCGGCTCCTCTGGGCAAGGAAACGGCGGAAGACATCCAGAAGATTTTCCCTTCATGGTCTATCCGACAAGGCTATGGCAAGTGAGATGGCTTCTGGGCACTTCACTGGTCTTATTGACAATTCACGCAGGTCTGACCGAGACAAGCACTGTCGTATGCTCCACTAGTCCAGACGATATTTGGTTTGGCTCATCAGGCTCCCTGCTGCCTAGCATCGAGGCCAAGATTGTGACGCTAGAAGGGAATGAGGTTACCGGATATGATCAACCTGGAGAGCTTCTTGTCAAGTCTCCAGCTGTCGTGCTTGGGTATCTTAATAACGACAAGGCGAACAAGGAAACTTTCCAGGACGGATACATGCGAACCGGCGATGAAGCTATTATCCGAAAAGGGCCAAAAGGTCATGAGCATGTCTTCATAGTCGATCGCATCAAGGAGCTCATCAAAGTTAAGGTATGTTCAATAGACATAGCATTTCTCATTGGCGAAAGGAATGGGCGGCTAACTTTCAGATAGGGTCACCAAGTCGCACCTGCTGAGCTCGAAGCCCATATTTTGACCCATCCAGCCGTTAATGATTGCGCCGTGATCCAGGTTCCTGATGATGACGCCGGTGAGGTCCCCAAGGCATTCGTGGTCAAATCCCCGTCAGTTGGTCTAGAGGAGAGCGACCACGTGTTGGCACGCCAAATCCAGAAACATGTTGAGGAACACAAGGCAAAGTATAAATGGATTAAAGGTGGCATTGAATTTATTGATGCGATACCCAAGAGCCCGAGTGGAAAGATCCTTAGGCGGTACCTGAGGGACAAGGAGAAGGAGACTAGAAGAGCAAGTGGTGCAAGATTATAGATTTTTAGGCGGTGGTAGACTTGGTATCTTGTTTATATACACTACATATAGACTTTGAATCGAATAGCCGTATTTCCACAATTGGACACAACGCAAATTATGTCATGTGACATGATTAGTAAGGCTTCTCGACGAAAATGACGTCGGCGTTTCCAAAGGCCGACGTAGACCCGAACTTCAAAGTTCTTGATAGAAATTAAATTTAGCATTTCTAAGCACTCTCGCATATAAATCGCCGCCTATAGGCAAGCAAGGGCGCATTCAATAACCAGAACCTGTATCTTATTAACAAAGGATATGTCTCGACACAACCCACACGAAAATATTGATTCGGAGGAGGACGACGATGCTATGCTAGACCCTGCAGAAGCAGGCGAGGAAATTCCCGACGATGGCGACGCACCAATGGAATCAGATGATGAAGAGGGCAGCCAAGGGCAGAACATCAACCTTGAAGAAATCCAGTTACAAAATGACAGCGTTGCGCATTTTGACGGTCACAAAGACAGCATCTTCTGCATAGCACAACACCCCGTGCACCCGCAGATAATCGCAACGGGGGGTGGGGACGATGCGGGCTATGTGTTTGATGCGACGCCGGTGCCAGTGCAGCAAAATGGCGCGGGCCAACCGCAGGAAAGAGAGGGTTTGAGGAGCTTGTTTAAGTTAGAGGGTCACACGGATTCGATTAATGCGGTTGCTTTTACGTATCCGAAGGGTCAGTATATCGCGACTGCGGGCCTGGATGGAAAGCTGCGTACGTGGCAGGGCGAGCCGATGGGGAAGAAGTGGAAATTTCTAGCCGAAGCGGCGGAGGTAGAAGAGATCAACTGGCTGGCTCCTTGCCCTGACCCCGAGAATCCGAATGTGGTGGCACTTGGCGCAAGTGATGGCTCTGTTTGGGTGTATCAGATCGATTTCCGGCTAAAGCAAAGCCCGCTTACTATTCTGAAAACTTTCTATCTTCACACCGAAACTTGTACGGCAGGCACCTGGAGTTCAGATGGAAAGCTGCTCGCGACTGTGTCCGAGGACTCAAGCTTCTATGTTTGGGATGTATTCGGGGATGCGGCAGCCGCGGGCGTTGCCGGGGCAGGTGGTGGAGAGAACGTCGTTGGATTAACTGGTTTGGATGAGCGATTTAGAGTCGATGGAGGCCTTTACTCCGTTGCTATAGCACCGAACGGCGCCTTTGCGGCTGTAGGCGGTCCCGAAGGCCAAATACGCATCATCGGCCTCCCAAGAATTGGCCAGACAGGTCCATCAGTTGGATCCAGCGGTGCAGGAGCACGCAGTAAGACCGGAGGCGGGAAGCAAGCAGGTGGTCCGAAGGGCTCATCATCTACTTCTGGTCAGGCAGGTCAGATTTTAGCTTCTCTTCAGGCTGGGAATGACAATGTTGAAACTATTTCATTTTCGCAACCACCACTTACGCTTATGGCAGTCGGAAATGTAGATGGCTCTATAACACTTTTCGACACCGCGCATCGATTTGCTGTACGCCGACGGATCGAGGGAGCGCATGCAGACCAAGAATTTGAGCACGCAGTGGTCAAAGTAGAGTTTGTGAAGCGAGAAGGTCCTGGCGGATGGTTACTGACGTCTGCTGGCTACGATGGGGTGGTGAGGAGGTGGGACGCTCGAGGCGGAACTGCAGCTGCAGCGAAAGGGTTAGTAGGCGAATGGAAGGGTCACCGTGGTGGAGGTGAGGGTGGGGGTATTATGGGGTTCGTTCAAGGAGAAGGAAGCGCGGTTGTCACGGCTGGTGATGAGTAAGACTACTACAATCATTTCCGAGATGATAGGGTGCTAACGATGTCACAGTTCTATAGCATTGGTTTTCTCGACACCGATGCAGGGTTAGAAAGGAGAATATGATTGTGGAAAAGTTATAGACTTTTATGATCATGAATGCCTGCTTGAACAGCAATGCAATAGTATTTCTCATTTTATGTATATGAATGTTAGTCAGCTACACCTTGTGACACTTTTTCTTATGGCTTCTCTATATCTTGGGGCCACCCTATAGGTATCGTAGATTGCTTTATCGAATGGCAAGGTGAAGTTATATTGCCCCTTTCTCCATTTAGAGATTGATGAAATCCAACTTTTCATGCTTCACCTCGCAGCTAGTTTATTTCTTGAGACTAGTACAATTGTTGATATAGTTAATAGGATCTGTAATTGACACTGATGGATGAATTACTCATAGAAAGATAGTGAATGAGGGTTCCTTGACCTTGATAGCTGAACCCGAACCCAAATCCTTACAAGCGAACCACGTTTGGGCGCTCGCGGATCCCACCCCACCTACTACTCCACACTTGAAACCAGTAGCTATCATAGATCTATAACCTGATGAAAGTAGCTGACAAGTAGGTTCATATGCTCATCTGCGAGCATGCGGATGTTAATAGCCTTGATATAGTGCTCTACCGCGTATGGTTTTCCATAATTAATGTATGATGTAAGATTTAACTATTCACTATCAGTACTCTCAACCCGTATAGCATGTTTAGTGATTATACCCTCATTAAGCAGCGAGGGGGCATTGCTGCCAAATGCTCTCGTGTAGATAACGCCACGATCTTCAGGATTAAGACCAACCTTGAATGTACCTCTTCTGTCGTAGGATTGAACGAGGCCGGGGCCCATTAGAGACAAAAAGGTAAGAATAACTATTGAGGTTGACATACATGCATTGACTGAACGACTCTTTGCTTTGTATTACAACAAATATTCGAATCTCACAACAAGCCATCTCAAAGTATCGAACTATGCTGAAGTACGTCAATCCACAGGATTGTGCAGGATTGGATAGCGTAGCGTATTCTATCCCGCGCATTTGATCCGGAATGGGAAGGGGGAGCGAATTGATTCTGTGCATTGTTGATTCGATAATTAGGAGGGAGAAAGGTATAATTAGAGCGACCTTCCGCATTTCAATAGTGTGGGCCGGAAGAGAAAATGGATTCACTCTGTTGGGGAGAAAGGTATGACATGCTACCCTTGCTTCCATCTGATCCAAGAGTTGCCCAACCGCCTCAATAAGTGTTTCCTAAAAGCCAGAAATCTCACCTAGAACCTAATGATAATGTAGAAAAGGTATTCTATGGATATTCAGTAGAATATGTGTTTCACTAATATTCGATCTTTCCATCAGAGCGATAAAGTCATTGATACGACTGCTCATGGTCGGCAGACCGAAGCCCTTCTGAAGTAATTTTATCGATAGGCTCGCTAATGGGCCGTCTAAAAGAGATATCTTTGCTCGAGGAAATCGGTGACAACATTGGCATGCCTTCTTGTGATGCGCGACAACTCTTCTGGCTTTGGAAATGACGTTAGTGCAATAGGAAGTATATGCTCTGTGGTGTGGTTTAGGATACCTGAGCCCAACTGGCCTGGGAGCTTATCTAATGAAGGATCAAAGAGCTCTGAAGTAGCGGCAAATTCCTTTAGATCCCCCCCCCTCCCCGCCCTCCCCCCCCGATATTCGTGAGAGATGTAATTTTAGCTCCGTACAAAGAACAGATAACGATATTGCGGTATCACGAGGGGATGCGAGAGATGATGAGGAAGAAGGTTGATTGTAGGAGCTATATAAGCTGCCCAAGCTATATAGAACTACACTAGCAGATCACATGACTAGACACGTGACTGAGCACTAGGAAGGCTCGTGATACACCCCCCCATCTTGTAGAGTAACGGAAAGATGCTGATAACGAGCGTGTCTGGGTCTATACCCGAATAGGAAATCCACGATAGAAAGCTAGTGTTAAAACTGCTATAGATACTGGAAATGCTAGTTGATAGCATGTAGGTCTTCTAGAGCTAGGTAAGCTAGGTAGTAAGCCTGTGAGAGATATCTTCAAGCCCAAGTTGCTTGACGAAACTCTCGTGTTTCTGTCGGGGTAGTATTTTAGTAAGGCCGTCAGCAGGCATATAGCTAGTAGGCGTCTATTTAACTAGTATACTGTCTATCTAAACAGCCTGGCGAATCCAGTAGCGATATACGTTAATATACTTAAGTTTTAACTGTAGGTGATTGTTATCTTTTATAACTATACCTACTGTTTAATTATTATCGCAGTAGATAGCTAGCGTGTTATTTAGTGTAAATTGTAGGTTCGTAAATAGCTGTTTCCACTAGATTAGGTCTGAGGCTGCTTAGGATAGGATATAGAGTTCTACTTCTATCGTCGATTTCGTAACTATACGTTATTTAGTAGCCTTCTAGTCTATAGATAGGCTATAGAGCTTGAATAGGAAACTATCTGAACTAGCTATTATTACTAGGTCATCTGTGTACGCTGTATTAGAAGCTCTATAGAATATAGACTCTAATTATTCTATCGCTAGATCGCTAGGAGAGCTGCTATTTAAACTATTAGCTTAATCCTATATAGAGCTTTGGGCTAAGCTAATACTAGGGCTAGCGACTAAACTATCTATAGTCCTAGCTCTAGCCTTTATAGCTAAGTTCTTCGTGCTAATTAGGTAGCGCCAGCAGTATATAGCTTCTGTAAGCGCTTTCTGACTAGGGTTCTAGTTTACTTATACTAGTACTAAATATGCTCGCGCGATATCTAGACAAGTTACTACTAAAATAAATACTAGATACTCTATTAGCTGCTAGTAGTAGTAGCGCTGTTATTTATTAATAGGCTCTTCTGTAGGCGTGAGGTAGTTAGTAGTAGTAGGTATAGCTGGGTAGGTATTGCTGTATAGACTGAATTTAGCTACTACCTTGTTAATATAGGAATCCTATAGTAGCTAGGTAGTACCTACTACTAGATCTTATATTATTTGTATACCTAGGAACTAGGTAAGCTGTCCTATAGATTTGATTTTATATATAATATAGAGCTGCTTCTTAAATACGTAATAGATATCTAGACGGCTAAAGTATACAAGTACTATTATATTATCTACGTAGAAGAAGATAATTAGGCTGTTATTTATAAATAGATATAGTATACTAGAAACTTAACGTAATTCTAGTCTTACTAGTATAGATTTTAGCTTATTATACTAGAGTAGTAGAGCTTCTCTCAGCCTATAGAGTGCTCGCTCTAGTAGTAATAGCTTCCTATACTCGCGTTAGAATCCCTCTAGTATATAGTAGTAGAGCTTCCTAGAAACTCTAGTATTTAGGAAGGCGTTCGTAGCGTTATATTAGAATATTAGTAGGTTAAACTGTGTAGCTAGAGTTATAAGAGCTCTAAATATTCGAGCAGCTAGTATAGCTATATAAATCTTACTATATTATACCTGTAGATCCCCTTATATAATAATACACGCTTTCACTTATTCTAGGTAGCTATTCTAATCGAATTTGTATATATACACCTATATAAGTAGAAGTACCTTAGTATTAGTACTATATACTAGCGTAGGTGTCTTTTTAAAACAGCCTTTTCTCCAGCAGTTATTTATCTCTAGTCTTATTACTACCTAGAAGAGATTAGTATATAGATACTTACTAACGCCTTTAAATCGCTTTAGTAGATTAAGAAGCTAGTCTCTATAAATCCTAGTGTTTCTAGCTGATTGTAGACTCGCTGGAATACTCAATTTTATACTAGCTAAGCTGCTAGTAGAGCTGCTAGTAGAGCTGCTAGCTAGATCTCTAGTAGAGCTGGCAGCTGCTATAAAGACTCTATAGTATATAGCTATTATAGTCGAATCTCGGGTATTTCCTCTACCTATTAAATAGTTGACTAGCGTACGCGTTCTCCTAGTATTAACGATATTCGAATCGTCTATATTAGGATTTCTAGCTTATAGAGCGTTATTATTATAATAATCTAGTAGGTAGCTAAGGATTTCGTATATATATTTAGTAGAACTAGCTGGATTTAGTTTAGCTGATTAAGCTATTAATATATATATAGTATCTATATTAGTCTAAGTATCTATATTAAGCTAAATATCTATATCAGGCTGAATATTTATATTAGTTTCTAGTGTAGAGCGTAAACTTTATATAGGGTTTATACTAGTTCTAGTTAACTAAGCTAATATAGGTAGGTAGTTAAAATCCTTCTATAGCTAAAAGAGCTGGTAATTATTATTATATATAGTATCTAGCTTAGTAGTCTACTTAGTATTTAATCTAGTATATTCCTATATATAGTACTACTATTAATCTATTATATAGAGATTGTCGATTAATATAGGGTTCTATACAGATCCTAGGTCTAGTAGGTTAAGCTCTTCTTCTACTATAAGCTCTACCTACTTACTAGCTTTAAGGTCTTTTTAATAGCTCTTCTACTAGTTAAATATAACATCTCTAGTCCTAATTATATATTAACGTTTTAGGATCTATATATAAAAAATGTTGGTAGAGTTATATCCTAGTAGGTATTCTATATAAGCTCTAGTCTCTATCTTATCCGCAGTTTTAATGTCTCGCCTATAAATATAGGCGTAGTAGCCTACTAGTATGTAGTAAGCTATATTAGGCTTCCTACTATATATAATCTTATATAGTATCTTCTAGTCTAGCCTCTATATAGGCGTTATATTAAGTAGGTAAGCTGACGTAACTACTACCTTATTTATAAGAGACTTAGATAGACTAGTTTCTATATAAATAGAACGTAATCTCTATAAAATAGCTTTATTAGCTACTTCTTATAGACTCTTCTACTCGTCTATATACGTAGTAGTCGTCTTATATTTAATACCTATTGTCTGTAGTTACTTTATAAGGTATAGCCCTAGTCTTCGCTTATTATTAGATCGTACGACTATTATATAGTATATATAGCTAAATTAACGTTAAATCTTCTTAATTATAGAAAATAGCGCAGGAATCAGCGTAGTCCTTTTATATAAGAGTAGGTAGATAATTTTATACTATCCTAAATATTAATAGACTGCGTATAGTATATATTTATTACTATTATAATACCTCTCTTCTAGTAGAACTAGGTACGTCAGATCTATTATAATCTTATAGAAAGGATATGTAGTAACTAACTTAGGTATATATCTAGATATCTACTTTAATATCTATATTTTAACGTAAATCTTATAGAGTTTTAGAACTCTAGACTATCTATCCTCTACTAGCTTAAAACCTTTTATAGCTAGTTTTAGATAGGCTATTACATCTACGCTTAGATAAGCCTATATTAAATAAGCTTAATTAGGTATAGTAACTAGGTTAGGTTTTAGTACTCTACTAAGCTAATACCTAGTATAAGGATTAGAGTACTATATAAGGTGCTGTATAAGGTACTATATTAATTTCTAAATAGAATCCTATATAGAGTTCTATATAGAATTCTATATATACTACTTTATAGGCTAACTAGAAGCTCTATATATATTCTACTAAGTAGGCTAGCTGGTAGCTTTAGTAGTAGCTCTAGTAGTCGCTATAGCGCTTAGCTTATAAGTAGATATTTAAGCAGGTATCTTAGAATCTATAAGTTAGTATCTTTTATAATATTCTAGGTGATATAGGATATTTATTAGTATCTACTTATATAGATAGTCCTTTCTAGAGTCGAAATGTACGTTAGAATCTCTATAGAATAATAGGCTGAATATATTAGCAAAAAAGCTAGGTATATAGGTTATATCTCTAATTGTTAAATATCGCCTACCTACTAGCGTACTAATAGAAACTATATATATTCCCTATTCTCTAATCTATAGAGAAGTCGCTCTAGCTAGTATAACTTCCTAAGCTATAGCTATTTAAGTAGTATACTAGCTCTATTACTTTGTGTTATATATATAGATATTTAAACTAGGATTTATAATCTAGCGATTTATATACATCTATACCTAGCTTATACTATAGACTTTATAGCTAATCGCGAAGCTTAAATAAATAGGCTTGTTAAAATCTACTATTCGATCTAGTATAGGTATAGGCCTTCGAGTAGGAGTAGTAATAGTAGTAGTACTAGCAGGAGCACTCGCAGTGTTCTACTTATTAATCTTCTCCTTAGCCTATTTAAAACGCCTAGCGTAGTATAGATTCTTTCTTCTCTTCTCTATTTTAACTATAATAGCTGGATCCTTCTATATATATGTAATAGCTGGATTTAGGTATATATACTTAGGATAGAAATAATAAAATCCATATATATATATTAGCACCTATTTTCCCTTATAGGCTAATCCTAATATCTCTCCTAATATACCTTATAATGTATTTCCTGATGTATCTCCTGATGCGCATCCTAGTATAGGAGCTTAAGCTGGTACGGCTCCTAGTATAGGAGCTAGCGTATAAGCTCTACCTAGTACTAATTTAGATTGCTAATTAACACTAAATACTCTATATAATCTATTATACGTACTAGTAGTACGCTTAGCTCTATAGAATCTTCTAAATTAAGCGACTAGCTTAGCAACTGTAGGTATAGCCTAATCCCCCCTATCAATATCTCTTAACAGCTCTCTCAGCTCTCTAGTCGCCCAAGACTCGCTAATAGGCTTAAAAGTGTATAGTAGATCCTCTTATAGTCTCCCGTATTAAGCTTTAAATACTGCTATCTCTTACATCTATTTAATCGTATGAATCTAGTCATCTAGCTATACCTCTAGACCTCTTAATCTAGTCCTATTCTTCAGGTTCTTATAATAGCTAATAAGCTGATTTTGTTGTATAGAATCTAAAGGAGCCAGTTAAACTTTTAGCTTTATGAGGTGCGTGTAGACTGTATTAGCTGAGGATACTATGTAGATTAGACGGCTGTTAATAGTCTGTACGATTTCCTTTCGTACGTTATATAGGGACCTCGTTATCCTACTCTATTCCTTGTATTTCCACTCCTAATCAGCTAGTTGTAGCTGGTAGATGCTGCGTTCTTCAGCTGATCTGATGTCTGCTGGTAGACTAGGCCTTTCTAGTTTACTAGGTATCGTCGGCGGCGTTGAGCTTGATAGATCGTAATATTACCAGACTTCAGGATCCGCCTTAACTTTCAGCTGCGCTAGCTATGGATTCCAGTCTTCTAACTTGCTGAGGATAATCACAGCGCGTATGTAGCGCCTATTCTGATCTAGACTCATCGTGAGTGCTAGAATAGGTGGCTTTTGTATTGTGGTTGAATCTCCTTATTAACAGGTTGCGGCGGTAAGCAATCCGGGCTTATAACTATCACGAGGGGATGCGAGAGATGATGAGGAAGAAGGTTGATTGTAGGAGCTATATAAGCTGCCCAAGCTATATAGAACTACACTAGCAGATCACATGACTAGACACGTGACTGAGCACTAGGAAGGCTCGTGATATGCGGTGTAATGATCTTGCCTGGCTCCACTACGTAAGGAGACTCGCTAATAAATCGCATGCCGGCCTATCAGCTTTCAACCCAATTGCCCGTCTTGCACCGGCAGGAATACTTCTAAAGTGGAAAAGCTTGAGATGATTTCCCAAATTGTTGGTAGAACAGAAATAAACTCTATTGATCGGGAATTGGCAGAAATACTTAAGGTCATGTTGGGTCGATATATGTGTAATCCATTCATTCAAAAAGCCAAAATAATCGTCCATTAGATCACAGTGCTCATAATACTAGTGAAAGGATTTATTTGCTTTTGTATATTTTTTCTGTCTCATCAGTCAACTGAAATGGCTCAAATCACACTGGGTTGAGAAATGGCAATGAACGTGGACGTACATCCATGAAGCCTGCATGGATATTCCCTCGGTGTTCAAAATCACTATAATATCCTAAGCATAGTACGGACATGTTGTAATACCTAGTGTCAACAAGAGGAGGGGAAGGAAAAGGCAACCTCTCCCAATTCTTGAATTTCGTTGTCAGATATAACTAGTGCAAAGTCATATAGATGGCACGATCCCCATTAAATACTAGCCCTGATATCATGTGAGGCTAGGACAGACAGTATATATAGCCTTGATCCTCTATAGATATGATTCAATACAGTTTTTCCTCCTTATCTGCTCCGATATTGTACAACTGGATAATGCCTTGAAATTTGGGCTAGGTACTTTTGTCGCGTATTAGGCGGCATCAATTTCTGAGACAAATATTGATGTATTGTAGGAGGTTAAGTGGCCTGCCCGGCCAGAGGCTGGCAGTAGCGAGACTATATACGCCTGAAAACAAGCCATTATAATAGGATAGTAGAAACGCGTGACAACTTTTTGTCTGCAACTCTGACTGATTAGTAAAGAACTCTCTTTTTTCACTGTTTTACAGCCTCCGCAACTCTTTGGGTTAGCTTAGATGGTAGTACGCATTTTCTGCGAATTTTTTCTTGAACATTTTGTTGAATGCTATCTTTTTGCCCTTATTTATCGTATCCTTGTGCAATTAAGTTCTCCTTGGTCAAATAAGTTGTTCAACGAACGAAGAGGATCGGTGTAAGAGAGATTTGTCACGATGCCAGAGGGGAGAAATGGCAGCCAAAAGTGGTGCGAATTGAGGGATATCGAGGGTCTATATATAGGCAGGATGTAGCTGACGTAATAGCCGAATATCTAACGTGACAATATTGGCTCTTCTATGCAGAGGGGTGATGAACGTGGTCATGATGACTGGCACTCTTCATAAACATCTTTTTCGTCGATGGCTTTATCAAACTTAATTATGAAGAAGGTCGTGCTGGTGTTGTCTTTATATGGGTATAATATTGTAGGATTAATCATTTCGCCAAGTGTTTTCGGCTTCGGAAGGAGTTGCTGCAGCTTGTTAACTAAGACACCATTTGTGCTCTCATCAAATGCCTATATTGAAGTATACAATAAACACTAGATTTTGAAACGAACTCGTTGTGATTCCAAAAAGTGCTCATCATTCGTTGAAATGTTTACTATGAGATTTGTATGCTTGAAAGCTTCGAAATGATCCGAGGTAGCTTCTGCTATAGACCCAAGCGTGATGATCACGGACAGATGATGAAAGATCGATCCATCACTTCCCTCTTTCGAGTTCAAACGCGTCCCTTTCTCGGGGACTGTTGGTTTCTTTTAGGTGTTGTCAAAGATATCGCATCGCCAATGCTCATGTATCTATTTCCGAAGCATAACTATTGGCGCACGTCATTCCTCGTCGCGGATTCACTTCGTCCTTTTTCGGGATCTTGATATACCCCTTTTTTTCTATCTACTCTCTTTCTCTATATTGATTTGTTTCTGATTGTACAAATTTATGACTGTCACATGATTCTACTATCCTATTATAGTTGGTCTGTTTTCAGGCCTATATAATCTCGCCATTGCCAGCCTCTAGCTAGGCAGGCCACTTACCCTCCTTCAATACATCAATATTTGCCTCAAAAATTGATGCTGCCTGATACGCGACAATAACTAGTCTACATAACCTCTTGCGCTGGGAACTTAAAACGAAAATACTTGGCTATTCACGTCCTTCCTACAGATACTGTGTATTCCGACTTTCATCAAGTCTGTAATAGTAATATCGACCGTAATCTGCTGAGCAAATCTAGGGAGAATAGTCTGACATTATTCCAATTGATTGCATCATGTAGAGACAGATGGAGCTGGTGATGAAGATAGAGCAACGCCAAGATGGCTGCCGATGTGCTCGGCCACCATAGAAATTGAGACAAAAATGCTCGCGAGGATGTATCCATAGCATAAGTCCTTACGAATCTAATACTCTGAGTAAGTGAGGGGTAGTTGCTTAGTAACACATCTTGTTGGTACCAGAAAGTTGTGTTGGGGGCTAAAACTTAAACACAGAAGCCTTTGCTCGAAGCTTCCCAAAGAATCATAATTCCTTCGGAAGGACCCCAAGAAGCTCAATCTTGTATAACATACGTTCAATGAATCAATACAAATATGCCCCACTCCCCGTTGACCCATTTACCATCCGATTAGTGCGACTGTTTCCATCTTCAGAACGGTCGGCGCCTATTCATTGTGAATTAGTCACATATCCTATCAGCCAATCTTCGGGCGCCCATATATATGAAGCCTTATCGTACGTATGGGGTCCTCAAGAAGACGCACACCAGATCTCCCTAGGCCCCCACAAATGCCGTGTTGAAGTGAGGAGGAATCTTCACGCAGCCCTTACATATCTTCGGGATCCAATTTTTGAGCGAGTGCTATGGGTTGACATTCTTTGCATAAATCAGAAAGATGATACAGAAAAGGCACACCAGGTCGCGGCGATGGGGAGAATATACGGATATGCACAGCGAGTCATTGCTTGGCTTGGTGAAGAGGCGGACGATAGTGCATTTGCTTTTCAAGACCTGAGTTGGGCGGCGCTTGGAAGCCACGAAGGCCAGGAAAGTCTAAGGATTCATGAATCAGAGAATAACCATCAAGAGGTGTCTTCGATTCGTGAGCTTCAGGATCTTACATTTCATGGAGAGCGGGAACATGAAAAACTAGTCGAAAGGAAGCATCGGCCTCTCGACGCGGTCCTTCAGAGGGGTTATTTCCGACGGATATGGGTTAGTGTAACGAATAATTTGTGCAATGCTTGAACAAGCTTGGATTAACAACCATCTAGATACTCCAGGAAATGGCCGCTGCACGCCATCTTTTACTCAAGTGTGGCCACTCTGAGATACAGGCCAACACATTTCGTATGGGCCTTAAGAATTTGAAAATCAACAGGCTAAAATCCCCGGATCTTGAACGCTACATTAGCGTCGTTCTTTCTCTTTGGGAAAAATCGTCCACACGTGAGAGCCTTAAAGGGCAAGCTCATTTGGGCATTCAAACGCTGAGTGGATTGATCGACATGTTTCACTTACACCTTGCAACGGACCGCCGAGAGAAAGTATTTGCTCTACTGGGCATGGTTTCCGATACCCATCGACTGGCTCTTTTGCAACCAGATTACACAATTGAATGGAATGTGCTTTTCAAGCATCTCTGTAGATACATGTTTGGCGAACACGCAACTGTTATAGTCAGTCAGCGTGAAGCACTAGCATACATCGGCATCCGCGGTTTTATTTTGGGAAGAGTGCATACGATATCGAACGAGGGAATTTGGGCTGAGTCACAGACGATTAGAATCAATTCCATGACACCTCATCGCCATCTGGACGAGCAAAATAACTGGTCTAAATCTTGTAGACTGCCAAAATCGGCGAAACAAATAATGATAGATGACATGGTGTGTCTTTTGGAATCAGAAAGAAAGCTGTGCATTGTCCGAGCTGGAAAGTACTATCTTCGGATCATACAGGTGACTGATATCCATAATACGCATGATTTGTTTGGTATGGAAGCGGGAGACGCCCCCTGGTGGAGCTTCTTAGAGACTATGGATAGTGATCCTTTGAATTTGTCTCTTATATGGGACTGGGATGAGTTCTCAGACCAATCAACTACCCAGGAAGAGCCCGACGCCCTTCTACTCATGCGAGACAGCATATTCAACGCCCCATATCCAGAATCAAGTCCATCTAAGGCCAGAATTGAAGCCTTGTCCAACACTGCATCTATATATCTGAGCCTCGAAGAGTACGGACAGGCCTCGGAGTTGCTGGAAGAAAAGCTACATATTTGTGAACAAGTATTTGGTCCAGAACACCCCAAATCACAAGACAGCGAAAAGCAACTTGTAGGAACTCAAAAGAAGAAAGAAAAATACCACCAATTGCGCCAAATGATAGTAAAATGGGCCGTTACAGAGTACTCGTACATGATTGACGATATGACCAAAAATGACGTGAGCGCATTCCAGTGGTGTCTTCGTTTAAGGTCCTGCATTGGAATGACGTCTCAGAGGGAACACAGTCCAGATCTGGACTGGTACGATTTTGCTTCGAAGAGTCTTCACAGAGAAATAACTGAAGATATGGTGGTCACTGCTATAAGCAGGCAGCCTTCTATCATCCTTGATCAGGCCTCCCACTTTTTCCTTGAGTTCGCACTTAATCAGGTGCCTGTTTCCCATGAAATCGTCCTTGCAGCTGCCGGAAACGATGGGGCTCTACAGCTGCTTTTCAAACCCTTAAGCTGCCCGGTGGACATCTTGAGGACCATTACGGAGAAAAGATGGAGCCAGAGCAGGTTTCGACCTACTATTGAGCGCATCATTCATCGTAGCAATAGCATAGTCAATATTACTCCGGATGATATTGAGGCTATCGCTATCCAGGCTCTTGCAGGTGTTGGAACAAGCTGGGAGTTGGAAGGGATGATGTTGCTGTTGCTAAAGGCCGCGGGGTCCAGCATGAATATATCACAACAGACGTTCAACTCTGTGGTTGCGAAAGGCGATATCACAGCCAGTAAAATCTTGAGAATACTGCTCCAGCACGTAGGGGACGATTTTGAACCATCAGAGGATGTGTTAATCACCATGACCAAACAGCGGCAACATGCACAGAAATTATTTGCAATTATGCTTCAACACCTTGGCAGACGAGTCCATTTCACTGAGCCAGTCCTTATAGCAGGTGCGGTGGCTGCTGATATCTCTCTCAATCCCTTTAGCAACTACGACGCAAGCATCTTTCCGCTCTTGCTCTACCGAAAAGATATCGAGATCACGGAAGGTATAGTAAGAGAAGCTAAAGGACGCCTGAGAAACGACAAACAAATTGGAGAAAAGCTCTATGAACTCAACAACAAGAAATTCGTTACTCAAAAGGACTTCGATATTGCGGCTAAGCGATTTGATCAGATAGGGTACATCAACCTGCTGACCCTGTTTCGGGAACATAGAGACGCCTTCCGCATAACACGAGATAATGTGGAGGCTGCGATGGAAGGATCGGGCAATGGCGCTGTAGGAGAGTGTAGGGAAGACATACTAGCATTGCTTCTGGAGCATGCTGAGGATGAGTATTTTAGGTCTATAGTTCAAGATACGGTGGCGGTCAAGTTTATGAAAGATTCACGCTTCTTCCGTGCCCTTGGAATCCTTGCCAAACGATGCGACAGACTTGATTTACTCTTCTCGGGATCAGTTCGGGGAATGAAATGATTGGAAGGGACTGTGGTTTGCTAAATTCATTCGGGATTAGTGAATAGCTTTTAAATAGACCATGACTTTGTTCTAAGGAGGTGGCATTTGAACACGGGTTTCTTTACAACGTTGCATGCAAAATTGTATTATTTGTCCAACCAAGATACTTCTCATCTAATAATTGTGCCCATTTACGAAACACTCAAGACTACTTATGCGCCTAACTTTACCTCGATACGTTGGAGAGTCATTCTCGTTGGTGAATGTTGTAATGAACCAATTTTGGTCAGCCCAAGGTCAATAAACCGTCAAATTAATAAGGCATGTATCCCTCAGTTTAAATTTGTGTCTCCAAATGTAATCAGACCAAAATCAACTAAATAAAATTTTCTCTATATGATTATCAGCGTCTACCTTTCAAACTTGATATTATACTTCGTCTAATTTGCTTTATAACCCTTCTTAGGTTCTAATATATCTTTTAGCCTACTTTTAGAATTTTAAAATTTATTATTTTTAAATAGCTACTTTTAAAAACTATTTAAATAACGTAGTTTACAAGCGAGTCGCTGACCTTCTCAGTCATCTCTATATTTAGAGGCATATATAGCGACAGCGCCAGCAGGTATAAGTATAGTAATTTGATAGGAGATAGATAGGCTATTTATCTACTACTGCGCGATGTTATAGTATTATTCCCAGCCTCGCTACAGCGCCTACAGCACTTCTGGTGCGGCGTACTGACCTTTCTGCGCTTCTTACCTTCGCGCACTTCATCTCTCAGCTACTTATCCACTTCCTTTTAAGTAGCTATCTAAGCATTCTTAGTCTCAGTAAGACTGTTTTGCTTCTGTAGAACCTTTTTTAATCGCTTTTTGCGCTGCGATAGAGCCATATTTACTTCCTAAAGCTAACCAACCTAACGCTGAAGCAGCGTAAATGAATGAGTCTTTAGCGCAGCGCCTTTAGCAGACGAATTAAGCGACTTATTGATCGCAGTAAGTGAGCTATTCTAATACCTAGCAATACGATCTCGAATCAGCGTTTAAGACCCTAGCTCAACGGTGTTGGCTAGTATTTTAAACTCCTAGAGGCAACTAGCTGCTGCTAGCAGCAACAGCGTGCGAAGCTTAATATTAAGCTTTAATAGCACTATATTAGAATTATATAGTACTAGATCGGTACTTTAAAACCTTGCATATATCTTACCGTTAGTAATAGAGCACTAATATACTATACGAAAGGCTGGTAGAAAGTTAAGTTTTATAATATAGTAGATACCAGCTTACATAAGCTTATCAATCTAGCGCCTATATACCTTCTTTATTAGCGAGAAGAGCTGCAGTAGATACGATGAATGTGCTGGCATATATAATAGAAAAATGTCCTCTTTATAGAGTAGCTAAATCTTAGTAGACCTATAACTCTTATAGCTATTAATAACTAGGAAATAATAAGTACCTACTATATACTACTATATATACTAATTAAAACGCTTTAGCTATTTAATTATAAGCTTATTATTTATCTACCTACTATTACTTAGCGCGATTACTTCTCTAGATAGTATATTATCACTCTAATACTATAAAAGGCTGCGCCTAAAGTAACTAAAAGCATTAATAGTATTTTTATACGCCTATAGCTTAGTAGTTTAAAAGATCTACTACGCTTAAGAAAAGATAAGACTATCTTAATTAACTATATAATAGATCCCCCTATATATATAAACAATATTCTTATATATAGCTTTCTTTTCTTCCCTATTACTTTTATTCTATAGTTTAGGAATATATATTTAATTATTAAAACCTCTAATATTCTATAATAGTATTTAACTCGTTTATAACTATATTAAATAAAATTTAAATAAATTATAGAAATAAGACTAAATAACCTTTTACAAATAATTTATTTATAAATCTACTAAATACTTTAGAATATAATAGTAAAGAAGATAATATACAAGTGTTTAAAATGGTTATAGATCGTCCAGGGAAAAATAGCTCTATCTCCCTCTAAAAAAACCACAAACCTCTCTATAAAAGGTAATAAAATCTTCTAGGCACATTCATATACTACAGTAGACGTGTCAAAAAGAGTCATCTGAGAATTATCATCGTCCATCACCCTCTGTTCGTTTACCAAACAAAAATTGTCACGTTTGGTAACCCCATCTTTCTCATCCTTGTCCCTCTGGTACCATATCGCTTTGACAGCATCCCAGTATTTCTCAGGATCCTCCGCTACATGTCTGCAATGATTACTGCGCTCAAAGCAAACTTCCATCACCGGAATACCTGCCTCGGACGCTTGAGAAGCATGTTCGTGTACGTCTTGCCACTTAATTAATTCATCCGCTTTGGAATATAAATAGCATCTCGGTGCGCCTAGATTCCAGTATGTATCATCCATTAACCGTCGTCGTGTCTTCGATATAACGTTGTTATCCAAGCCCTTAAAGGTATGATGAATGATCCATATCCCACCTATTATTGTCCCGCCGATAATAAGTCCAGAATATCGCAGTATTCGATATGGGGGCAAGCTTTTCCTTAACGCGTTACAGAGGCGCACAAAGCGGGCATGGCCGGGAGTGCTGTCAAGGCAGAGTGCCGAGCAGGGGAGGAGGTGGCCGGTGGTGTTGTGGTAGGCTTCCGCGAATTCAACAGCTTTATTCGATCCACCTTCCGAGAAGACGTGGATGAGGACATTTTGAATGCTACCATATGACCTAACCCGATCGATTGCTGGTTGCAAGCGTGATTGTTTTTTGCGTGAGGAGCGAAAGCAGAGGTCCTTTGCAGAGGTGGTAATGACAAAGATTGATGTGTTAGGGAATAATGTTTGATACGTGTCCGTGTATTTGGCTGTATTCTTGCCTTGTGCACCGGTCCAGGAGAATATGATAATCATATCCGGAGCGGTGTCTACCTGGAGCTTCTCTGAGGCACAGGGAATGTGTTCCCAGATTGTTGGAGCGACTAAATTGAATCCGGGTATCATGTCGCGCGTATGTTTCGGCATTGCGGCGAGCTTGAAGTAGCACTATTGTCAATGGAGTGGTGCGATCAAGGTCAAATGGTTACTGTAGTAGTATTTGGGCTGACCTTGGTGCTGTATCGTGAACTTTATCGATTAAAAATCACTAGAAATTCTCACGCCTGCCCCTCAACTGCTGAGGCTGCCCCTGCGAGTTTGGTTGCTGATGACCTTCGGATGCAAAAAATAGATTACTGTTACTAGCTGGTTGGCTGTGGCTTATCATTTGCAAATCAATCCAGCGCCCTGTGCACTCCTAGATCTAGATGACATCCTAGTAATGATGCCACGTTCCAGCGGACGGGTGTACCTTTTTTGGCCAGAAATGAACAGTGACATAACGCATCTGGTATGATTTGGCAGTGACAGACTTCTACAGCGCGCACTCCGAGGCCTATCTGTGGGATGTGCTAGGTTGCGCCACAAACTTGATAGTCGGTATGCAAATAATTGCAATATCTGAAATGTTCCGCAGAAATTTTCTATCCGGGTTGTCGTGTGTGATGGCTAAAGCTTGAGGCTCAAGCGAACGATCAGCCCGCACTCACGGGCCCACGATGTCGAACACTTCGTCTAACGCATTGTAGATATAGGCTTGCTCTTCAGTGGCTGTGGCTGTCGTAAGCCTTTGGTTGCTAATACCTAGTGGGTTAGTTAGGGATACTTGGATCGATTATAGAAATTGGAGGCGAGCTGAGGTGAGCCGTAGATGCCGATAGTGGGGGCGACACCAAATCCCACAGTTGCATCGCGACTTTTTTCAGCCTCCAACCACTAGTTCCTAGGACTATTGCGGCAATTTTATCCCCAAAACGGTAACCGTGGGCGGTTTCCGATGACATAGGTTGTACACACCTTGGCCGTATCCCATACCACGGAGATTTTGCTCTAGATTAGGTCCGCACACAGCTCACCTCATCTCAAGCATCACAGCCTCGCGATACTACCAATCTGTAGCTAAGCCCAAACACTACGACATAATAGTCTAGAGTAGTATGTATGATGCGATGATACTCTATCGCACTGCCTATTGTGGCAGAATGGGCACGGCGAACCCGGCGAGTTGGGCGGGCCTTGCTCGAATGCTATAGGTAACCTCGTTTACACTTATTCCACATATCTTCTCACAACGTATCACCCGTGGTACAAGAGTAGTGATTTAATTCTCCAGTTTCATTCTCCTTCAGTTTCCTTCACTTTATCGGATCCTTTCACTGCCAGCCTTTGCCGGTCTACGCGCAGTGGATTCGTGGTCTGAGTGTCCTTGCCTTAGAGTTATTACTTATTTGTTCATCCACTCCAAAATATAGGAGCCCCGTAATCATCCTAAAAGCTCACAATAATGGATGAATCGACTTCGACCTTGTCATCTCTGAAAGGGAAGAGTAATTCGGCTAGCTTGAGGACTGCCGCTAGCTCCCAAGTTGCTTTGCCATTAACAGATTTTGACCTAGAGGATCTCCAGGAAAAGCAGGGAGACGATTGGAAGCCCCAAAAGAATGAGCTTATTATCATGATTAGTCTAGCAACAATCTCACTCATGGTCTCCCTCGATGCCACCATCCTGGTTACCGTCCTGCCTGTAGGTCTAGCTCGACTCCCTAATAGTACATAGCTAAATTGGAAAATAGGATATTGCGAGAGTACTGAATGGCACCTCAGTCGACGCATTCTGGGCCGGTACATCCTACCTGTTGACGAGTGCCATCTTCCAACCTGTCATCGCTTCCATTTCAGAAGTCTTTGGGCGCCAACAACTTCTGCTTTTCTCCATTACTTTCTTCACAATCGGTAGTATCTTGTGCGCAGTGGCGAATGACTTCCAAGTTTTGCTTGCCGGACGAAGCATTCAGGGTATTGGCGGTGGAGGCATCATCACCCTTAGTCAGGTCATTTACTGCGACTTCGTGCCTCTCCGTCAACGGCCGAAGTACTTCGCTATGGTGCTTGGCGCCTGGTCCATTGGTGCGTGTCATGCTCGGCCTGCCTTGCAAGAGTATATCGATGACTAACACCGAAGTAGGAACCATCATTGGTCCTGTGATCGGTGGCACACTTGTTGAAAAGGCTAATTGGCGTTGGGTCTTCTATATCAACTTTCCTTTCTGCTTCCTAGGTTTCATCCTAGCCTTAATATTCATCAAGTTGAATGCTGTCTCCCATCTCACCTTTTCAGAAATGCTTCAGCGCACAGACTGGGTCGGTGCAATTCTTTTTATAAGCGGGATGACCAGCTTTCTGATCGGTCTGTCATGGGGCGGTGTCCAATATGCATGGGATTCAGCACAAACTCTAGTTCCAATTATCGTCGGCCTTGGAGGTGTCGCCGTATTTGCACTATGGCAATGGTACAAGCCGTCAAACACTCTCTTACCGAAGTCACTGTTCTACTGCTCCTCGGCAGTTGCTGCCTTCAGTTGTGCTTTCGCGAATGGCTTGGTTGTGAGTTCATTTCACCTCCTTTAATCTCTATAAAAGTAAAAACTGACACGCTCTCAAGCTCCTAGCTGCATTATACTACGTTCCCTTCTTCGCCATGGCTGTGCGCGGCAGCTCCTCGGTCAAAGCTGGCATTGATGTATTTCCTGCGCTATTTCTGTTGATTCCTGGGTCCATCCTTGTATCCATTCTCAGTACGCGTCTGGGCCGATTCCGTTGGGCGATCTGGGGTGGATGGGCTATCACCATCCTTGGGACAGGCCTCATGATCATGTTCAATGAGGATACGAAGACACCTGTATGGTCAACTGTCCTCGCCGTATTAGGTATCGGATGCGGTATGATACTTACTAGCGTCAACGTTGGTATTCAGGCCATCTCCAAAATTGAAGACTGTGCTATGGCGGCGAGCATGTATGGCTTCATGCGTAGCGTTGGTATGCCCATTGGTGTTTCTGTAAGCTCAATTACGCTCTGAAATATTTCTTTCTAGATGCTAACTTCGTATAGCTTTCTGGCGCCATTTTCCAGAACGCAATGTCTTCGAAGCTCACAGCTCTCGGGCTACCATCCTCCATCGCGCATGACTCTGAGCGATACGTTTTCGTGCTCCGCAAGATGGCTCCTACTAATCCTACACGCATAGCTGCTCTCCAAGCATACGTATATGGCTTCCGCGGGGTGTGGATATTAATGACTGCGGTTTCGGGAAGTGCTTTTATGATCAGCCTACTGATCAAGAAGTTCGACATGGATAAGATCTTGTTAAGCAAATTCTCCGCTCGCCAATGAAAGCCAGTATGGGTGTACTGTGCGAGAGCTCCCATTGGTCAGATTTATAAATATCTTCTCTCTTATACCAAATATGGTTATAGCATACATAGATACCCTTCATCGGAAATTTCCTATCTATTCCCTAACACGGTACCAGACCCGTGAAAGTCTTCCATTGCTGTGGAGGGTATTAGATATCTGTGGATATCTAAAAAATGACAACAGACATTCAGTCAACTGGGCCTATATTTCTATATCATCTGTTTCGGCGGGTAGGGTCGTTTAAGTGTCACTTTTCGCTCGAACTCAGCCCAGGAGCCCGAAATACAAGTCTTCCACGCTCCAACATAGATAATGTATGCCCTCAGCTCACTCAACGAGAGACTGTCACGATGCCAGAGGGGAGAAGTGGCAGCCAAAAGTGGTGTGAATTGAGGGGTATCGAGGGTCTATATATAGGCAGGATGCAGCTGACGTAATGGCCGAATATCTAACGTGACAGAGACCCCAAATATATAGGAATATTTTTAATCGAGGAACGTACGTTCAATCTAAAATATGATGTATTCTATGCATTCATAAGTCTGCTGAGATACCTGAGTCTGGACAGCAAATTCTCTCCATATCTCTTCCTAGTGAAACCCTCTCAAATCCTAAACAATCACACTTCTACCAGTTAGAATAAGACTCATAGAAAATCTTTAACAAATTTAAGTCCCACCTGTTGTTATATATTACTGGTTCATAGAAGGGACAATGACAACTTTCGTAGTATTCTGAATCTCCCGTGCGACAAGTTTGTAGCTGGGCCGAGTTTTGGCAAAGATGTACCACAGCGCCACTTGGTTTCACAGCCTTAATTTTAATGAGGGATAGTCCTCGGCAGACGGTGATGTGTGTTGACATACTGATATCGCATTTGCTGGATAAGTAGTGTGCTGCATGAGTGATGGGTTGGGCACGATTGCCTAGATATTCTTAGTTGTAGGGCTTTTCAGGATGGAAGATGACCATACCCCGTGCTGTCTGCTACCACGCCGGTCTTCGAATCTTCTTCAAGAGACAAGAGAGGAAATGTGAGACGCTGCGGAATTTGAAAGATCCTATTTTCTAGAAATGATCGAATTCGAAAAATGAGCTTGATGTTAAGGTTTGCGGGCACAGTGCTGAGGTTGAAATTGCGTGATACGCGGTTGGAGAGGTTAATTGAGGTTGGTCTGGGGTATTTTCCACTCTATTAGTTATGTAAAGGGAGCCTTTTTCGGCGCCTTTGAGGGAAGGAAAGGCGTAGAAAGATATTATTGAGAGCGCAAGTGGTAGATATCTGCTATATTTCGAATGATCGATAGCTAGTGCGTAAAGATATCAGGGACAAAAAAACCAATTAGCTTCTAATGCGGACATTCTATTTGCGTGAGACTACCTGCCTGGCTATTTCCCTAGATAGTCCTCTATTTATCCACTAAGTATGGCTAGATTCCTTAGGGAGCGGTGAGATTGCTACGCTAATTAGAAATTTATCGGATGGTTCCATTGATAAGTTTTAATGATAGTGGATTCATTGATGCCTACGTACTGTTGATTTCTTAAACACCCCACATCCATCACGCGCTCCTTCTTACTCTTTACTTGTGTATAATAGCATCTATCATTGTGAAGGGAAGCCGCAAAGCTGATGAGAAAATCGAAATCCAGATCCTAAGCTAAAACCAAGCACCTATCGATGCTCACTAGAGTCGCACATTATAACGAATCCAATATCAGACAAGACAGCGGCTTCACAGCATGGCTTCAAATTCTCGAGCGTTGGCTCCTTTTCAGGAACACATGGTAGGTACGTTTCTTGCACCCCAAAATATAACAGCTAAGGCCTTGAAGAAGTCTAGCAAATCCCTTCGGCGATTTCAATGCCTATATTGATAAGAAGCTCCCAAACACCAACCACTTAACAATATCGCGGATCAGTTTATTGCGGCGCCTTCTCGCCCTATTCTTCGGCATGTTTATAGGGGGTTTTTTTCCGACGCTAGATAGCCTCGACGTACTCGGCATGCTTGCAATTAATTTCCGCACACAATATTGATACCTTTTGCTAACGTAAGGTTTACGTGTTGGGATTGAAGTGGGACTCTAACGTTTATGGTAGCTACCTTAATTCCCTTTTAGCTTTCTAAGAGGGGAACGGTGGCCGCTAGAGTTGTGAGCATTAGAAGTAGTATCGGTAAGTTTGAGTCCCCTTTCTAGAGCTGTACTACCTTTCCTTAGCTGAAGTAGCCCATCCAATAATGACGTGCGATCTATTTTACAAAGTTGGGTTCGGCTGGGGTGTCCGAATTCCGTCTTTCGTCATACTAGTCGCTTTATTAACAAGTCTCGTCATCTTGATGCGGCAAACAACGACCAAGAAATTCCGAAACGCACCTTACAGCTTTTAGTTGACGAGGAAATGGCGTTCAATATCATTAGCGTCACGAAGGCAGCGAGGATTTTTGGAAGATCCCCTTATAATTATGTTGCGGACTTGTATAGCAATATTTCGGCTCAAGTACCGTGCTGCTTTGTTGAATTGATCATTTTATGCCTTTCGTGGTTTTTCTATCACATTTTAAGACCCTATTATCATCAATGTAATATACTGCCTTGTGATAAGTGGCCTAGTTTCCCTTTCCGGTGCCACTATTGCAAATATGACGGCGGATCAAAGGGAGTATGGGACTGGGATGGGATTGGAGTACACTATTGTTGCTATTGCAGCGCTTCTTGTTAATCCAATCGCTGGAGCAGCTAAGAAGGATGGAATGGAATGAGGGAGAGTGTTTAATAGAGTGATGACAAACTACCTAGTTTGTTGCTAGAGCGGGTACGGTAATAGCGACTCTGTTGGTAGTCTTAACCGGGGGGGGGGTTTGAGGGATGGCTTGGATGTCAAATAGAAGCTCTGATAAGCATTAATTTTGTTAGAATGGTAGAGGCGATTACTGTAGGACAGGCACCTGATATTCGGTACACTCCCAATTAATCTTGCAGAAAAATTTGCCACTCAGAAGCGTATGTATGTGCTGAAATATTCGCCATGGCTAATATTGAGCGCCTAGTATAATGATTATTATTATCTTCTCTTTTGCAGTATATAGATACCACAAAGCGGGCAGCTAGTTTCATAATAATTCGGAGCTTTGATATGGAGTACTATTCCTGGCGTCCTGAAATTTGTTAGTCCTAATTAATTGACTGGAAATGTAGCATTTTCCCCCCTTTCGCTAATGGGAGCTTTAGCAATTAGGCGAAATTCAGTGAAACTGACATCAAAAATGCTTTCGTATCGTGATCAGGATAACTTTAAATTTCCGGACAGACGGTTTTAGATGGACTTCCATTTGATGATTACGCTTACCCCCGGCCCTTCATTCAATGACGAGCTAACACGTGGTTTCAATAGCCAATTGACCAGTCAACTGGCTATTTAATGTGTTATTTCTGACTATTTTGGGCTAGCAAAGTAGGTCTATTTTTCGAGTGCAAATTAGCTCGTTGATAGAGACATAGTGCAGTATATGATTCATTAATTATTTTATGAATAGATCCGATAGTACTATCTGAGGAAATTTGCCACATCTTTCATTCCAATAATTGAGTCGGAAATAGAATGGTCTATTTTGACAAGGATCACGAGCATTCCTTAGACTGGCATTCCGTCAGCAAATACACCATAGAAATGATATATAAACACAGACTTATAAATGGGGTTCTCGCTCTATCTTCGAATCTACAACCTAGATGTTCTATATTCTGAGATAGTCTATAGCGTTCAGACCTGGCGGAACCCATATGCATCCAAGAGTTGTGAAGAACTGAATTGGTAGTTGTAAGACGACTATCTAATGCCCCATATATTGAATTTTTTCTTAATGGAGCTTTACCATGCTTGGAGGGCACCTGAAATATCAATTTTCACTCCTGTAAGTTATACTCAAAAATATTTTATTGAAAGATAGAAAAATCTAATCCTATATCTTGGATAACGCTTCTTATGCGATGTAAGCAGAAGGGGGTGGAGACTGTATAGGGTGGTATAGATAGATGTATTGATGAGGTCCCTTGACCGAGAGGTCAAGGTACGGCGGGGGAATATACAGTACATGAGACTGCTCAGTCAAGGGCTGCACAGCTGACCAGGCACGTGACCTGAGCTTACATGCGAGCTTTTCACAAATGTAGTAGAGTACTATATGAAGAAGTGCCGAGGATGTTTAATAGCACAATAGAATCATGTGCGTACAACTGAGCATTGGGTATGGAAAGAAGCGGAAGATGGAGATACTGCTTGTGTGTGAATATTCCGTGAAAATGGGGCACCTGCAGTCGCATAAATTTAAAAGTCTTTTGTTGATGGAGTTCAAGGGTACATCGGCTTTGAGTATCACAATGTGAAACTGCGTTAAGACGTGGCAAGGTAGGGCTGCGACTTCTCGTGTCGGTGAATCCGTAAGGTCGTGTTCGATGTAAGATGGGCTAAGAATAAGCGACTAGCAACCAGGTTGGCAGGTTCAGCATCCCACGTGACATGAATCGCATTATAGGAGAGGAGAGTTGAGTTCACGACTTTCATTGAGGTCTTCCCTTTCCCACTGCATAATATATAGTTAGAAATGGCTAGGGAGTATTATCATTCCCCCTGCCATGATGGGATATGACACATTTCAATGAAGATGCGCATGCATCGTGTTTAAGTTATGACGCTATTTTTGAATTCAGGGAAGCGCAAGGCTGAAACCGCAGCAAAGCTTCCTCAATCGGAAAGATTTGTGCAAATGGGACCTGTATGGCGGGTAGAGCTTAGGTTGAGGCTTAGACGGATAATCAGTCGTGTATCTTGGCCATATTAATGTCCCGGATAGGTTTAGCGTCAATGGAATGCTCTTCCAGATGTGCTTATTTATATGAAGAGCAAGAGAGAGTGAGATGCGGAATTCTGACGTCTAAGAGAACCTGTTATTGCCATAGCGTAAACTGACCGTGAAAATCTTCGTCATGCCGAATGGAAGACCAGGTACGAATACGAACAAGAGGCGCAAAAGAATTAGTTACTCATAGTGAACAGTCGAGGGGAGCTACTACTTCTACGCTCCCAGTAAGATTTCGCCTCCTTTCTTCATTTTCGCATTCTTTATTTCAACGCTTACACACTTATGGCAATGCTAGTAAGACCTCTCCCTGAACGAAGGCGGTAAAACTAATGCTAATCGCTTGCTATTAGCCAGTATAAATGTTTCAAGATAACGGGCTACCATATCTTCTGTGGCTTGTTATTCACGACTGGTTTTGCCTTGAGGGAATATGGCGCGTTCAACTACGACAATCTTAATATCTACATTGCAAGCACGTTGCTTATCTACATGTCTCCGTAAGTCTCTACTAGTGCATAGGTCTACTAACGCCATCTGACGAAAGAATAATGCAGACCTATCCTCGAACTTGCAAACTACCACGTGTTAGGCCGTGTCATGTACTATATCCCCTACTTCGCTCCGCTCCATCCCGGTCGAGTTATCACAACGTTCGGTTTTCTATCCTCCGTCGTCGAGGCTTTGAACGCAATCGGCATATCGTACCTTGCAAACAGATCACTACCTGAGAAATACGGAAAGCTAGGGGACGGAATAATGAAGGCTTCACTGATACTACAAGTTGTCGTTATCGCTCTATTCTGCTTGCTAGCTGGTATCTTTCACTACCGATGCGTCAAGTCTAATATCAAAAAGAAGAGCGTATGGGACCCACTTATCACGCTCTACATAAGCATGTCCCTCATCCTTATTCGAACTATCTACCGCATGATCGAGCACTTTGGCGTCACGTACGTTAATTCGGGTGTAGACTTTGATCCAATGAGTCTTACCCCGCTCATTCGATACGAATGGTTCTTCTACATTTTTGAAGCAACCCTTATGCTCTGGAATACCTGTCTGTGGAATGTCCGACATCCACGCCGACCCGGATGTCCTCCGGAGGATTATCGTGTCTATCTTGCTCAGGACGGAGTTACGGAGATTAAGGGACCGGGATGGAATGAAAGGAAGGGTGTGCAGGGTTTTGTGCTGAGTTTAGTTGATCCGTTTGGGTTAATTAATATTGGGAAGAGTAAGGAGAAGCCGTTCTGGGAGGCAGATGGAGTTGGGGGCCCGGATGCGATGCAAGAGATGCAAAGGCTTCGATATAGCCACGAGTCTGTTTAATATTAAGTTGTACTCCAAGGAGAATCGGCGTTCCCGAGAAATTGAACCCTGGGTTGGAACTAGCATAGAACTTCTTGGCTTAGCTACACGGCTCTCAGGATGGGGAAATCGGATTGTATCGCATTCTTTTGGTTTTTAATATATAAAAACTTCCTGCAGATTAGCTGTCTATCATTCCGCTCCCTTGCAAGATTTCGGGCATGGAGCATACTCCTGAAATCTTTGCTTCTTATTCTAGCAAATGCTTGAGTTTGGAGAGCCCATGGACACGAGAACTTTGGCGCTGTCGGAGACCTAGTCATCCTTGGGTTGTGCGAATCGCGCCAATGACGTCGCAATACTCGGTTAGTTATAGAGTAGATGTGGCGATATACAAGGATTTTCTGACCAATAGTAAGCGTCTGCACTAATCCTGAACAGGAAATTTCAATGGCCAAGATTGAGGCGTCCCGCCCCATGGTGCTAAGCCCTGTGCGGGTGGATCCTCAGCTGTGAATTCAATCGTTTCCAATCGTTGATTTCAAACGGTTGCACCGCCCCCGGCTTTCAGAGATATATCTCCAAACGACTATCCATGGAACAGACGGCATGTAAAGATATTTCCTGTTCCATCTCCCATTAATTAGAGGGTAGCAGAAATTCCCTTCACACCCAATAATGGTTATGCAAGCAGTCCAAAAGCGACAATGTTGGGAATGCCTGCGACGCCGGTTAGTATGCGACTTCGGTCAGCCAGCCTGCAAGAAATGCACGTCATCAGGCAAAGAGTGTCCAGGCTATGACGAGAAGAAACCATTGAAGTGGCTTGATCCGGGAAAAGTCACGTCCAAGTCCCGCAAACGAACCACTACCCGTGCTTTTGGGACTAGCCGTGCAGTTGTTACCACTAGTCACAAGAATTATTCCTTGCCAAAGGGGGACAAATCTACGCCGCCAGAGACCGAGACCGGTGAAACCGGGCGCACCCAAAACCAGCCAATCCTGGACTTTCTACTAGACTGGAGAGACGATACTTCGGATATCGTGCAGGCGGTTTACTATTGTGAGCACTCCCACTACGCCCCATGAAATACTTCAGAGTTAATTGAACGTTCTAGACAACTCTCATTTGTACCCCGAATTACTTGTCCTAAATGAAATGGCACCAAACCCTTATATCATATTCTTTCCTCTCTCTATTATACCACTTCTTCCGCCATCCATACGCCATATTATAGTATGCTATTCTCTCACTTACCGCATCACAACCCTACCTTATGGGTCAAAGCCGCTATCACACCAAAGCGTCTCATGGTCACGCGTTTACCATCATCGCGGATCGGCGATCCAAGCTATACGTGAGGAGATTGGGGGAGAAGGCACAAGATCTTCTGATAAGACGATCGCTGCCGTCTTGATGCTCTTGTGCTATGAGGTACAACTCCATTCCTGTATCTATGACTAACATTGTCTGATCCTCCTACAGCTGCAGTATTCGGCAGTCTGGCGCCACCACGTCGACGGCCTAGCAAAGCTTATCAACCTCCGAGGCGGCATAGAAACTCTATTCGAATCCGCCAAGTACCTTCGCCCCTCAATTGTCCTTTTTGTTGTGTGAGTCCATTCCCATCCGGGCCATTCTCCCACCAGCAGCTCTTAACAACTAGTAGCATCGGCATATTTGCCAACACGACCAGTCCGCCTTCCGAACAAATCACAGTGACTGATCCCTCTCGCTTAACGATCATAGTGATGGACTGGTACGATACTATATTTCCGCATACCATGGTCCCACAAGCACTCTTCCTCGACATCATAAATATTAACCTGCTCCGCTTCCGTTACTCGCAAACCCGGAGCACCGCCGACTGCACAGAACTACAGATAGAAGCCGAGGATATACTAATGCACATTGGATCATTCTCACCAGAAGCTTGGGTCGATAGCATGGGGGGCTCGTTCAGAGAAGAATGGCTTCAATTGAGTTCACTGTTTCAATCTGCCACCACGTTATATTGCATTCTATCCTTGCAATCGCTTTCCATCTTGCCCGATACTCCGCATCTTAGAGCCATCAGGAACGCACACGGTGACTTGTTAGGCCTCCTCATCGAGAAATGTTTGAAGGATTGGCGGACCAGGAAATATTTGATGTGGCCGATGGTTGTGTTCGGCGTGGAAGCCGTGGCCCGTAGTTCAGTGGTACAGAATCGACTAGATGAGCAGTTGATGCAGGTGAAACTAGATATGGGGACGTTATCGCCGATGAGGGCGAGCGATTTGTTGAAGAGATTTTGGGCGAGTGGTAAGACGGGATGGGATGATTGTTTTGATGATGCATATGCGTTTATTTTCTGATTGACACGGTTATCAAGCCGCTTAGCGTTGGCTGGGCGGATATATTATTGTATGATGTATGTGATAGGCGGTGGGGCAGAGCACGGGTCGCATGGTTATAGATATGAACAGCGCTACTCAATATTAGTTTAGACCATCCTCCTATGCTTCAACTGTTCCCCCGGAAGGTCTCTATACTCCTTAGTGGTATAGACGCCAAACCACTCTCAACCCGCCCTTCCTACGCACCTCACAACCCAAGTCCCTAACGAGTGCGTCGAAGAACGTCCGAATATTGATTAGGACCTGCGGCGTGGTGTCCCTTTTTATCACGTCTTCGTGCCATCCACGCGCGTGTCATCGCAACTTCCCTTTCCAGATGCCCGTAAGTTCGGAGGCGAACGCGGTTTGAGTATTTGATGCGAGGCCAACGAAGGAGATATCACGGCTTCCTGCTGCGAGCAGCTTGGGCGATATAATTGTGCGATATAATTTGGTGATAAATGCGATAGTTCATAATAGGCTCCTTCAGACAGTCAAGGGGCCACTGTCTCAGTCCCAGAAAGGTAGTTTGTAGTTCGGCATCGGCAGTGGCTCGCAAATATGCCCATCACTTTTCATAATTCTCCAGAGGAGATTCAAAGAGACTAGAAGGCCTAATTCAATTATGTCCGTAGAATTGAAGAGATTGGTCAGAGATTCGAAACCATGCACCAAACTATGGCATCTGCGATTACCTCCTCGATTCCCTTAATATTTGGTGTATTTGATGGGGCCGGTCTGCGATATGTTGAATGTGGTTTTGTCACGATAATTCTGGAAAACGTGATCTGATGCATGTTGCTGACGTGGACTTTAACCCTTTCTCCTTTATGAATTTTGTCGAGTACAGGATTACCCTTACGAATCAAATATACATAGATCAAGCCTCGAAACAAACTATTAACTCGAGGCGTAATCAGTTTCCCTGTTCTGAATGATCATACATATGATAACCCATGTTACAAAGCTATAGATGTAGTAGGATAGTTAGGGACCAAGTCAACTCTCTCCTGAATGCAAAAATTAGTGAGACTATGATGTGATATCGTATATGCTGGTCGTGAATCCTGAGAAGACTTGTATATTGTTTAATACCAGCAATGAAACGAGCCCATTCGGATTGTTCGTGACAATCGATCTGCCACGCTCCCTTTCTCCAATAATGCTAACGATTATAGATTTCTTTAGCAGTGATAAACATATATTTAGAGCCCTAATAGAAGATTTACAACCGCTAACTACCGCAACATGTTTGATACTTAGAACTAAGGTGGCAGTGTTGCCGGCTAAGGGACTTTGAATGTGGTGAGACTCCCGCAAAGGCCCTGAGTCTAAGAACTTCTGAAACAAAATGATTCGAATAGAAGCCCGCTTCAACAATAAGTTTAGAGGAGTCTAGTATCTCGTTTGTTGACAAAATAAGCCGCCTATTAGTGGGTCTAGCTTCTCCTCTTTCAACACATTCTGCTTTGACGACTCGTGATCTGGATTTTACATGATAGAGAAGGTCGTACCTCTTGGCATAAGTACCTGTGTCCATAGTGTAGATGCTATGCATGCGAAATTGGTGACAACCCACAAATTATTTCCCCAAGAACTAGCTGAAGCATACGCGGTCACAGAACGAAAGAATCCAGCCAGCCGTAGCGCGAGGAAGGGAAAAAGCTAATTGATAAATATGAGTAGTCTTTGCTAATAATACTTCTCGCATGTTTTGATACGGAGATAAGGAAGCCCTACGCTAGAAATGTTAACTGTCATTGGTTGTCTACCTACGAATAGGCTCATTACTAATCGAGCTGATACGATTGTTCTGCTATTCTGCCAGCGTACACCTTATTCCAATAGTGTTGTGATGATTACTCAATGTTACTACATCTCCGAGGCTGAATCGACACACTACTGAACACGCCTAGCGAACATCTTGGCTATGTTCACGTGCGCTCGCCGAAAGCTATCCATCCATCATATGCGCACGTCACGGCGAGGGCATGCTGTGGGTCCTTGGGGAAGGCTCATTGCCATTTTACTTGTGCTTCATGGAGGAGGGTCGATCCATGCAAGTGCAGAAGGTTGGAAGCCTCTTGCGGTACTGCTAGATCGATAGGGGGGGTGACGCAGCACGTGGTAGACTCAACGGAACGGGCAGGTTGCCCGGAACTCAGCCAGGACCACTTTTCGTGCAAATTTTGAAACGCTGGGTCCAGTATTATCTTTATCGATAGATAACCGGCTGGAGGGTTGAGCCTGCCGTGCCACTGAGTTAGGCGGTGGGGCATACCAGGCAGTGCGCCGGACTTTGGCGGAGCTTGGCGGCGGTTGTCAATCGGCGTTGGCGCAGGTACAGCCCCTCTTGTGGGAACGTGAAAGCTGGATATAAGCCTTGTTGCTTAACGCCCTGATAAATCCAAAGATTTAATAGCGAAAAAGTTAATGGCAGTATTAATCTGTGTAGAATATTTTTAATATTTAAAGGCCTTAGATTATATCTAACTAAATGTTCTTTTAACATGGAAAAGTCAAATTGTTGACGTTGTTGACGCACGTGCCTTAAATCCGAGTTTCCCGTTCCCACAGGAGAGCCCCACTGAAAGTCCTTTGCAATGGCCCACTTTCACGTTGCCTCCAGACGGCGCAAGGCCCAATTATTGTGCCTGAACTACAGTTCGTTGTTATCCAAGTACCTGATGCGAGTCGAAGAAACCCCCGCAAAGAAGCTTTTGTTATTTCCTTCGTTTCAAGTTGTTTGAAGCTGTTGGACACGTGCTACTTGGGCTCAGGGCTGGCAAATAGATTCTAAGCATCCCGAAGCTGCAAATCTCGACACATTCCCACGGATTGGCGAGCGTGTGCAGATCCAGATCCTGTGATGGTGAACCCCACCGCGCGCGCTAAATGAAAGACGGGAGTGAAAATCTTGATGTCCCGTCCCCACCGAACTATATTCCTAACGTCTCATCGAACTCCCCTTGTACCGGTATGTAGAACCAAGGATAGAGAGCAACAGCCGAACACAAAATTTGCTGGTTAGCGCACCGTTCGACCTGCCTACCCAATTAGTGCGCCGTATACGTTTCGCTTCATGATACTACACAGGATAGAGTGGGGTTTTGCTAGAAACATGACACATACTACGGGAACTGTGCTGCAGGTCAACCGGAGTGGCTTGTCCGTCTTTGTAGGTATAAATTGTTTCACTTCCTCGCTTTCTATCTCTATTCAATTTAACAATTCATCCTCTCCTTGACTCTATTCTCCTCAGTCTTTTTGTAGACAATCCTTCCCTGTCAGGACTTCCACTTGTCCCAGCATTCTTTTATTCACAGACTACTTCACGAGAACAATCCTTATTACTTCTATACTTCAACCTACTGAGAACTCTGTTCTTATCAACTGTCCTTCTCACTCCTGCAAACTTTACAACGTCATCGGCCTTGACGGTACAAGCACTTGACCTGCAAAAATAAATTAAAGATTTTCAAGAACAATCAATATGCTTTCTACCATCACACCTACTCTCCTTTTGGCTTCTGCTGCTTTCGCAGCCCCCGCAACCCGCCGCGGGAACGGCGTCTCAATCACTCCTCACGACAAGTACTCCAGCTCCATCGGCGTTCTTGGCTGCAAGATCGACACCAACCGCGTCGCCTACTGGCCTGGGTGGCCTAAATGTGACGGCGTTTGCATCAAAGTCACTGCGAACGGTCGATCCGTTAACCTACTACAAATTGACGCCTCTGAGGGTGCCCACGATATCAGCTATGATGCCTGGAACTACCTTTCTACCGGCCAATCCGCAACAGAGAATCCAAGCATGGGCGGTGGCATCGATGCTACTTGGGAGTCTGCTCCCATGTCTGACTGTGCCGATCTCTTACAGGGCGCGGACGGCAAGCTTCCCTTGATGGCCGCCAATTCTATGAACTTCTATGCGGGCTGCCCAGATGGATCTTGGGTTAAAGAGAACTCCGCTCTTTACAACATCGCCACTGCGTCTTGCACGCTCGGAATCGACGAGGTGTGCCACCTGCCAGCAGTGGGCAACCAACCTGTCTGTCCCAGCGGTCAGCTTGGCGCTCAAACCAAGCTTGACCTAGGTATTCATGACATTGTTTACGGAACCGGCAAATTGATGCCTGCACCTTAAATGACTTCCTTGTTTACGACTTAAACGAAAATTTACGAGGAACGATCGGGAATTAAAGAAAAGATGTTTTTGGCACGAATGAGTTTCATTCTTTTTCTTCAGTCAAGATAGCTATGATGCTTGAATTAGGGACACATGATGAGTTGATACAACTGCCTGCTTTTAAATGGTATTATTTGTATATATTCAATCTTTTCGCTTCAATTTTGAATCAAGAATTTGTTACTGAAGAACTTTGGTCATATGTACAATGTGCTTCGGCTATGTCTCAGTCGATGAAGAACGATATGACTAGGCGACAAGATGCGAGTAAAATACTGTGAAATATGGAGGAAGTCATGAACACTCCTTTGCTATGTCAATCTTTGTGGCTATGTCAGTCGTTGGCTTCTAAGATTTGATCGTTCATCCAAATTCATCACGTGGCATGTCAACTTTGAAGGGATCTGTCAAGCTTGCTATTTCCAAGTACCGTGTATCACATAGCAAAAGATATCCCTTAGAATTCTACTATCTTGCATGAGAACAACAGCCGGGCTTCTCAATATGTCTCCGGACCCCCCTCCTATTCCCCACTAAGACGAGAAGCCGCCGCGCTAAACGAAGTGCTACCACAAATCCGCAGGTCGCATAACTCACACGACTTGCGTCGTAGATAGAACTAGGAACCTGTGCCCTCCATGTCAGCCTTGGAACCAACATTGGTGCACCGTTGCTACCTGTAATCCGACGCCCAAGATTTGCCCCGCCTCATGTGGAAACGTTTGTTGGGAGACTAATTTGCCGCCGTCGGCTAGCTGCTTGCCGGCGCAGGTACCGGCTGGAAACGGCACGTTTTAGGAACAGCACGTTTTAGGGGTTCAAGGCTCAGGTACGGAAGGGAGGGCACATGGCAAGCGAAGCGAAGCGCGGCGCAGGGTCGAATGGCTCTCAGATTCATGAGGTGGTGGCGAATAAGAGCATCGCATCATGGATGTTGGTGATGGGATTCAAATTTTTGAGGATCGCTGGAAATAAACAACGAGAGAAAAAATATCGTTAAGCGTACTCTCACGATCTATATGGCTATAAGTTTTTAGGTCTTTGGACCTCTTGAGCGCTAGCTTGGTATTTTTGTTCGCTCAGTATCGCAGACAGGCAGAATGTTGCGGGCCATATCCTGCCAGTGAATTTATATCATGGGGAGGATAGCTAAGTGGCTGCTGCCTCTGAATATATGCTAGAATTAGTAGTAAGTGATCTATGATTGTGGTTTTTACACAGAAACTCGGAAGAGATCCAGATCCGCATATAGTTCTTACCTTGCACTTAAGTAGCGTGCACGCTGGCTGCCATGAAAACTCCCAAATATCTCGATATCTTGCATCGGGTCCGATATTGCCTAAGTCGGAAAACCCTGGAGGGATATTTTCAAGCAAGCAAGACCCGGGAGGTGAGAGGCAAATAGGTTATTACGAATAATGATACGAGCGTTTTATGAGATGGAATTGGTGCATGTAGCAAATTCTTTTAATCTACAGGAGTGGACAGTACATAGTGCCTACATTGCTACCCCAAATTGAAGCTCACATGTGAACTTGGCATTGCATAGCAACTTCAGCTACACAAAGTTTTGCTTTGCTATCATTGGAGGGTATTCCTTGTCTATGCGAGGTGGCGGCCGCGGAATTGATAGGAGTAGTCCGGATCATCCATGGAGAATCTAGACCTGATACTCGTCTAAGCTATATCCTTGTTCTTACCCAGGCGTTTCATTTAGGTAAATTTCCACATTTATACATTCTAGGATAAATGATTGGATCGAGCAACATCAACGCGGAACCTAATTCATTGAAGTACTGTGTAGGATCCTTTTATCATTGTACGACATGTAATCGAGAAAATTTTGAACTAGTTCCGTGGGTTACTAAGATACCAATATTGGTGGTCAACGTATACCTAACAGCATAATCGATACGGCACTTACAACGTGCCCTCCGCCCTTACTAGCAACGCCAATATCCTAGGTAGCCAGCGTAGTGATCCGGCCGTCTCCATCTCCACTGCGCCGTATCAAGTCTGACTAGGGGAGGGAGACTCTGGCAGGAGAGCTCGAAGAAAGGCGCCTGGGGATGCTGGAGGCAATAGAGAGGAGTAAGCCTATGGTTGCAAGTCGGCAGGGTTCTACGACATCAGCCCTAAACTCTCAGCGCAAAAAGCGTGCGTTCTGGGACGAGTAGCATAATAAGGTGCTTCTTGAAACCCTACTTAAAGCCCAAGACACTGGCCTACAAGTACAAGCTGGTTTTAAGCTAGACGATTGAGGACTTTTCATTAGCAAGTTAAATGAATTCTCAAGTGCGTCTGACGAGAGCCAGGTCAAGACGCGATCACGATCTCTGAAAGCGGACCGGGCCATATGGATCAAATATTTCTCGGTCGCTCAAGCTAGGGCTTGAAGTTTTATAAACATTTTTAGCGTTCGGAGATAATGCAATGCTACTAAGCGGTCCTAAAAAAGATTTAAACTTGCTTATTATGCCACACTCGCAACACACTATATATCCTATTTCTACCCGCCCCCAACCCGAAATTACCTCCTACACTATTATTTCCCTCAAACCCGCTTTCAGCTTTGTTTTCTCACTTTTTTTTTTTCTCGAACCCTCTTCCTGTACTATTGAGAGCTATCAATTTTCATCACAGTCTTGTTCCGGCTCTAGCTCTTATCCCTTTTTTCTGAACTCAAGTCTCAAACGAAGGGCTCCGATTTACACGACCCAGATCCTTAAGGCCAACTCTGTTCAAACAGCTAGTCATGGCTGGCGGACTAACGTACAAAATTGGAGCCACTTAGAGCAGCGAAATAAACAAGGATGTTCAATTAAACGCCACTGTAGGCAACAAAAACTTCCGCATCGACTCGTTCACTGCAAATTTTAACGCCAATCCAATATTACTAAAGGAGTACCTACCTCATCTTAAACACTTAGACCCAGCGTATATACCACCCTCGCTAGAAAATCCTGATGAGAATGAATTTGCCGACCCACTTAAGGAGTTCTACGACTAGGTCATGGAAGTTTTGGCTGCTCTGTTTCGCGAAATCCTGTCTAATGATCAAGATCGATTTTACACATTCCTAGGCTATCCATTTCTTAAACAGTTCGTATACACCCTATAGGTGGCTAACGATAAGTTTATTCCGGTTCAGCGCGATGTTAACCCAGATAATCGTTTAGTTGTTGTGCTACTTCTTGCCTCTAAACAGCTTAACAAGTCTACGCTCCAGTCTACCGTCCTAATAATACCTACGTGCGGCTCAACGACGATGTGGTGGCTTTACCTATAAACCCCCCGTGATGTCTACATTAGTGGAAAGAATGACTTGGTTTTATAAGCAGGTACTGGTAGGAGATGTCGGCATGACTATTACGAAGCTTGCTACCTACGCTAATATTTATGCGGCTGAGCTTGGAGAAGACGTGGGCGTTCCCCGTCTCCTCAGTGTAGTAGAAGATGAGCAGATTTTGAGGATTATTGGACTGCAACTATTGTATACCGATTGTAAGAACAAGACAATATCCTTTGTCGCACAGGCTAGCGAGCGCATATTACATGACAAATGGTTAAAGCACATAATACATTCTCTAAAAGAGTTTCATGCACACCAAATCGTCTGGGGAGAGGTAAAGGCTGATAATGTTCTTATCGACATGCATGAGGGCGCATATTTGATTCATTTTGGCGGTGGTTACACGAATGGCTTGGTAGACAAAGATTTAATGAATACTCAAGAAGGCGACTCTTAGGGTCTTCAGCATATTACCGCATATCTAACTGATTTGTCTGTATCATGACAATTCAGTTTGAAATTGGAACCTGCTCCATCTTAAGATGGTCTACTAGAGAATCCTGTATAGTTACTAGCGGGATTGAATGTCTGAATTCTTAGTTTACCTATGAGTTACGGTTATTCTTGCTCTCAGTTCTCATACTCGAAAGCTCTTTGCAATGTTCCATGCCTATTGTTTCATACCGAACCACATCCAGATTTAGCCACACCACACCTACATTATACTGTTTACTGTGGTATCATGTGGAAGGGATAACTACATGGTCCCCAAACATTTGAGGGTATAATTAGCCGCTCTTCGAATCCCCTAGGCATCAACGAGCTTTTATTTTGCTGTACCACTGGCACGAACAAAATATAGAGCCTGTATAATCCGCTCTTAACTAATATTCGCCATAATAAGGGCTCACCTAACTTTATGCTACGACGCCGTTACGAATGACCGTCAATATTGGATAAATGGCAATCATTGTGTCGCCGCGAGGATTGCTACTCTGAAGCACTGCGATTCATTAATGTTCTTCAAACCAGAGAACTGCTTTAAAGGCTAATTGGATGCATATATTTATACTTGGAGATTGTATCTATTCATTTCATGACTGCTCAGAGCTAAAGGAAGCGACAGAAAGCCGCTTAAAAGAGAGATACCCCCTGCAAATTTTCCGGCTTTAGAAGTAAGTTGAATACGGCTTTTCGAATCGGTCCAAGCTCTAAGACGCCAAAGCGGATTATACTGTTGCATTCTAGCAACTGCTGGAGCATTTTGACTTCTTGAGGCAAGTCCTTTTGAGGTCGCACTTTGACGCCCTTTCCCGTTACTGGATGCTGCGACTAGAGTAGAGCCAGGCCTCGACGCGTCCACCAAAGCTCAATCCCAGCTCTCCCCTAAATAGACGATGAGCCGGAAAGGCACCAACACAACATAAATAGGAATAGTGTTTCATCTTGTTTAAACGGCGGTTAGGGAGGAATGGTGGGCACTGGAAAGAGGAAAAAGATATAAGAAGGGCTACAGAACGAGCATAAAATAGGAACCCAGTCAAATTCACTAACTAAAAGTGTAAATTCCAAAGATAATTTAACTTATTATCCCGCGTAGCAAAGCATTGTGATTCAAAAGTGTGTGAAAAAGCAACAATTTCAAGCAGTGAAATGTGTAACATATGGCAACAGCAAGTGGCTTACAAAAGCAATTTTTTATTGCTTTTCAATATACCACAAACTTCCAACTCACACCCCTACCAAACAGCGTCGATGTCAATATACTTTCAAGATATAGATCCCAATCTATCTACTTCCCACGGCCTTAAAGACCTACGACCTATACCCGCCCACTTCTATTTCATAGTCCTCTCCGCTCCGCTACTCCTCTACTCGGTTCTCTCTTTCCTGGCTGTCGATTCGGTAGCATCTCTCTTTCGGATACTTGGGTTATTGGCGCTCAATTTTGGGAAGACGCTGCCGATTTGTGGAAGATGGCTCTGCTTACTGACCGCATCTGGATTATCATTGCTCTCGCGTTCGCCCTTAACTATATAATGACGTAGAATAAGGTACGAATAGAATGGGCTTTCCTCGTGGTTTCTGGATTCATGATCCGCATCACGTCCATCTTCTTTGGTTGGAATTCAATGGTTTCATTGACTACCGCCAATGCTCTTAGACATAGTCGTACCGTCGCTTGGTTGTTCTACGTGACTATAAAGTCCCCTCGTCTGTTCCAGGAACTTGTCGGGTCGAGTGGGAAGACAAAAGACTTTTAAAATGTGAACTGCACCTTGAGCGGAGCACCGGGAGTTTTTAGGACGTTTAGGCTAGTTTAAGGTATTCAGAATCATATAATTTAGTGTACGTTGTGCAACAACTATCCTGCCTTCTATGACGGACGTTCTTGCACAATCAGCCTACGACGCCGGGCTATAAAATGACCGTATCTTAGTGTTCATTTCTCAATCACTCCAGTTAAGCCACCAAGATGGAGTATACGTTGCACGAAATCCTTTTCGAGGGCTCCCACTCTCTCAAATACGCCGTCATCCCCTATTTCGCCTTACGACACCTGGACGAATGCTTCATTTGCCGGCGCAAATATGGCACCCTCGATGATCTCTCCAATTCGAACGAGCAGGTTGAGTATGCGGTCAAACTCTTCCCATGCGAACACATCGTGGGATATGACTGTATAATGGAATGGGTGCGCTCCAGTAGCTCTCCAGCTACATGCCCTTATTGCCGCGCAGTGCTCACATTTCTCGAAAAGGAGTTGTCGCTGCATATGAAGTTACTGATATTGATTACAAAAACCTGGTTGTTCAAATGCCATGATGCAAGTCACGCAGAGTTCCACAACATTTACCTCTTCGACGGTAACTCCAGTGGTCTTGTTGCAGCCCGAAACCGTGAACTTACGTTCAAACCGGCATTTAAAATCTGGTTGGAATGGTTGGCGGTAGGTATTACCCTACAGTTTTCATGGGAGGGAGGGTTTGTACACCTCATTGCGTTTGTGTTGTACGTCTTGTTTCATGTAAATCCGGGACCAATTGAGCGCTTCTTTCTGCTAAGTGTGGCGATTAGATCGATTTTTCTTGCGGTCATTGGAGCATGGATATTGTTAGTTTTACTGTACGAGAGCAAGCAGAAGCGATTATGCACAAAGCAAGTCGGACCTGTAAAACGGGGTTTTGAAGACGCCTTCATTGCTCTAACATTACGGGAGTAGACCGGTGGATTTCAGTAATCATTTTCAGCGCGCTTGTGCAATTTTATATCCCGTTTACTCGCTATATGCGCACTCAATGAATTAAACATCTTAACCTCCGTAGTATTCAGGGGGTACCTACTAAATTAACCAGATATTGTCCTACACTCGCCGCGAGATTCGCTAATATTTTATCAAAAAGGGAGTATCAATACTTAATGGAGTACTTGTGAAGAGCAATATTTATTTCCATCTACGAGTTCGGGCCCTCCAATATACGTTTTCGCTTCAGGAACTATTTTTGAGGGTCACATTGTGTCAATACGTGACAACCAATATAAATTTCAATTGTGTAATGTCTCTGAAAGCGCATGCATTTCCAATAAGAATCCGCGTACCGAGTCAAACATAATCGCATCGTCACCGCTATGAAAAAGGGCCCCCCCATTTTATTAATACATTCTGAGGATGTAATCCTGTACGTTATCCTTGCAGTCAACCATTCTTTCCACGCTCGGGAATCTGACCCAGAATATCGTACCTCTCCGCTACATATTGAGAGTTCTACAGTCAATACTTATTTTTTTTCCGCAATAGGCTTGTAGCTGTCACATGTTTCTACTATCCTATTATAGTTGGTCTGTTTTTCAGGCCTATATAGTCTCGCCATTGCCAGCTTCTAGCGAGGTAGGCCACTTACCCTCCTTCAATACATCAATATCTGCCTCAGCAATTGATGCTCCCTGATACGCGACAGTAGCGTCTAGATGTTTGCGTAAGAACTAAATGGCCTCCATACATCTTGCACTCTCTAGAATTTGTTACGGCTAAGCTATTCACAGTTAGCCCCTTGGCAGGTCCAGGGATATATATGTAGCATGTCTCGCATTTCTAGTCAATAGACGCAGTTTTCCAATCCTCATCAGAGCCAGCCAGCTCTGACAGTTATGAGCCCGGAAGCCCTTTGACTACTGCTGCGTTCCACACAGACAGACTAGAGCTGATTTATATAGGCTTAGTCAATTATATCTTGTTTATCAAGACCTCAGTCACCTCGACGTCGCTAGGCTAGCTAGGAAGCTAGGGAGCTTAGAACTAGTTGTAGCAGAGACTTCGACAGATCAACGCGATATAGTATATTAAAAAGATAATAGAATCAGACCTACTTATTACTAAGGCTACGGTTATTCTCGATAAGCCAGAGTACTAGACGCAGTAGCTATTTCTGCGGAAGGACAGCGCGGACTAGAACCAGCTCTAGAAATACGTGGACCCAGACCTTAGTAAGGAGCTAGTCCTTTAACTAGATGCTAAGAAGCTGATTAAGAAGTAGTTTAGAGATTTCTACAGGATAGATAGTAATACTAAGGCAGCAGATGCTGAAGTAGATATTATAGATCTAACTAATCAAGAATTAGCAAGATATAAAGCCTAATATAGGACGTACAGCTATAGCAAGGCGCAGTAGCTGTAGAAAGAGAAGGCTCTTAGAGAATTCACGTAGGAGATATTAAGGATAATAGCAGCTTAATATATCTATCTAATTACAAACTATAAGACTATATATAATTAACTATAGACTTTTAAAAAGTATCTTTACCTAAGTAAAGCTAAGCGCAGTATACAGCTGCAGGCTTAATACTAGACGCTTAAGATACGACTAAGAAAGGGGAACCTAGATACCTAGTTTAAGGATTAGCTTAAAATAACGCGCGTTATAAGTCTAATAAGTATACTAGAAGTATAGGGGAATTAAGCTTAGTAGAACTTTATTCTCGCAGTTAAAAGCTTAGACGATAGCTAGGTAGTAAATAAGTTATTATTACTTATTAAGTCTAAAGTAGATAATAAGCTATATATAAGTATCTTAAACCTGGTAGTATAGTATACGTTATACTATTGTTGTACTAGACTAGTTATATTAGAGTTAGAGACGTTCGCGACGTTTAGTATTATACTATAGTAACTATAGTAGTTGTAGTAGATTAATAGCAGCTAGAAACCTTAGTAATTAAGATAAATAGTCTACTTTTATAGAGATAGTTATAAATTTAAATAGTATTTATATATTAACTTAGTACTATATCTATTAGGCTAGTAGCTAGATTAAAATATTAAGTAGAGATTCTAAGAGTTTAGAATATTAAGATCTTTTAGGTTAAAGGTATTTTATAATACTAAAAAGTAACTAGTAGTATTAGCAGGCTTTATAGGCTCTATAATAGTTTTAGTACTAGTACTAAATATAATAAAAAGATAAGATAACAGGCGTTAACTATTAGAACTAGCTATAATAGTAGCTCTAAGCCTAAGTCGATTAGTAAAATCTATAGCAGCTTTAGCTCTATAGCTTAAAGCTATATAAGCTAAGTAATATTAGTATTAGCTATTACTATTTAATAGATAGATTATAGACCCTAGCTTAAATACCTATATTACTAATAATAAGTCTTATAGCTAGAGAATAATATAGTAGCCTAGACTAGACAACTATATATATATAGGGGGATAACTGCTACTAATTTAAAAATAGGGAGAAGTCTAGCTATAGGTATAGATACCTACTAGAATTAAGACTATCCTACTCTTATATATAGTATATATTCTAGAGATATTTATAAGTATAGTTAGTCTTTTATACTATAGTATAGTAGAGATCTATTTTAATTTAGGACGAGACTATCTATATTAGATAGATCTATTAAATATTATATACTATCTTAGGTATATATTTAGATATTAGCTAATAGATATAGAGGATAGTATACAACTATCTCTATTAGTATATATAGTATAGTATAGACTAAGGCCTTCTTATATAGCTTATAAGCAGCTAGAACTTACACCTATATAAGCTTATAGGGTATTTAGTTATACTAGCTAGAAGGTAGTTACTTATCTATCTACTTATATTAACAGGCTTAAATTAATTAAGCAGTAGTAGAGGGTATAGTAGTAGTAGTAGTAGTAGTAGTAGAAAAATTAAGCTCTAAAATAGACAGAATATACCGTTTATATCTAGTCTAAACTCTATAAGATAGTAAGTAGAAGAGCTCCTTAAGAACTAGTCTAGAAACTATTTAAGAAACTAGAGATAAATCTAGTTTAGATACGCGATCGGTTAGAGTACTACTATAATAGAAACCTCTAGATATTTTATATAGTCTGCTAGTATAGTAGATAGTATAAAGCCTACTACCTACTAAATAAGAATATAATAATACTATAATATATAATATAGAGATTACTAGTTAAATTTAAAGTTTAGTTTAATATATAGGTTAAAACTATTAGACTTAATAGCAAGCGTAGATATTCTAAGATATTTAATATCTTTAAAAACCTAGAAATCTTAGTAGAATTATAAGTAGAGTATACTAAGAAGTAGAATAGTCTAATAGAGAGAGTAGGGTAGTTGCTAGTTATATGAGGAAGAGCTATAAGAATAGACGCAGGGCTACTAATAGAGGTATTAAATAAGTGCCTACTCTTAGCAGTCTATCTCCTCAATTATATACCAACTAAAGCTCTAGACTAATATACCTTATATAAGGTAGTACGCGGAATTAGACTATTAGTAGCTTATCTTAATATACTAGAAGCTAAGGTATATATCTTAAATTATTACTTATACTAGAAAGAGAAACTATAATCTTATATACTAATTAGATACCTTATAGAATATAACTCTATCAATATCTATTATATCTAGATACTAGAGCTAGATAGAGTTATTAGGACTAGAAATATTATTCTACTACCTGTAGAATTATATAAAGATCTTATTTTTCTAGATAAGTAGATACTATATCTAGTAGCCGTAGTATTTAATATTAAGAAGAGCTATAAGCTAAATAATATAGAGCTTAAATAGATACTAGATTAATTAATAGTTTAATCGTACAAGAAGATACTAGATAATAAATTTAAGTAGTAGATTAAGTAGTAGCTTAAATATAAGCTAGATTAGTAATAATTAAGTAAGCCAGCTAGAGTAGAGTATCTAGTAGTTAGCAGTATTATAATACTAGAAGATACCCTAGAACCGTATAGTTAAGATAATCGTAATAAGTATCTAGAGATAATAACTAGCCTCTTTAAGGGCTGGTATTAAATTAAGCTAGAAGTAGAAGCTCTAGACTAATAATTAAATAATATAAATAGATACGACGAAATTAGTAGTTAATTTAATATTAGAAATATTATAGAGACTAGAACTTATAGAATATTCTATATATACTATATAGTATTTATAGAAGTATTATAGTAGAAGATAAGTAGTAATATACTAGCTAATTAGCCTAGAATTAGTCTATATAAAGATTAGCTACTACTTTTACTAAAGTAATAGAAATAGCTTAAGAGGTATCTATTTAGAATTAAATTTAAGAAAGTAGTAATAGTAGAGCTTTAGAGCTACTATAGTAAGGGCTGTCTAGTTTATATAATAGAGACTAGAGCTAGTATATAGCTAGAAATTAAGCTTCTACTACTAATATAGGTATTTATATATAAATTCGATAAGAATAGATATCTATATAAGTTTAAAGCTAGGCTAGTTATTAGAAAAGACCTATAGTAGGACTAGGGAGATATATATATAGCTACTCTAGTAGTATAAGTATTCTAATTTCTAGTTACTTTAATAGTAGCTTTTAAACTATACGCTTATTAATATAATATTACTAATACTTTCTTAAATATACCACTAGATAGACTAATATACGCCTATATACTAGAAGGATTTATATAGAAGTTAGATAAGCTACTAGAGATAAGAAAAGCTCTTTATAGCCTAAGAGATACTTCTCTACTCTAGTATAAATACCTTAAAAGTTTACTACTTAAGCTAGAACTATAATTAATCTAGAAGATCCTATATCTATTTAGAAGTAAAAGCCTAATAGTATTCTTCTATATTAATAATATAGTTGTTCTAGTTTATCTAGACTACTTTACTATATATTAGTAATTTAAAGTAGGCTTAAAATTATAGTATAAGCTATACTTATTTAGATAGTTCTAGTAGTTCTTAGAAATTAGAATAGTTCGAGACTAGAATATAGGTAGAATCTAGCTTAGTTAAGACTTATTTATTAATAAGGTCGCAGCTAAGTATAGACTATAGAAGTAGGGGTAGAAAAGCTATCTTATAGTACCTCTAGTTAATAACTATCTAGTATTAAGTATAAAAGAGCTAAACTATTAGAGAACTAAATATTATTAGCAGCTAGTTAAATCCTTAAAATATCTAGTAGTTTATATATATCTAGATATTTTAAGAGCTTATTTAGCTCTAGTAATCTATCTTAAGAATCTAAGATAGAATTATATTTAAGTAGTAGAGTATATCTAAAGATATATAATTAGTATAAGAGGGCTAGACTTATAAGTATTTAGACTAGATTAGGAAAATATAACTTACTTTAATAATAAGTATAAGTTACTATTCTATAAAATATTAGATATAGTATTTATAGATAATTAAAAAATATATTATAGCTTATAAAGCTACCTATTTAAACTTTATAACCTACTTATTAACTAGAAAGTAATAATATAGTATTTAGTTATTAAGTCGATAACTAAAGCTAAACTACTAGCTCTATCTATAGTAGGTAGCGAGCTGTAATAGTAGACTAGGGTTTTTAATCACGTAGAATTTAATATAGAGATAGTTTCTATACTATTTTATAACAATTAGCAGATAGTAGGTATTACTACTAAAATAATAGATAAACTATAGACTAGGCTATATTATATAAATACTTATTAGATGTGGATTCGATAAGAAGTTGAAGCAGGAAGATTATAGGTTAGCTGGAAGCCGACGAACCAGATACTAGCAGATGGTTTTACAAACGCACTGCCTAAGCAGAAGCACCTTACCTTTTTAAAGCAGCTCGGTCTTATAGAGGTACCTAGACCAGTTGACTAGAAGGCAGCTTTGCTATTCACTGCAGCTAGGGGGGTGTGTTACAGCTATATAAAGGCACCTAGACTAGTTGACTAGAAGGCAGCTTTGCTATTCACTGCAGCTGGGGGGGGTGTGTTACGGCTAAGCTATTCACAGTTAGCCCCTTGGCAGGTCTAGGGATATATATGTAGCATGTCTCGCATTTCTAGTCAATAGACGCAGTTTTCCAATCCTCATCAGAGCCAGCCAGCTCTGACAGAATTCTTCCAATCTATTTATATCATTTACTCCTCTTCTCCTATGACAAACGATAATAAATTGAACTCGGCGGCCTTGACTCTATGAAATTGACTAGTCTTCTACGTTTCTTCGATCTCGCTCTTGATTCTACCTATACTTCACTGAAGAATCTCGCGGCCCCAGTCTGCAAACATCCGAAGTAACAAAGTCTTTGCTCTCTAGTGCCCATTAGATTAAAATCTCACCGATATCCGTGTGTGTGAGCATCCTGAACTGTAAATACAAATGCCTTGTGAAATTTCGAAGTCGAGAACTGTGATTTTGCATGCCTTCTATTTCTTTCCAAGCGTTTTCATAAGTAGTATTTGATTCAGCTGCACTACAAGGACAGCATTATGAGTAGCCTTTCAGAATCCTCGGGATGGTGAATAGAATTAGAAGATTTGACTTCCATACTAGAAGAATCTCTGAATACTAAAACCATAACTACAATATCCCAGGTCATCAGTCTCCAGCCCATCGCAAGAGCATACTTAAGCCCTTCCCTACTCTATACGGCGAATCAGCGATCTTTCTAAGGCATAATATTCTCAAATTTCTTATGGTGAGTGAAGATCTTAATATCCACCTTTAGCGCTTATCAAATCAATCCCACGGGATATAGAACAGGAACTCATGAGTACGACAAGCGTTATACTTCGCGGCGAGGTGATAATCTGTGCAGCGTAACGTTATTGCAGAGACAGGGCCCGAGGTATCTAGTGATGCAGGGCGGAAGGGTTCCCGCGAAGCTTGTCAGTCCGTAAAATTCAATACCCAGACGCCCCGGAACCTCGAAAGGTAGCACATAGTCGAATTCATTTTCTGTTTCCTGTATTCACCAACTTTTGTGATATTTATGGTCGCGATGAAAGCTGAAGGGAAAGCGTTTTTGTCGTAGTCGACAGCCAGATGACGAAGAGTGATGTAGTGAATGAAGAAGGTGTGAAGAGTCTGGTGGAATAGCATAATTCACGAGAACGAGTTGAACAAATACACTTGGAAGTTCATCTGAATGATTTTGTTATTGTGAATGTTGCGTTCTCTAGAAAGCCTTTGAGACAATTAACGAAAGCCACAGAGACACTGAAGAAGGTGAAAATATTTTCGTCAAATACTTCTGACGTAACTTTCCTATTAACAAGACAGGCCTGTTCTTGTCAATATTCAATGTCTCATCTACCCAGCAACGAAATATTCCACTACGGTCAGCAAAGCTTCTCAAAAGCCGATTGTGTTTCTATGAATAAATCTAACCTATGACGTTCTCTAACGTTTTCGAAACGTTACAGCAAATCATCTGGCAGAGCTCCAAGAGCATTCTCCAGAAAGGGACTGTCAGACTTCACAGCCGCTGATGGACCCGGAGGAGGCGGAGGAAAAGAACTAAAGGTGCTGATAGAGCTACTATGAGTAGAATATCTGTAATCATTAATCATTAGCGAGCCTATGATGTAGGTAGAGCTATACCACGTTTAGGTGCTGATACCTTTCCAAGGACACATACAGACGCTTGCAGACTGTTTTACACGGAAAATTTGTAGCTAAGTGTTAAGATGAATCAGCCCAAGAGTCATAGATCATGGTATGTTTCTTTACCGAGAACGCGTCCAGTGATATTGTCCTCCCCGTGATACACCCGAACCGCCAAGACCGACCCTAAAGATAACAGTCATTCACCACGATCCTCGTTCCAACGCCAGGATAAAACCTCCTCAAACCTCAAATCATCTTTATATTATGTCATGGAGAGCTTCAATGTTCGCAATACCACCTGAAGATGACGCACTTCTACGACCTTTCCCTCAAAAGTCGTGCGAGGGCCTATATCTTCGCACTAGAGAACGGCAGAGGCGTCCTTCCTCATTCTAACCATGTCGTTGCTATGGTTACACCCCTAAATACGCTGCGTAATTGCTCAAGGCGGCCAAATTACTCGGCACCGTAGCAGCATGCTATTTCTTCAAGGAATCCGAATTTATTGACCCTATTATCGATAGCCTTGCGCAATTTTGCGCATTCATTTGCAATCTCTCAACTAGGACTCACCAGGGTTGCCTCGATATAATCAGATCCATCACCCCTGCTCCTAATCTGTGAGATCTGGTAGTTACCAAGCCCAGATCAAGAGCATCGGGCATTTCCATTGGCTCCTTGCACACTTTCGTGTAAGTTAGCCAGAGTATCCATGGAAGATTTCTGTGAGGAGACCTATGGCGATTACTACCGTCTGTCAATTATCTACAGGAATTGAGATGCTAGGTGCTGAGAAAAGCGGTGAGTTCCAGCAGAAAGACTTTTAAGAATGATTCGCTTGATATAGGGTGTGTCCCAATTATACCATATCGCCATCTAATGTTTTATGGTTTAGCTATGTTTCTAAAGATACTATGGCTTTCCTCTAGCATAGCGAAGATTACATCCCTCTCTCCGAAGATTTCCCTCTATCCGCTGCTTTCCGCCCAATCGGGTAATGCTCCGACGCCCCTCCAGACTGTGGGGTATCGCGCCCCGAGCTTGACGCTAGACTTAAATTTACAGGTCTTTGGCGTACCCCATATACATAAACCGCCCTCATTTTCACGTCTACACAGATAACATTCAACGTTCGATCAACATACTCGCCAGCAGTCATGTTGTCTTCCGCCCAGAAAGCCCTGCGCGAACAACAAGCTCCCATCAAGTCCGAATATCGAAACAATCCTTCCTCGGCTGTTGTCACACTAAAATCATCTGGATCCCTTGACGACACATCAATAGCGTGCAAATTATCCACTGGGGCTGCGATAAAGGAAGCTTCGAGAGTTGCAGGCTTACACCCAAAAGCCGGAGGTCCAGATCCGGAAATCTCCGGTGAGCTTTGTTCAGGTGACATGCTCCTTGACGCACTTGTCGCATGCGCAGGCGTCACTTTGAAAGCTGTCGCAACGGCACTCGGCATCCCGATCATGTCCGGTAAAGTCAATGCTGAGGGAGACCTGGATTTCAAAGGCACGCTTGGTGTAGATAAGGAGGCGCCGGTGGGGATCACAGATATAAGGTTGGGCTTTGACATTCAATTTGGGCAGAGGGAAGATGGAAGTGAGGTTACAGAAGAGGATATCGAAAGATTAGGCATTTTGACGGAGAGGTATTGCGTTGTTTTACAGACGCTAGTCAAGAAGCCGGAGATCAATGTTCGGGTCGTGGGAAGAAGCGGCGGCAATGCAGAAGAGGGAATTAGCAGGGAACTTCATTGGGGAAAGAAATATGAGAGCGCTCATTGAACATTTGGAAACCTTGGAGATCTATGCAGATGCATTCTTTGAAACTCGCACAGGATGTTGGCTGATATGAAAACTCATGCCGTGGATTCCCTGCGTAGGCGAATGATCTCTTCAAACATGACTCGCATATTTATAGAATCAGAAAATTTTTGTTAGAGGAGGCAGTCTACCAATGATACAATATCAGTTCTCTTCAAAGCCTATGAAATTCCGTGTTTGGGTGGCCCGCTTCTCTCACATTACAATTATGACCTCCAATTTCATGTTCAGGGCTTCCTTCTCGATAGATCGTCTTAACGAAGACAACGGAGGCTTATAAAGCTGTTCAATCGTGCAATCGAGTTCTTCAATATCCAGTTCATCCGTGAAACACATAACTTGTAACGTTTCTAATGGTGCACATGTCAGGACTCTTTTGAATGGCACTCGTTGCAGAATCGAACCAATAGAGCGGCGAACCCGTATGTGGATACAGCATCTGAGGAAAACTCCACGACGGTAACATCACTGATATCCAACTCATTGTGAGATGTCATAAATAAGTAAACCCCTCGGATTTATTGTGCTGTGCGTACGAGTCATGACGTTCGAGGACTAATTTCCAGATTCCTGGAAGGGCTGAGAAGATGAAAGGGGGTAGGAAGGCATTTAGAGCATTTGAATCATAGTCGACTCCTAGTATAATTGTCTGCATGCGCAGAAAGTCAGGAACAGACTCACAATACAGCCGACGATTCGCATAGCAGTATCCCCGTAAGAGTCGCGGAACAGAACCTAGGACATTCCAACAACGCCACCGGGAGACCACTTCCTAGGGTAACTCTTGAGATGTTTCGAGATATATCATATTGTAGAACTATCTAAGAAGTGCAATGAGATGGTCATAAAGTGCGAAAGGGCAATGGCTGTAACTATCTTTCTATACGTCTGCGGCGAAGTACTCTCTATCATCGGCATCCTCTTACTCCCCTCCTCTGGTATCGTACGGAAAACAGAGTACACCGTATGGTGGTGTTATTGGGTCACAAGGCTTACTTTCTCTGAGGTCGACTCTACCATTAGGGTAGCCCTCTTTGTAGATATAGCGGCAGATTTTCCTGGTGATACTTCCCAAGCCACCCATGACTTTAAGATACCCCCGGTGAATAGATATCGAAAAGGACATAAGAAAAACAATATACACTTAGTGATTGTATCGGCAAGAATATTTAGGTCCAAATGCCTTAATTTTCCAGGAATGTGAAAATACCTATTTAAATTTGTGGTGAGAGGCGAATCTTGTCTCAGGGAGGGAGATGAGGAACTGAACTGCTTGATTGAAGAAGGCCAGGGGGCCATATTTATGTACATGAAAAGGGGTATATCAGCTAATATCCAGCGTAATATCCAGCGTGATATCGACTGTGATATCGTACGACGATATCTCATACAGCTCGGCAGACTTGCCAAAATCCCCATGACAAAATTCAACCGTACTTCTTCAAACACCCTTGCCGATTTTGATGAATCCTAGCTATTAGATTTACTGGAACCCTTCCTGCGGACGTTCACGCAACACCCAGCGCTGGCAAGTAGCTCCATTTATTAAGTGCCTCACTTGGCGGAAAATACAATCGCTTTGATTGGCAATGGCATTCACGAGCATACTAAGTGGATATGTCCGTATTAAAAGTACTCTTGGATTGTAATTGAACTTATGTCTACAATAAAGCAACTGTCGACAATAAATAAATATTCTATAGATCGAATTACCAATAATGTTTTCACAGCTATATGTAACATTGATATAGATTGTTCATCGGAAGATTGTATAGACGTTCTTTGGGTTATGCTCTGCGAGTCAATTTCGCCGGAAATACTTACTAGGACCATTCCTAATGAATCCAGAAACCGGTCCAAAGAGAATTTCAGAATGCATTTTGTAAGTAGAATTCTACGAGGAGTCCATCAATCTGTCACATTCCGTTAAGCAGACTTGTAGGATGCAGTCGAGTTCGCCTCTAATATATCCGAGTTTTCTCAATCAGTTACTAAATATGGCAAAATAATGCTCGTGTATCGTTGAATAGTTCTGTGAGGTTATAAGACACAATTCCTATTGAGGGCTAGCTTTGATATCATGTGACACTACGACAGGCAGTATAAATAGCCTCGATCCTCCATTGATATCAACCAACACAGTTCTCCTCCCCATCTGTCCTGACACCTTACAACTAATGGCTGATTTTAGAACCTTTAGGGACTTAAAGTAGGGGATCAAATCTGCCATATCCGTCTCCGGAATTCCTGAGATTGAAGATCGCTTGAAGAAAAGTTCCTCATCTCAGCTCCTTTACGCAACCACAAACTACTAGACTTCATCGATCAGTTATCGCATGCTATTTTAGTGCTTCAGTTAATATTGACCTGTTGATTTACTAGATCTCTGGTCGAGATATACCCAAATAAATATAAATCTATGGACAGGAACTGGCAAACTTACGAGAATTCTCTCGCTTGCTCAACTAACCCCGTAACTAGAGAGGAATTAGAATTGGGCTTCACCTTGTTTCAACGCTAAATTACACTCGCGGGCAAACTGGTTCAAGGTTTGTAGAGGAATTTAAAAAGTCGACCGTGGGAAGGCGGTCTGGATTTCTTTGTTGGCTGAATGCTCGAAGCATTCTCACCCCAGCCTTTCTAAGTAGTAGGACTATACATATATTATTGAAGGCTTTCCTATTCTCAGGTACATTGCCAATATCTCTCAGCAGCCATGTCTACTTCGTCAAAAATGATAATTCTATCAAGTAAAAGAGCGTGTTGCGGAGCCCTATGAACAAAACATGTAAAAGTGTCCAGATTCATTCCAAGGCTACGAGCAAAATAGAAAATCGCTGGCCGGCGCTACTAGAGTTCGAACACACACCCTAAAAATTTTTCTTAAAAAAAAGGTAGCATCTCTTTGATTGAGCGTGTCATCCTTAGTGCAGGGGCCATGCTAATCTTCTCTGTATCGTTTCAAATTGACCAGATGCCCGAAGGCGAAAGGACTGCTTAGTTTAATATCTTATATAGAAATACATTCCGTTTGGAACTAAAAAAAACAAAGCGGGCGCCAGGTCCCGAGCGTGTGCCTCCGTTTTGACACTATGACCTAAAATCTGTGTAATAGGACTAGTGAAAAGTTCACTAGGGATGACACCGGCGCTTCAATCTACCTAGGTACTATTTTATATGTTGGATCGCTGAGAGTTTAGGCAGACGCTCACACGTGACTTCGGCATTCACCACCCATAAGATCACATCTGGGTAATCTCGCACGGGTCGTCAAAGTATAAAAACCCCTCACAGCTATCTATTTTCAGATTACAGTTTCTTGTACTCATCGCATATGCCGCCCGAAGATTCACGCTTTATAGGTTAGGAATCCGGCTGTATGGCTCGTATCAGGATTATTTTCAATCCAAGGCCGGTTCTAGCTAGCGAAGGGTAGCAAAAATATTGTGAATAAGTAAAGGCAATTTACATAAGTTGCATAGATACTCGCACTAAGCTTTATTCCCACAAACTCTGCAAGCAAAAACATTCACCCACCCCCAACCCAACAATAATAGGGGCCACCAATATGCCAAAGGCGATGACGCTGAGGATCTAGACACAAATAATTATCTGGAAATTCGGTCCTTTCTTCCTGTAGAAACGCACCGCAACTTGACCTCAGTGAGCCGCCCGCACCTAATTCAGGCAAACAAGCTATGTTTCTATAAGCCCACCTAGTATATGAAACAAGCAACCGTCATGTCGCCAGCAGATTACTAAAGGACTCTCAGTTCCGCAAAGACGTGAGATAATCCCTTGAGCCGTCACGCCGAAAGCCACGCCGAAAGCCAAGTCGCAAGCCTTATCGACCCTTTCCCCTCACGGAGTTGCCAGTTGAATTACGCCTCCGAATAGCGCAATATGTGTTCTCCATGGTTGCATTACAATTCAAATGGGAAACAGGAGAAATACCATACATGGGACAGATCCATTAATCGAGGAGCAATCGCGATCCCAATCCACTCCAACTTGTGTCGAAAATTACATCAGGAAACTAAAGACCTTCATTTCCGTAGGAACGAATTATCATTTTCTGTGCCAACACCAAATCCCCTCAATGTATCCATAGGGAAATTTCGATTCTTTTTTGAACATGCACCTGAACACATTAGGAACGCAGTACAAACTATCGGTTTCGAAATCTACCCTTCTGATGACGTTGTATTAGTACTGCAGCTTCGAGCACTCAACCAGCTTGTTCGCTAGCACCCAAGTGAGAAGTATTATATTTTTTTTTTTGGCATTATAGAGTGACTTATGAGCCGTTGCAGCTGTCAGGATAGGTTTACGAGGTTTGTTCACAAGTGTCGTTGACTAGAATCACTCATTTCTGATTCCTTTCCCTATTACAGCACCCGGGACTGGCACGCGACACCTTTGGTCACAAATAAAAAAAGGATGAAGGATCTCGAACAGTGGTACCCGCCTGAAATGGATATGGTTCTGGCAATGGATCGAATAGTTTATTTGAGGCGAAGGGTTGTCGTACTAAGTAGCCGGGGCATTAGACTCGTGTAGACTTATGCGATCTCGGATTACCGATTCTATATATGATACCAAGTTGCGCAAAGAGCGCATGAGAATCCCGTGTATTATAATGTACAGAACGAAATTAATATGGATTGAATTCTGACCAGGCACTATCCATTTATTCATCCTAGGCACTTTAGTATCTAAAATCAATTCCTCTATTTCAAAGTAATCATATGCTTACAGTGTAATATACACCTCTTCTCTATCTATGACTTGTTATTGGCTTGACCTAGAGACGTCATAAGAAGCGAACTCAGTCCATTGAACTCCCAAGGCCTATCCTCCGTACCCGAAAACTTCTTAACATCGACCTTGTGATATTCTCTAAACGCCCAGATTACAACGCCTCGCAGTCCTCAGTCCCCAAGGGGGGCGGACGTATGTATGATCGAAACCGCTGCGTCGAAGTCTAGGGTGTTCCAGCAGTACTGAAGGCACAACTCGAACTTCAAAATTGTAAGCTCTTTCAGACTTTGAATGAGATACCGATCAGCCAGTGCATAAACCTGCGCATGGGTAGTAAAGGGATAGTCCACTTGCATGTGCTACGTAGAGCGAACGCAAATAATGGATAGCTCGGGGAGGTCAGGAGGGTCGGATTGTGGCTAGGCTGAAGGTTTTGAGCTCTTGTCTATAGCCAGACATGTGCATTTTATGTTGGAGATATTTTTCACGCAGGTAGCATATCGGGCGTGATAAAGCAACGCAGCATCTATCGGCCCATGTCCGTGCTTGCTCAACTTAAGTGTTTCACAATTAAGTCCATTAGAAGGGTCGTAGCGCAAAAGACAACAGTGTATGTCACGTGTTTCTACTATCCTATTACAATTGGTCTGTTTTCAGGCCTATATAGTCTAGCCATTGCCAGCCTCTAGCTAGGCAGGCCACTTACCCTCCTTCAATACATCAATATTTGCCTCAGCAATTGATGCTACCTGATACGCGACAGTATAGTACCATACGGCGGATCAGCTGCGGGTCTTCCCAAGACAGGTCTATCTTGTTGTTTTCGGCTTCCTTACCAAAGACGAATCTGCAAGCGTTTCGGAAGAAATCCGAGGCGGTGCAGACAACCATTTTGTGCACACAGAAGGTTAGATACCCGCAAGTAATTATCAGATAACAATATATCTCATATTCAAACGCCCTAGACTTGTCAGCCCGAAGTAGCAAGAGCCGATATCAAGAAGAAAACCTCCCTAAGGGTGGGTTTGTGTTTTATAGAGTTGAAGAGCGTGATGGGTTGTATGAGGTCGGTTGATTTTGGTTTTCCGGTTTGTTATCGTAAGGTGGCGCCCGCTGAATTTATAAGCTTCAACACTAGCAGGAAACCATAATGATTCCTGGGCTGGGCGTAAGCAGGTGCTCGGAGTTTCAGTGATGATTTCAAGAATCAATGCCTGAATAAGGTTTCACAAAAAAGCTTCCATAGTGCAAGGTATGGTGGCATGTCGACAATGCCATGAATAGTTGTAAAATAAAACATAAGAGGTGGGCAATTAATGGGTGAAAAATATAAATATATAATATCTGATTGTACCTGTTGAAGAAATGGAGTATAGATGCGAAAGCCAGAGGGACCTCGAACATATTGCGACCAATTAATTACATAGCCAACGAAGTTTACAATGCCTCAGCCAATAATTGGTCCATTCTCTTCTGAACAGAGCCAAATTGCATTTTCCGCAATATCCCTTAGTAGCCTCATCTTATCCATCCATCCGCGCAATGCTAATAGGTTCTTAAGTCTGTCGCTAATCTAGCAGATTTTGTCTACTGTGTCATGGTTGTGTACATCAGGAAAGATTCAGGTGTTTCGAATATAATGTGGTGGCGGCATGCTATAATCGACCGAGTCATAGTGTGTAGCGAAAAGCCTGGCAGATTGTGTAGCCATTTCCATCAATGTCCATGTACTCCCTATAATGCCCGGCTGCAAGAATGTGTTAACGATTAAGCGTATCTAGCCTCAGTCCTTATCGTCAGCTTCCGCATATTCCAATAGTTGAATTTATTGACTAGATCAACTCTTCCAAGTCGAGTTCCAAGGTTGCCTTGTTGTCCTTCGTATTTCGGTGCAAGTAGCTGGTAATCAAAATATGGTATTTGGCTCACAAAACTCGAAATAATGTCGAGGAGATATCGCTAGGAGATGGTATGGAACTCTGGGTGGGACAATGGCAGACTCAGAAATGGGATGGAAGATCTCGTGGCTCCGATGCTTTCGTCGTTCAGGTCGGCGATGGAGAGATCATGGCGATACCGGTTGCGGAGTGCTTCAGATACGGCGCACCTGATATCTGAAAGTACCGGAGATCAATCAATGCGTTATAAAAGAAGCCATAACTATTTGTAAGGGAAGAAGTGCATAACATGGCGCATGTGATGTACGTTGCCGTGGAAGTATTCGTAGTGTGAGCTCATCACAGGACAATTGGCGTCGACCATGGAGGCTTCGGAAGATTGTAGAAAGCTGTCTCTAGCGGACTAGACGAGGAAGCATGTACTGGTAGTATGACTGGTGACGGATTCAGCGCACAAAACATGGCGGTGGAGTCGAGCAGGGATTAACCGTCCCACGTATGGAACGCTGATGGTGGAGCCGATGAGAATGCGGAAGCTAACCCTGCAGCCGCCCGGTCCTCCACCACAGCCGAAACATTGACCGCTATGCACATCCATATAATAAGCTGGAGAGGGCGGGCTGCTGATCTCTTGAATGCATATAAAGGCGTGCCGAACATTTCTCTCTAAGCATTTTATTGAGTTGGGTATATCCTCCGCAATTCGAACCGCAAACAAATATGTACTGTACATCTAATTCAATGGCTTACAGCACCAAGCTGCCTAAGCAGTTCAAACGGTCTCTTGTCCAGCTACTTCTTTTTCGCCAACCTTGCCTGTTTTCTCAGTGCCACTCTCTTTCTTTTCATCCTCCTTGACACTCCTCCACTCAACCAAAACCGCACCTATCGAACCCACACAAGCAAGTCCCAGCCCAACATAAAACGCTTGCTGGATAGCAGCCCTATACCCGTCCAATACAGTCTCTAGCAACCCAGGTGGCGCCATCTGCTTGATCTGAGTCGCCCCCAATTGTACCACGCTCTTTCTATCCAAATTCAATCCTGGAACCGCTGTCAGCCTCCCGGCCAACGTATCCGCGAACACATTTAGCGCAACACTCGAAAACACCGCGCCACCGAAGTTCTGTCCAAAGAACATGAGCGACACGCCGGTCGGGACATCTAGACGGGGAAGAACGATTTGCGCGCAAAGGTGTGGTTGCTGCATGCCGATACCGATTCCAAACCCGAACAGAACTTGATACCCGATCCAAACATCTTTACTAGCGTTAATCCTCCATGTAGATATCATGCCCGCCCCAACGGCCAGAAGAATCGTAGAAATAATCATAAAAGGAGCGGGATAGCCAAGGCGCTGGACCATTCCTCCGGCGAGAATTGTTCCTAGCACAAGCGATAAGACGGACGGCAGAGTAGCCAGGCCGGAGTCCAGGGGTGAGAAGTCCTTCAGCGCTTGGAAGAATATCGGAACGAAATAGACAATAACGAGCATAGATGCCTGACTGGAGAACGTGAATAGGAATGCAGAAGCAATCGTCCGCTTGGCTAGGATGCGCATCGGCAACGTCGCCGTATCCGGCCTCAAAATCTGAACAGTCAGGAAAACCGTAAAAAGCACCGGGAACAAGACTAGCAGCAAAATGACCCTCCAATTCGACCAACTGTACGTCGTCCCGCCCCACTCCAGAGCAAGAAGCAGGCAGACAATCGACGGCAGAAACATTATCGTCCCTAGCGGATCTAGCTTCTTGAACTGCTCCACCAGCGGCATTTTTTCCCTATCCTTCCTCGGCAAATGCAGCACCAGGATCAAGACAGCAGCTGACACAGCACCACAGGGCAAGTTAATATAAAAACACCACCTCCAGCTCATCTTCTCCGTGAACACACCTCCCAGCAACGGGCCCACGACAGCCGCAACCCCAAATACTGCGCCCATCAGCCCCTGATATACAGGCCGTTTTGCTAGCGGCACGGTTTCGACTATGATTACGATGGCCCCGTTGCTGATTCCCGCGGAGCCTATCCCAGCGATCGCCCTGCCGACGATGAACGCGGTTGAGGATGGCGCTGCACCGCATACAGCGGACCCGATTTCGAAGACCAGGATGGCGGCAAGGAAGACGGTTCTGGCGGAGTAGAAGGTGTATATACGGCCCCATAGGAGCTGGAAGGCACAGAGTGTAAGCATGTAGGATGATTGGTACCAGCCGATGTCAGAGAGGGAGTGGAAGGCGTCGGTGATTCGGGGTACAGCGGTCCCAAGGATGGTTTTGTCCTGTTGTTGTTAGAGTTTGAGAAGATAGGGAGTGAATAGGAGAGTACGGGTATGGAAGAGGTGGACTTACAAGGGCAACGATGAACATAGAGATATAGAGCGAGAGCATGGCGAGCCATAGTTTACCGGTTGATGGATACTCGGGGGTGTCATTTTTGCCATGGTCTTTCAAAGGCAGAGGAGATTTGGTTTCAAAGAAAGACTTTTCGGGAGTTGCTTGGTCGACCATTTGTAGAACTCTTCAGCCGTTTAGGGGCACGATTTGTTGGATAACGGAGGCAGGTTAAGAGTCCGATATTTTGGAAATGGGATACGATAAGAGAAGAAATCTTTTGAAAGGCAATAATTTGAAGGTTTCGAAAGCTGCGAAATCAGTAACCGGTAGGAAACTCCAACGAAGGCAAGGAAGATGAGCATGGGAATATCTCTTGTGAGGAAGTAGGATGAAGTACCAGCAGGAAATTATTATAATATTGCCATTACTCCTATATACATCGTGACTCGCGGCCCCGTAGCCCTTCACGTAGAAAATATTTGGCCTCGAAACCAATATGCTATCATTCTCGGACCCTATGACAATGTTCGGGTGCGAAATACCTCCCTCTTCAAAGATCTCGGGCCCGAAAATATGTGGCGCAGGAAGCCACAACAACGACCCCAACATCGCAATCATTGGCTAAAAACCACTCTGAAATTTCCCCCAAACGCGAATTGTGATTGGACGAGACTCTAAGTTAGGAGAGAAGCAAGCAGACATCTTATCGACTAGGGAGAAGGGGGTATATGAATCGGGAATTAATGTACGTTGCACAGGACCAAGTCTCCCTTACCGGATCCGGTAATACTGATTTATTGCCCTTCATCTATCCCGCATATCGCCCGCGGTGTACACCCCTCACCCACAAGTACCACTATCCCCCCAGTCAACCCCGCCGCACTTCCCATCCACAATCAGGAAACCCGCAAGACGCAAAGAAAAGCAAACATCGTGCGGAGTTCCTACTCCGTTTCCCCACTACATACGCGTTGGCGGGGATTTAGTTGAACGATTGCAGGCAAGGGAAGCGCCGACATGCCAACAAAGGATTTGTTGGATGGGGCAATGGCATGTCCCCAACCAGATTTCCTGTGCAGGAATCGTACTATGAGTCCCAAGATTTTAGGTCAAGGGTTCTCGTACCGGCGCCGGAAGCACGTCTTACGTTCCCCACAACTAGTGCAGTGTACTGCGGGAGAGAGCTGGGCTTGGCCCTTGTCTGGATGCTGAGCGTGCTCAGATGCAGCGCATCTAGATCGAGTTCGCGCGAGGCCTATGTTTACTTGGGATGACTAGGATAGGCAACTCGGTCGAGCCTTTTTTGGGCCGGCTTGGTCATGTTGACGCATGTTAAGTAGTGATGACAGCGCGGCGCGGAATTCGTTCCAGGTAAGCTTGCGCGAAGCGAGAGGTGGGCAGCTGGTCTCACAGTGGGATAGCGGCCGTTGGGGTCCTCACGTGGTGCAAGTATGTGGCTTTGCTTATCCGCAGCTTGATATTGGTATGCTATCGATTAATGCCAAGAGCTAGGAATGCCATTGCGAAACCCTCGGTTAAGAAGGAACTGTGGTACGCGCTGCACGGTGTACTGTGCCGCTGTGCTCTCATCGCACAAGATGTGGGTACGCGTAAACGTTTGCCTTGGCGAGCCTCTTAAGACTACTGATGGAAGCTGGGATGTTGCAGTGGCGACGGGTGGAAGATTATGCCGGGGATTTTCTGATGGTTATCAAGGTTCCGCACTTGGCTTCATAGATACCTAGGAGTCGCGATAAGTGTGTCGTATTGTGGTAGATTGATCGGTACGTCACGGCCGTGCAATTCTACAGTAGTCGAAGGCAAATTCGAGGAGATAAAGTCGATAGAGGTCCGAAAGGATCTAACACACTGTTTACGATGAGACATACGAAACCGAATGGAGCAGGAATACCGCATTAGGAGAGCATAGTCTGCCGCTGGATTGAATGTGTTCATTGGTCAGCATACTGAATTAGTAGTGATGGGCAATGATTCGTGGACGATGTCGCAGCAAGACACGCAATTAATGAGGTACTTTGTCAATCAGATTTTCAGTATTGTTATCTCATTCTCGATATTGTGAGGTCTCTGAGAAACCTGAATCTATGTATTTGCACCGATAGTGTAATCAAAGGTATCATCTCAGCACTACTCAAACTGCTGTGCGACGCTCCTCAGTAGAAATGAGACTGAACCATTGGATATGGAAAGCGTGACGAAGATGGCGACGAGCCTGCGGTCTGCCGTCTTAACACCTGCTGTTCGAGTGGAGGTGCAGATAGAATGCCCAAAGCCAGAGCGCCGGGCCAAGACGCTGAAAGGTGCAGCCGCCTGTGGTACGAAAACTCCACAACTGTGTCCTGTCCCAAATCCGTCATTTCATCCCAAGGTTTCCCATCTTAACGCCATTTTTGGGGTTCCACAGAAATAAAAGATATCCCAAGGTCGTGGACATGCTCGGAAGCCGTAATAATAGCTACAAGGAACAAGGAGTGAGCCAGGGTCATGAAGCGACTGGTAGCCCGCTCGCCATTCTAAAGAGTTCGAATGCTAGGCCTGGCGTTTCTCGAATCGCCGACTCAACATCCTTCCGCAAGGATAGTTCGGGGTGAGAACGGAAGGATTGGATGATTACATCCCGTAGACCTCGGTCGGTGTCCACGGTTGTCTCGTAGGCTTCTTGGCATGCTTCTGGGAATTCTGAGCTACCAAAGTGTAGCTCGAGTTGCTGCGCAAACTTCTTGCGAGCCAGTGACTTGAGACCAGGAATGCCATATCTGGACAAATGTTAGTGACTACAAGTTCATCGACGGGCAGAACAGCGCGTGGTGGGAGATAGAAGCGGAGCTGACGCGATTTCGGGCCTCTCGAACAAGCCTACGACGAAGGGCTTCGACGTAGGGGATAGGAGTGCAGCCCCGCTATTGGGGGGGTAGTGCACGCCGAAGAGAAGCACTAGCTAGGGTTGGACAGGCAGAGGGAGCGGCTTGGCCGATCTGACTGTGGGTGCACGCACGCGACGATCTAATTGGCGATCCGCCACGCCCGCTGACGCACATCGCGGGGTTGCCAGTCCCCGTCCACCGTCCCAGGCATAAGGCTCCCCTGCCAGCACACGCAAAAGGAGCAAGCGTTGGATCGAGTACGTGGGCGCACAGCGAAGATACGACGGTCCGTGAAACAGAAATTTTGGCACTTACCTCTCTGCGATTGCATAGACCTTGGCGTGTGTTACCAGATGTGGATTCTCAACATTCGCCTCTGGCTCTGCCTCCATGTTCTCGAATGAGTCTTCCTCAACTAGATTCTCCACTGGCATGTCCGGCAACTTTGCTGACAAGTCGGCCTCGAACCGGTTCGGTTGCTCGTCGGGAGGTGTCAAAGGGTTAGGCATCGCGTTAGCAGCCGACGCCATCGCTAGTAGAGGGTCTTCGACCATCGCTAGGTTTAGCTTCTTAGACTTGCGCAGACTCGAAATGCGCCCCGACAGTGGTGAATCCGCTCGTCTTTGTGAAGTTCTGCGGGAAAGAGATTTGGAGAGGTAGTCGAGATGGTAGAGATCTATGCAAACGTCAATTAATGCTGTATCAGTCCGTGGAATGTATCCGGGCGCTCACAATTGACCATGTGCTCAACTGCTTCTGGATCATCCTCTGTTAGGTCGATAATTCCTGATTCTGATTCTCGGAATAGGTTTCGACATGCCCCATCGAAGAATGTTGATCGCGAGCAGACAATAGCGCGATGCACCGGGTATCTTTTTATGCCGCAAATAATAGTTAGGTCTGAGTACTTTCCACATTCAAATAGTCTAGGATAACTTAGCAACGAATTGCCAGCACAGATAAGACTGAACATACGAGGCGAGTGCCGACATGAGTTCGACGTTGGGAGAGTCCATAGTGGTAGCTGGTGCTGAACGCGAATGCGGTTGGAATGGCAAGTTGTAAATTATTATATCGACAACGGGGGAAGAGCTCTGCGCCGAACGGAAGAAGGGGCTTTCAATTAGGACAATGCGAGACCCTGGGCCGGCGACACGTTTTAAGGTACGCAATGACTTATGGGCGCTCAATTCTCGACCTTACGTAGGCGCTGATCTCCTGATAGACGTGTACCAAAGGCTGGCCCGTGGTACACCGGAGCTGTTGTCACCGAGTTTGGGACGGTGACCGAATTCTCGGTTCTCAGCCGCCACTTAAACGCCGGGAGGCAATGCTAAAAAGTACCGGTATGAATGCTTAAATGACCTAATCAAGGGAACGCTGATGGATTCGGAGAGCTGGTCTTGCTCATATGCGGAAATGCATTCGCAAAAAGTATGGTCCAAAACAGGAGGATTGTGCTGGGTCTTGTACTCCGCCCACAATGGAACTGCGCCAGGATGACAATTTAAAAAAAAAAACCCCCTATACAGAATCCAAGAGGATCCAGGCAAGTCACACGGCAGCCAACTTTGCTACCATCAGCCCAAAAACCCAGCTGACGCATAGCGCCCTGTCCAGGTCATAGAAGCGAGAGCTTGGCGTATGTAGCGTACGGTCGCGGCCAAGCCAAGAGCAGAAAAGGACGGCTGACAAGCGCAGCGGCGCCGCCATGTCTCACACGAGGTTGCTTCAGCAGGTGGCTACGCGGTATTGGATAGGTAAAATAACTGCATAGTTTGGCATCGGTATGCATCAGTTTTCGAGAGGGGCAGACACCGACACATGCATATTGGGGGGTTCTATCTACCGTATTGCCAGCATTGGCATCTTGCCAGGTTTGCGACTTTAGCAAAATAGCAAGATGGCAGATACCTCACATGGAGTTCGCATCTGGGATAGCAAACCCTAACTCCATAGTACGTATCCGTACCCATTAACTCTGGTGCATTGCTTTCAATTCTGATTCGATTGGCGAATAACCCTGTACAGTCGACCAAAGCGTAAACCGCTCTCCCTAATGGAGCCAGGGTGGAAGAGCCCGCACCTTTTGCGGGGTGATAATGCTGAGGTTGAATTACATGGGCATGCCGCTGTACCACCATCAAATGCCTACATCTGCGTGCAAATTTCAAGCGATATGAAGTCTAGCCGACGTTCACTGGATGGGTAGACGATCATTTCCCGATCGATAAGTGGGCCAGATGCGGCACGAGAAGGCTGTCCTATCTATTGCTGAAGCCGGATCATTCCACATCTCCACGGAAATCGAGCCTACCTATTGCTCACCAAAGTCTAGACCGAAGATAGAGAATCCATGGCGAACCCACCAACGTGCACGGCGCTTTTTCATAGTGCGATAGGAAATGTTTGTTCCGGGTCAAACTTCAGCTGGACTTAACTCGTGGCTTGCGACTTGCAACTTGCAGGAGACGGAATTGCGGTCTAGAGTCGGATCGCAATGCCGCCATTTTGACTTCTGCACGGCGTCGTCCAGCTGCACGTGAGAGGCGAGGGGTGTTTTAGCCACCAACTCAACAGCAGCTACGTCTACGTACGGAGGGGAGGAAGATGCATTCGGATTCCATCCTTGCTCCGCGATAGTGTCAACCTCTGATCTATTTTTCCTTATTGGCCTGTCTGTCCAACTTTCAGGATTTCCTTGCGGGAGAAGCAACAAAGCTGGTAATAAGTACCAACGCCCGTAGAATATGTGGCCATCCGCAACGCCGGATTATCGCGATCCGCACAGAGTCGGTGGGGCAAAAACGAGAGAAGCAGAAAGTTCTATCGCAGACTCAGTCCTAGAGCTAGGAGATGTTCCCTAGTCTCAAGGCTCCAAAGAGACCAATCCACGACGCAGCTATTGTTGGCGTTGAGAACTTCTCAGAATTAGGATGGCTCGTTAAGCTTATGTAAAGGCTGAGACAGCAAGCGAGGCCGGGGAGGAGCCGAGCGCCCGCCTGACGTATCCGGAGCTGCCCAAGTGTTCATTTATTCTCAAGTGACAACTGAATATCACACTCACCTCCACCATCGCGCAGGATCTAGCGAGCGCCTACCAATATCGCCGGCGGGTGCCTTCGTTCACCCTCCCCCGGCGTTCTGTACACGTACCCAACACCCCCGCAGCTCCAACCTAGGTGGCCAGTTTGGATTATTCAACAATGGGCGACTACAAGCTCTCGGCCTCATTACGGGGCCACGAAGACGATGTAAGTAGCTTAGTACCCGTTTTCTAATAAGGAAATTTTCTCTGTCAATTTTATTTGCATGCACAGACCGACTAACATTTTCCTTCCCCAGGTCCGCAGCGTTGTATTTCCAAACCCCGTTACCGTGTTATCTGCCTCTCGAGACTTCACTGTCCGGTTATGGAAGCTGGAGACCTCAAACCCTCCAACGTATGATTGCACCATTAAGACACATGGCAAGGAGTTTGTGAATTCTCTTGCTTTCGTTCCTCCCTCAGCCGAATATCCAGACGGACTTATTGTGTCAGGCGGCAAAGATCAGATTATCGATGTACGGCAACCGAGCAAGGCTCTGGAGGATAATGCAGATGCACTGCTACTAGGTCACGGTTCAAATGTGTGCGCGCTCGATGTTAGCCCCAATGGGAAATTCATCATTAGTGGTAGTTGGGATACTGAGGCTCGCATTTGGCCAGTGGGCAAGTGGGACAGCTCTACAGTTCTGCAAGGACACACTGCCTCTGTTTGGGCTGTTGTAGCGTATGATGACTCCACTATTATCACAGGTATTTCTAAGCTAATCGTTTCAGTAGTTTGGGCTAACTAGCGTAGGTTGTGCCGACAAAGAGATACGTGTGTTCCAGATAAGTGGGCAGCTTCTTCGATCCATCCAAACCGGAGATGTTGTAAGGGCACTCTGTAGGCTACCCACAAACCATCCTTCGGGTGCACAATTTGCATCTGCTGGCAATGATGCTGTTATCCGCCTTTGGACCCTAGACGGGCGCCAAGTATCCGAGCTCCATGGACACGAGAATTTCATATACTCCCTAGCAGCACTTCCCGACGGCCGACTAGTCAGCTCATCCGAAGATCGTAGCGTCCGAATCTGGGATAATCGCCAGTGTGTTCAGACAATTACCCATCCTGCCATCTCCGTCTGGTCTGTCGCAGTTTGTCCGCAGAATGGAGATATAGTTACGGGAGCAAGTGACCGCATTGTCCGGATATTTACCCATGCGCCAGAACGATATGCTGATCCTGCCGCAATTCAGCAGTTCAACGATGATGTAAAGGATTCTTCAATACCGCAGCAGGCGGTTGGGGATATCAACAAGGAGAAGCTTCCTGGACCAGATTTTCTAACCCTAAAGTCTGGTACTAAGGAAGGGCAGGTGCAGATGATCAACGAGCTTAACGGTAACATTTCTGCTTATCAATGGTCCACTACCGCCAATCAATGGGTCCACATTGGCACCGTTGTCGACCAGGCAGGGAGCAGTGGACGCAAAATTTCACATAACGGCAAAGAGTATGACTACGTTTTCGATGTCGATGTTGAGGAAGGGAAGCCACCGCTAAAGCTGCCATATAACCTATCGCAGAATCCTTACGAGGTGGCCCGCAAATTTTGCGAAGATAACAAATTGCCCATTACATACCTTGACCAAGTCACAAATTTCATCGTTCAAAATACACAAAGTGCGACGTTTGGACAATCCACGTCCCAAGGTGTAGACCCTTGGGGTACTGAGTCGCGGTATCGTCCGGGTGATGCCCAGCCTGCGCCACAGCAAACCCCTGCATCGATCCCGAAGATCTTACCGCAAACGCAATATCTCGACATCCTATCTGCAAACCATAAGGTAATCTTCAACAAAATCAAAGAATTCAATCAGGCCTTGGTCGACGAGGGCATGAAAGACCTGTCCTTGAACCCTTCGGATATTGAAGCTCTACAAGATACGGTCACGAAGCTGGAAAAGCATGCCACAGATAGCCTCGATCCTACAGGAGTTGATCTCATTGTCAAGACCGCGACGCAATGGCCTCCGGAAAAGCGACTACCCGGACTCGATTTTCTACGACTCCTTACTGGTTCCGACAGTACAGTGGTTGCATACCTTACGCATCGGCAGCCAAATATTATCGGTGCACTCGCCGAGTCAGGAACTTTTGCGAACAGCTCTATTCTCAATAACACTATGATGGCTGTGCGAGCATTGGCGAATTTATTCAAGACAAAGGAAGGCCAGGACGTAGCCGCTGACAATTTCGACAATATACATAAGTATGTCCACGATTTCATCACAACCACGAATCGGAACTTGATTATCGCTATTACTACGCTCTACATCAACTATGCTGTCCTCCTATCATCAGACAGTAACGCAGACCGGGCCCTCACTCTACTCGACGACCTTTCGAAGATTTTGAGGAGCGCAACTGATTCCGAGGCCCTTTACCGAGCACTGGTTGCTACTGGCACTCTTCTTTGCCTAAGCAAGGATTACTGCGAGGCAGGCAGGGATATACTTGAACTCGGCAATGCTGTTTCTAGCGCCGAAGGCAAGGCCAAGGAACCACGAATTAAAAAAGTGGTTGCTGAGATTCGCGAGAAGTTACAGGGTTGAACGGCCCACCAGCTTGGCTAACTAACCATCTCGTCGGTTCCATTTAGCATTTTGCACTGTCCTACTCGGAAAATTTATTGAGAATGCATCCCCGTACGTGAGACTCTGCGGCTATAGGGGACGTAGCATAGCAAACACGAGAACTGTATAATATGATGACATCAAGATATATCAGCATAGACGGATAGAACATGGAGGATGATTCGACAGCAACATACTTAGGTAGTTAGTCCATGAGCTCCAGACTCGATATGAAATACATAGCATCAAATCAATCATCCTCTTTCACAACTAAAGGTATCCGACTCGTGCTCAGACGCAATGGCATCGTGACCTCACTCATTTCATGCGCACAGCGATTCGGGCTCGTACCACATGTAACGAGCATGCAAGTAAGACACTCCTGTAGATGGCTGGCGGGCGTACCCTAGCGAAGCTGAAAATTCAAGTGGTGGCCGCGAACTGCACACATTAGCTGATGATAGCACGGCCTGGTACCGATTTCAGGTACGGGCGTCTCGCCACCTGACCTGACTCGAGAGCCGCGAATGTGTGCCACGGCTCAGCGCGCTTAGATGCAGCGAAGCCTTCCTGTTGCAGATTTCGTTACAATACCGGCGGGTCGGTGGCACAAGACGCCGACTGGGGACGCCTAGATGGAAATCGAGATCTGTCCATCAGTCGATTGTTTGAAGGCAATCTACGCAAAGATCGGGGGGCTGAGGTGTTGCGCGTCGCAAGGCGACAGGGGCTGTGGCGAAGGGCAAGGACAGATGTCGGTGTTTCTCGGGCGTGAGATGCCGGTGATGTGAGATTCTATGGCCTCGATTGGGGCATCGGAGACGTTCCGTAGAAAAAGAAATTTGGGAGAGCATTGCGACGACGACTTCGCACGATAAAACAGGTTCTGAGGATTCTTGGGATGGTTGGTGGGAAATGGGATAGCTAAGTCCATTCGTGAAGGTGATAAGCATTTCTGTGAATGTGAGGGTGAGTGATGGGGGAGAGGACTGGTGACGTCAGTACTAGAGCTTGGAGCACCGTGTTGACTACACTTTATAGATGCGGAAAAGCGAGATAGAGAAATCTTTTCTTTGCAGTTTCCCTTGCAGGAAATTTCTTTTTGGATGGTTCCTTCGTTTTGTCGATTGTTGAAGCGCCAGCCGTAGGGGGTAACGAAGCACGCATATACTTCCTATTGCGATTGATTATGGGAGACGACAAGAGTTGCGATTTAATCAACTGCGATCTCGAATAAAATTGAACGGGGCGGCATGGACGTTAGGCAGAAGAATAGCGAGATTTTGCTACAACCTTTGTTTGGTTTGCATTCGGCGCGAGCCTTTATTTCAACCAAAGGCATATTGGCACTGCAGCAATCACTAACGATAGCATAGTCTTCCAGAAGCCGCTAATACAGCGCTCCAATCCGCGCTCTGTTAAAATCCAAGGAGTTGACGCGAACTCCATATCGACAGGACTCAGCAGCGGATCAGCACCCATCGTAGCGACCCTAATGGACGCATTTCTCGACTTCTCGGGAAGCAAGGGATCTGATCTGAGGAAACTGGAAGTTTAAACAAGGCAGAAATTTTGTCTTAAGGCAACGCAGTGGTAGAATGCTCGCGCTGAGGTACGCTTGTCACTTCCCGGCAGGGTTGCGGGGCCAGGGTGCCGCCACAATAGCACAATGCCACTACCCACATCTAGATCTCGAAGATCCTATTATCTCTCTGTCCCCTACCGTTATCCTATCGCCGCTAACCACTTGGAGGTGTCAATTCATCTTGTACGAACGTTAAAAGTATTAAAATAGTGTTTCATTCGACACTCGAGAAATATGGGTCAGAAGGCAATAATGAAGGTAGAGCCAGTGGAGCAAAATTACCATCCGATCAGCCCAGCTCATCTCTCGCTAGAGAGAGCACATGGATTAGAGCGAAATACCTGTGGACATAATCAGATCAGAAGAGTGCCGAAAAGCCAGTATTATACACCTTTAACGGATTGACGACTCTCCTCCTTCACTCTTCTAGTTGCAATCTATGAAGTTACTTCCTCATCATTGTACAGAGTTGTGCAGATGACACAATGCTGATGGACGCCTTAAGCAAACAACTCATTTGTTCTACAGCCAACAAGTATGGCCTTGAATTGCGCGGGGCACCTTCTTCAAGGGATTTAGCAAAGTGGAAAGCCAAGATCATTATTCGTGAATATGAGAAGCACAAGAATGTACAATAGGGGCACAAGAACGCGCATCAGTCAACACGGAAGGAGAGGTCTACATGATCAAACTAGTCAATACTTCTTCCCCAGGCATATAAAGCTCCCATAAATCGCTCAAAGAACTACCGCAAACAGCGCTCCACTCAATAACCCCCTCAACTCATCTACCAACACATCTCCCAACTCCTCAAATCCCCCCTCACCATGCACCTCCCCATAACCATTACCGTCTCTCTCCTAACCGCCCTTGGCCATAGCTTCCCTAGCCCATCTCCCTTAGATAGCGTCTCAGTAACCTTTTTCGACAACCGGGGCTGGGCCGGAGCATCCTCCACCTTCTCTGTAGAAACGCAGAGCCAATGCTGTCCGTAGCATCCCCCCGCCCTTCAAACGCAACCGCTAACCACCCCCAGATGGCCTCAAAGGAACGAACTGGACCAACAGAATCAGGTCTCTAAAAGTTCCTAGCGGATACCGGTGCCGGCTATGGGAGTATGTCATTCCGCACACAAAGAATACGTAATGTTTCTGCGCTGATGATACGTAGCTCGAATTCGTGTAATGGGAAGAGCAGTCCGGATATCTATCCGCCAGGCGCCAAGGAGTTGGGGGGTATGGAGAATAAGGCAACGAGTTTCAAGTGCTATAGGAATTAAGCGGGTATCCAAGATGGTAGGTGGGAGCTGATGGATTTCGACACGGAAGTTTGATTGGGATTACTAGGGGCATGGCATGTATGGAGAAATCAAGGTCTGGGAAATATATCTATGGATATATCGAATATTCTGGATGATTGTAGAAATGTCATTTGTCTTATGTCGAGTCGCAATTCTCACACAAACACGTTTTCTTAGACATGCTAATACAAATATCTCACATGCATTCCTAACCTCACTACCCGCCTCAAAAAATCCACATCTAACAATTTATATCAACAGTCTTTCAACTCACTCACTTTCCAGAAAAGATGAATGTAAAAAACAACTACTTAGGGTCATAAGCCACCTACCATATGCTACATTCACTACTTATACCATCCAGAACCAACACCATTATCACCGCTCCAGAACTCTACTTCACACACAAGGTGGGGTGGGGATCAAAGCTCGCACCTTAACAACCACCAAAAACGAAGATCCCAAATAAATTTGTTCATACTGGTACATGATATACGTAATGAGGGTAATGTGGGGTATTGAACATGCAGATTCGACTAGCGAATCCAACGACGACAAAGCAAAACATCCCATGTATTCATTCATAATACAAATTCCGGGTTTCGAGGCTGCTTGAGCCAAGGAGAGGACACATATCCATATAGACTAGGCCATGTCGTTGCATAGTTTCCATGCTAGAGGCCTGACGACTGCTTGTGACACGCTTTCTTCTTCCCGACACTGCTTGATTAACATCTTCTTACAACTCATCTCTCACTTTCTGAGTTGCTTCATTAACGACGCTCGACGCACCGCTTGTAGCCTCCTCAACCGTCTTGGCGGCATTCGCGTACATCTCGTTGATCCTCGAGTTGGCTGCATCGAGGGCGACTGCTAGTCTGCTCCTCGCACTCTCAATTGCCCCTTGCTCTGGTCCGTAGACAGCTGAGCTGATTGCTGAAGCAGCATCCGCCGCTTTCTTGCTAGCCGCCGAAGATACTGAGCTGTACACGCTCTCGGCGCCGCTTGTAACGGACGCGGCGAATGGGGCTGTAGACGGTGGCCCATAAATCGCTTCGCTAATAGCAGCTTGTGCACTTCCAGCAATCGCAGCAAAACTATCTTGGACTTGCTGAGTCCCATAGATGGCCTCGCTGGCTTTCGACTGAATCAAAGAGTAAGCACTAGCAACCGACTCGCTAGCCTCTTCAACTTTTCCCTTGGGAGTTCCATAGACCGCAATAGATGCACTCTCCATAGCCGATTCAATCTGTTCGCTAGCTTGGCTGAGGATAGTCTCGATGGCGGGAGGCGGAGTGAAAACGGAGCCGACGACCGATTCCACATACGCTGTTGCGGACTCGTAACTCTCGCTAGCATAGGAGCTGGCGGCCTGGACAGCGTCCGGAAGGCCAGTATAGTACGCAGACGAAAATCTACTTAAAACGCTCTCGGTGAAATCAGGCTCTTTACCAACGACTAACTCTGAAATGAGGGCGCTGACGGCGTCGTACTGTGCTACTACTTGAGCAGTAGCCTGCGCACCATAAGCACCAGCCTGTGAGTACACAGATTCAGTCCAGGGTGTCGGTGCTCCGTACACCTGCATGCTTAATCTCGCTATAAGCGCTTCCCAATTTTGGCTTGCTTGGGAGGCAGCTGATTCAGCCCAGGAAGTTTCCGTGCCGATCAAAGACGAACTGATTTGGGAGGACAAAGAGTCGGCCACCTCGCCAATCTTTGATCCAATCGATTGAGGTGATGCAGACATATCAGACACCACTGATTCCGCTGACCCGGATGCCAAAGAAGCAACCGATTCGAAGGTTCCTTGGTGAGGGCCATAGACAGCCGTTGAGCAAGCGTCAAGGAACTCTGAATAACGTGCATGAGCAAGCCCAACAGCTTCGTAATACTGTCGGCGAGCGCCTTCTAGAACTGGAGTTGGCTGAGACCTGAGTTGAGCTGATGCAGCGCTTAGAGCGCTGTCAAGGTTTGATGATGCAACTGAGGAGACTGATTCAAAGTAACCCTGGTTCGGCCCGGAGGCATAGCTTTTTACGGAGTCTGTATATTGTAGCGCTGCCTCAAGTCTTTGGCTTGCAGCTTCTACAGAATCAGAGTATGCTTTGTTAATCATTGATAGCAGAGTTTCATGGGCAGGCTTTGGTGTCCCTGAGATAAGCTCTTGAAGCTGAGACTTAGCGTTCGAAAACTGTTCGTTCGCGATGCTTATGGCTTCGTTGTAACGCGAATTAGCCTCAGTATGGACGGTCTTAATGATCGCGGTCGGAGTGGGTGTTCCATAGATTGCATAAGATGCTCTGTCCGATAAATAGTCAGTCTATTTCGAAACCATGTTTCGAGGATAAGGAACATACGCAGTGACGGCCTGAGCAAATTTCTCGGAAGCAACGCTTGTCACACTTTCGATAGGCTGTTGTTCGGCGCCATACAACACGCTTGAAGCTGCTGCAACGGCTTTTTCATATTTTTCACTTGCTAGTGAAGTGACTGACTCCACCGACCCTTGTGTCCTTGAAGGCTTAAGGAGGGCCTCGCTGATAATCTTGGTGAGTTCTGCCGCGCGATCCTCGGCATCCCCAACGATGCTCTGCATCTTCCGCGAGAAACTTTCAGTCTGATCATCGTCGATAATATCGTCAAGGACTATCTCTTTAGCCTCGGCAATTACCTGGGCCATTGCTCCTCCATAAACCTTCGGAGACTCAGTTGCTACTGATGCCATATCTTCGACCTTCTTCTCAGCTTGTTGGACTAGAGATTCAGTAGCCTGTGCGATGTCGGTGGCAACGCTTGGAATATGCGATTCACTCCCAATTGCGGATTGTAACGATGCTTCCGCCAATATCCCCTCGACATTAGATACGACACTATTTGAAGCAGTATTGTCCGAACTAGTCATGGATTCTGAGACTTTCGAAGAGCTATCAGCGACTTGGTCTTTCACGGCCGAGGCAATACTCCTGCTGGCTGGAGTGTCGGAACCCAGAATTGCTTCCGAAGCCTTTGAAGAAACGTCTTCGACGCTGCTGGCAACATTTTTTACTGCCTTGAACACTCGAACAGGCACTTTTCGATCTGAAAAATCGTTAGTGGCATCGCCAGCCCAGATCTTCCACTTCGCAACCTCTTTCAATCTGACCAGCTCTTTGACCATGTCCGATCCAACCCTCATGGCCTTGTCTTCGAGATTCTTTGCTTCTTCGTGGGCGATCCTTAGGCCCTCGTGCCTCGACCCGACGGCTGCGACTTCGTCTTTCCATTCTGTGAGAGTATGTCTTAGCTTGTGATAATTCTTCCAATCTTTATAGGTCACACCATCAGTCCACGCCCAGCGCATCCCCACCTCCTGAAGGCCTAAACTATGAATACGCTCGAGGACAGCGAGAGTACTATCGACCGCTGCTCTTACAAAGTTATCAGTCTCCTGGTCGTAGTTCGCTTTCCATGTTCGAACAGCCTGAGCTTTCTCTTTGACTACGACCCCGAGCTCTCTAGTCTTTGCTAAGCATTTCGCATAAGCCGACTCCAACTCTTCCTCGGTTGACTCTTCGGAAACGGTTTGCACGGTTTCTTGAATAAAGCGCTTGAATTTTTCGATCGTGGATTTTGCAGCTTCCTCGAGTTGCACAACTAGGGCAGATCCGTGACCCCTTATACCGTTCTCGACTTGGCGACTAGTGATCTCTTCGACACGTTGCTCGAGATCCTCTGCCCCTTTATCAGCCGCTGTTGCAAATTTACTTTGCCACTTGCGAAGGTCATTATTAAGACTCTCGCGCAGTTCTGCACCAGTGAGCTTCGGTTGGTCTGGGGCCGTGGCAGTCTTCACGTCAACTGCGTTTGATGTAGATGAAGAGTCGGCCGGCCAGAATTGATCGAAGACGTTCCAACCATAACCTGTAGCCGAACTTAACGAAGGGCTTGCAGTGGTAGAGACAAATTCTGTTGTAGAGAATGGCTCTGGAGAGACAGCCCTATAGCCTGTTAGTTTGAACTGTTACTATACTTGGGTTTCACGGTACTTACGTTTCAGACTCGACGACTTCAACTATAGATTCGATCTTCTGCTGATCGTTGTACCTACCAAGTCGCTCGCGAATCCGGACTAATTGGGGCTCAACATTATCACCATAAAGAACCCTCACTTGGGGCCACAAGGTACGCGTAAGAAAGGTCAACACGGTGTCCTTCGCATAACGAACGTAGGGAAAGACTATATGGGACACGACGTGATGGCCATGAATGTAAGCTTTATGCGAATAAGGCAAGACTACTTCATAAGCCGGAAGGATCGTGAGGTGATAGATCTCGACAAGGCTTTCTTTCGTCTGGACATAGTGCGGCTCGAGGTTATCCGTCAATTGTTTGACATAGGGGCCGAGATAAAGATCATATTGGCCTTTGACCTGGCCCTGAATATTCTGCAACTGAGGCCGGATAGACTTGTCCCACTCGGCTTCCAAAAAATTTTGTGCGCTCTCCACACGATGAGCACCGTACGTGGCGTACTTGTCCTTTGTAAAAGCCGCTAGAGGTGTATAAACTTGCGAGTCGAAATGGTCCACATAAGGCTGCAGCTTTTCAACCTGAGGAGCTAGGTATGCCTGATAGTATGGATCCACATATGGCGCGGCGTATGAACTGGCGTGCAGATAAGGACGGCAGATTCTCGGCGAAGCGTCGGATAAGTGCGAAAGAGAGGAAGGACATCGAAAAAATATAGTGATGAGAATATACCACGTGACTAATCTAGCGATGTGTCAGTATTCATCTTAGGCAGCTATGGGCCTCGCGGAATGGTCTTAGAGGAATAGCAATAATTATGTTTGATATGGCTTAAAAATCCCAACACCAAGCAGGGAGTCATGGTACTCGCGAACAGCGTGCAGTAAAAGCTTTCGTACCTTCCAGCGACGTTTATGAAGCTCGCAGTGATTGTCCTCCTCGGCGTTCCTCTCGTTGTCAACGACCGGGCTCCGGTGTTGGATATAGTGGATTTGTCCGCTTGACCGTTCATATGGCCGTTTGCCGTCGGCTTCTTGGGCTTCTTCGCCCTGCCATTGCTCTGAGCGGCCATTTTTGCGGCGCTCTGGGCCTGCGCTTGCGGCCTATATGGGCGGGCAGTCTGGGTTTGGTTGCTCGTGCGTTGATCAGTCTTGTTTGGCGGTGTAGATGGCCCGGACGTGTAGCTGCAGCAGGCGAGTCAGTCGAGCAATTCCTGAGAAAAGCGACGAAGGGATGGAGACGACGTACGATACCGACCTGGGCTCTTCCGGTGGAACACGACGAAGTGCGGGTGCGGCGCCGATGAGGATGTTGATGGAACCAGGATAACAGGTCGTAGGAGCTCACAGGGATGATGCAATGGCGCCCTACAACCGCTTAGCGCGAGTTCGCACCGCGGTCTCTCTGCTCCCAACCAGCTGCCAGCGCGCGCTACCGAGAATGGTGTGTGGTAAGCGGATAGATGATGGAATAGGACGGCGACCGAAAGGCCAGGAGTTCCAAGCATTTACTATGGCTCTGACGAGAAAACACTCGCATCCGTGCAAACCCGTCATGAGACGGAGTGACCTCCTTCACGCTCAAAGGGGGCCGGCGCCTCAGGTTTCCCATCTGACTCCGCCAGTCCCCTGCACCACCCAGAAACTTCCCCACAAGCACATCGCCTCTCCCGAGGCCGTTACGTCGTGATGGAAGATCTGATAGAAGACCGCTTGCAACGGTGACAATGAGCCGCACACAATAGTCGCGAGAGTCTTTTGTTGTCTGCTCTTTGCTGCACCAACATTGGAACTTTCTCCAGCCCACAAGCAGCCCAGTGTAGCACACGCTTAGACTTGAAACTGTCTCACCTCCTACAGCAGCCGTCGGGGAGTATTGATTTCCAGAACAAACTTCCGAACACCGTTGGCTCTGTCTCCCAAAAATTCCATTCAATATTGCTCAAAGCTATCCATCCATTCACACCTGGGCACCGGTCCCTGTCCCCTCCGCTGCGTGTGCACGTGTGCTTTCCCTGGCCCCGTGCCAAGACCAGCCTACAGCGACATCATCACTTCTCGCCGCCAACTGCGCTTCACTGCAATTCATCTCTCCTCCATACTTCCCACTCCCCCTCCGTCCCATCGCGCCTGCCGAATTTCACCCCTACCGTCCGTCTTCCTTTACCACCCGTGTACATTAATCTCGTCGCTGTATGCAAGTCACTCCGCTCCTTGACTCTCGGTTGGCTGCCAGCGTTGTCTTCGGATCGCCGTCTGCATTCACCCAATCCATGATTTCTTGAAATATCCCACGGCGGCATCCCCGCTCGCACGTAAAGACGTAACGACTGACCGCAGTATTACCCTCCCTATCAAACCTTCAGTAGCCCAACTCGCAATACCGCAATCATGGCGGCCACCGCGGGCCCCGCGACCGGAACCCAGTTAGAGCACCCGAGCCCCCGATCGCATGACAAGCCCAACGACGATGCCGATACCTGTCGAATATGTCGCGGAGAAGGCACAGCCGACGAGCCGCTGTTTTATCCTTGTAAATGTAGCGGCAGTATTAAGTTCGTCCACCAGGAGTGCCTCATGGAATGGTTATCGCATTCGCAAAAGAAGTACTGCGAACTATGCAAAACTTCTTTCCGCTTCACGAAACTATACCAACCCGGTATGCCGAGTCGCATCCCAACCTCGGTATTTCTGCGCCGCGCCGGTGTGCATGTTTTGAAGATGTTTATGACATGGTGTCGAGCCGTTGTTGTAGCATCAGTCTGGCTTGTCCTATTACCTTGGTGCATGCGCGTGGTATGGCGCAGTCTATTCTGGGTCGGAGATGGAGGTTGGTCCCGGGACCTCTATTCGGACGAACCAACCGACCCGGGCTCGCGGATTGCACAGCCGTGGAACGTAGACATTGTTAGGTCTGCTCTCGAATCTGCTAGGGCCGCCAACACGTCTCTTCCCCTTCCAAGTTTCATCATGCCCTTTTCTCAGACTCTAAATATGAGCGCCAGCGAGCCAGTAGTGTGGACCTTATTGAAGCGCTTCTTCTTCGGCCTATCTTATCCGCTGACCGAATTTCCCTTTACCGAGGGTGGCAATGGCACTAGTCTCAATGCTACAATTGACTCGATTGGAACCAGGAGCCCTTCTCTCCTCTCCGATGTATCATTCTTCAATTGGCTTCCTTCGCAGGCTGCTAATGGATTTCTTATTGATGTACTTGAAGGCCAGATAATAACGCTACTCGTAGTGGTTGCTTTTATTCTAATATTCCTCATCCGAGAGTGGGTTGTTCAGCAGCAGCCCGTCATAAATATGGTAGCTCTCGACAACGATCATATGGGAGAAAGGGCGGAAGATCATGAAGAACCGGAGCCAGTGGACGACACCGAAAGTGAAAATGGGACGGACGAAGATGGGGAGCGCATTTATCAATATGTGCCCCCTGACGCAACCCAGAATCCGGCGCAACCCCCCGATGAGCTCACGGACAACTTTCCAGTTCCAACTACACAACCTCGTTACCGTCGATCTTCTTCTACAAGAAGGACAAACCAGGCTATATACCGGATGTGGCGTAATAGTGAGGAGATTCCGGACGATCTTCGTCAGGCCATGCAAGAAGGATCCACCACAGAAATCGCAAGAATCATTGAGAGAATGCCGGTCGAAGAGTCCATCAAACTTAAAGAGCAGCTCATCAAGCTTACCGAGCGCATCACTTCTGGAGACTCGGACGTATTCGATGATGAACACTACGATTCAAATGATCAAAACGAGAATGAGCATGACGGGGCTAAAGAGCCGATTGCAAGCAGCTCTCAGGTTTTTCCCGCACGATCCAGCAGCTTGCCACAGTATATTGCAAATGAGGATGAAATTGCTCTCCCAGCGCCGCCAAGCCCTCTGCAACGCTCTAACATGCCTGCTAGAAGTCAATCTTCACTTGCTACTGATGTCCAGCGTCATCTCGAAGAAAAAAGTACTTGGTCGTTCGCAAATGCCCCTCAAAATACCGAAGACGTACAACAACAACCTCAACAAGAGCATGCGCCTATTATATGGGATCATGAGGAGGATGCCAGCGGCCCAGCATCGAAGGGAAAAGAAGTCTTGTCAGATCCAGAGCAAGGCAGCGACCACAGCAGCGATAGCTGGCAACAAATTCCCGATATCATAGTAGATGAAATCACAAGCGTATCTGAAGAGATAGGGTTCTCGGCAAACAAGGGGAAAGCCAAAGCGTTAGGCGATGCTGCTGGGGACCCGCCAGATGACCAACACATAGGAACACCAGAAATGATCCCCGAACTATTCGACCCTTCGACATCGCACGGTAGCGAATCAGTCCCGAAAAAACATGGTGAGGAAGATATTGCCATAAGCGACCAGTCAGTGTGCGGTTCGGATTCGTACCGTCAAGAGTCAGACGTCGAAGGATCGCAACAAGCTACCGAATCTCAAGTCGAGCCTGAATTCAATCCTGGACAGGGACGGCCGATAGCTCAGCCCCCGCGAAGATTCTGGGACGTATTATTGGATTGGCTCTTTGGTGATGTCGCTCCCCACATCCAGGCTACTGAGAACGATGTAAATGATGAGCACATCGTTGAGGATCTCGCAGATGAGCCACCGTTTGTTCCCTTTCCCGTGAACGAGGTACGAGGGCCCGGTAACCCGCCTATTCAGGACCCAGAAGTTGCCGCTGCTGCTGCCCAAGCTGGAATAGATTTGAACGACCAAGACGCCATCGACGACGCCGAAGATTTAGAGGGCATCATGGAGCTTATTGGTATGCAAGGCCCCCTTACCGGTCTTTTTCAAAACGCCATGTTCAGTGCTGTTTTGATCTCTGCAACCCTGGCCTGTGCCGTTTGGTTTCCATACCTATGGGGCAAGGTCGTTCTACTATTTGTGGGCAGTCCTGTCTCCATCTTTGTCAAACTTCCTCTACAATTTATCGCCGCCCTCGCCGACTTTATGGTTGATGCCGTCCTATACATCACGGCCGGCGCGGTGTTCTGGCTCGCGAAGTCTCTGCATATAGCCCTCAGAGTCTGCACGTGGGGTAGTCTATTTGAGCACGCGGAGAAGCCAGTTCTTTCTGTGTCAGGGCCTGCGCGCTCCATTTTGGACAGTGCACTAGACCGCTTGCGGATACTGGCTGTGGAGTCTGTTCTCTTTCCCCATCCCGATTATTTCCGGCTTTCAATTAATTCTCACGCTTCTTTACGCACGATTCAAAATACGACATCTACCGCTTTCAATCAAACCAGCAATACGTTGGCATCGTTATGCGAAATTATCTCAGCAGACTCTTACAGAGAAATTGCTTTCCAGATACTTAGACATGCTTCCAAAGTTCTCACAGAGGGATTTGCTACGCTAAGAAATGCCACAACAAGTCTGGGTGCTTGGCTATGGAACTCAAAGTCATATAAAATCACGTTGGACTTCGGCATAGGTCAAAATGCTACAACTACTTACATCCCTTTGGAACAATGGACCGCAACAGACCGATTGATTGCTATCTTTGCTGGCTACGTCTTCTTTGCTATGGTTGGTGCGTTCTATCTCAAGCGGCTCTATCCAATCAGCACATCACCGCAGGGTCGAAGAATCGAAGGCATTATTGCCGACGTTTTACAACAAGCCGGAGGTGTGTTGAAAGTCATTCTGATCATCAGCATCGAAATGCTGGTCTTCCCGCTTTACTGTGGATTGCTCCTTGATATGGCCCTTCTTCCACTCTTCAAGAACGCAACGCTATACACGAGGTGGCAATTTGCTCGAGAAAATCCTTGGACGTCTGGCTTCGTGCACTGGTTTGTCGGCACTTGCTACATGTTTCATTTCGCCCTGTTCGTGTCAATGTGCCGCAAAATTATGCGGAAAGGCGTTCTTTACTTTATTCGAGACCCGGATGATCCCACCTTCCATCCTGTCCGAGACGTCCTCGAGAGGAGCGTCAGCACCCAACTTCGAAAAATAGCATTTAGTGCTTTGGTGTACGGCGCCTTGGTTATCGTATGCTTAGGAGGTGTAGTCTGGGGTCTCAATCGAGCGACCAGCGACATCTTGCCAATCCATTGGACGTCTCATGCACCCTCTCTAGAGTTTCCACTCGACCTCTTGTTTTACAATTTCCTTACGCCACTCGTCGTAAAACTTTTCAAACCAGGTGATTCGCTACATGTTATATATCGCTGGTGGTTCAAGAGCTGTGCTGGAGTACTTCGCCTATCCAATTTCCTTTTCGGTGAAAAGGTCAAGGAGGAGGAAGGCCGCCATATCAGAAGGACTTGGTCAAGCTGGTTTGCAAGAGAGAAGGGCAATCCCGAGAAGCCCGTGATCGGGGAAGATCGTCGAATTCTAGCAGAAGATCGTGGTACTCGGGTGTATTTCTTGTTCGATGGGAAATATGTCCGCGCTCCAGCTTCAGATCAGGTCCGGATTCCCAAAGGAGAAAAAGTCTTCGTTGAGGTTGACCGCAACAATAATCGCAAGGACGGGAAGCCTGAGGAAGAGGGCGTGCATAATTCGGATATGGTTACTATGGTTTATATTCCGCCTTGGTTCAGGGTCCGCATCGCCCTATTCGTTCTCGCAATCTGGGCTTTTGCAGCCACAACCGGCATCGGCGTCACTATTGTTCCCCTTCTTTTTGGACGGTTCATTTTCTCTTTTGTGTTACCCACCTCGGTTGAGATGAACGATATTCACGCATTTTCTTTAGGTGCGTATGCCTTGGGGACTATCACATATGGGATTTGCCAATTGTATAAGTGTGCATCCACCTTTCACCGTCCCCTACATTCACCGGTTTCCGCTCTCTGGACGGTTGCAACGACTGTCTCCAGATTTGGCCTACGCATTCTCCGCTTCGGATACGTCTGGACTTGTCTAGTATTCGTGATACCATTCCTGTTTGCTCTCCTTCTTGAGCTCTACTTCCTAATTCCATTACACGCCTACCTCGGTCCTCGCGAACCCCACGTAGTGCACGTCATTCAGGATTGGACCCTTGGATTCCTTTACGCTCGCCTCGCTGCGCGTATTGTTTTCTCAAACCGAGCCTCTCGTGCTGCGCGAGCCTTTAGTGCGGTCGTCGCTGATGGATATATGAATCCGAATGCTTGGCTTGCCACGCGCTGTTTCCTTCTACCCGTACTCGCCATTTTCACAATCGCTATTACCGTACCATCCATTATGGCCTTCACCCTAAACCGCACCATTTGGATTGGAGCAAGCGATGTGACTAGGAGCCAAGTCTGGCGTTTTAGCTTTCCGCTACTTGGGCTTGGGGTGGTGGCTGTATGGGCCGGTAAAGAAGGCGTCAGTATGCTCAATAGGTGGAGGATGATAGTAAGAGACGAGGTCTATTTGATCGGCGAGCGATTGCATAACTTTGGAGAAAGGAAAGCACCTGCAGCGTCAGGATGGGGTACTGTAAAGGCGTAACTTGGCGTTCATGTAGCTGAAAAGGTAGGATTTTCGGGCATATCTAGGAGTTCAGTAAGCATCAAGATGGTACAATGGGTTGTGCATGAAGGATATCCCTGGCTTTTGTGATATTATTACGCTCTCACGAGAGGAAACTGTACATGCTGATGCCCCACAAATAGTGATTACCGTAGCTATCCCCAAGATAAAAGATTTCAATTTTCATTGATGCCTTCCCACCTTGATGTGTAGAGCACCCTAGCCTCTCCCATCTTTTGTAGTATGCGGTCCAATTCGGCCCCAAGCCCGCAAAACCACCACCACCCTCACTCTATTATACATCACTTTTACTATCAACTACTTGATATGCGTACGCCCTCAGAGTCGGCATTTCGCATTTGCGTGGGGGCTTTAGCTGTCTTCTGCTGACGTAGAAGTCTCATGTGCAACCGGATACTGTAGTTGGCAATGACCACAGCAACCATAAATGTCTGCTATAGGCTCCGCCGCGCTCCAAGACATGCGAGGCCTTAAGCAATAAACCCATCGACCCCAAGAAATATCAGACCCTCTAATCCGTCCTTCTCTTCAAAGATACTTCTTCGCAGCAGCAGCCACCCTTGTTCTAAACACGGGGCTCTTAACTACATCCCCGCTTCCAACATGGAAAAAAGGGTTCATAATTGTCTTGAGCCAAACCTCATACACGTCAACAAAGAAGTTCTTAACCGCCTCCTCGGTCGCAGGACTCGTGGGATTATACACCTGCCCACCAGCACCCAGGCCCGCCCGCCCGCCCGCCAAACTACCCCTCTGCGCCCCAGCATTCAGTCCCAACGCCTCGTCCCGCGGCCGCGTCAGCAGCACGAATCGCACGTTGGCCCCTGTGATCCAGCACGAGATGTAGCAGTTCTGGTACTTGTCGATGTGCTTGAGGTACATGGGGGCAGAGCCGGCTGAGGTCGAAAGCCCCCATTGTACCTCTTCGACAATGTCGAGCGATGAGTGCAGAATGAAGGGGTTCAAGGCGCGCTCAGAGGTAGTGAAGCGTGCGATGCCGTCGCCGCCGGAGCGCGAGGTGCCGAACTCGTGGGTGAAGAGTGGGGTGTCGATCGGGCTGAAGATTGTAAATGCGTAGGACATTACGAGGGGTCCTATAGAATTCTAGATTGAAGATTTCGTGGGAGGGGATAGCGTATGGAAGGCGGCGCGGTCGTGGATTAGGGTTGGTAGTGGGCGGGGAGCTTGCGGAGCTCGGAGGTGATTGGCGCCAAGCTTTTATCCACACCCTTCTTTTCACGACTTCAATCAACGTGCCCGTCCCCTCATCCTCATATCCACACATCAACATGTTCGGACCATTCCGCCTCACGACTCCGCTCTCGGGTGGTCTTTTATGGTATGTATTCTCCAGCTGCGCAATCGAACCCGCACAATGGGCATTGCGCTCCCTACCTTTCTTCGAGCATCTGTCCTAGCTCAAACGAGATTTCTGACGAGCACAACGACAGGAAAATCCCCTGGCGCCTCTCCCGCCACCAGAAATACCGACATCGTGAACGTCTTCGACGCATCGACTTAGTCATCTCAACGCTTGATACCGCGCTCGCTCGACAAGGCCAGACCATGAAGAAGGTGGAGCGGTGGAAGGCGGATATGCCGACCGAGCAGGAGATGTTGCCCAAGGATAAATACACAGTGTTTGATCGCAAGATAAAGACGTATCGGAAGGGTATCCATAGTAAGTAGGCCTTGGGGTGGGTTGAACGAGAGGGCAGGCGGAACGGTGGCTTCAGTGGTGATGAATTAGGCTAATGAAGGTACAGAGGTTCCGAAGTGGACGCGAGTGTCGCAGAGACTCAATCCTCCGGGTTTCTAAACGGCTGATTTAGATATAGAAGGGATTAAGCCGTGGTTGTATATTACATATGTGTTATACTATGATCCATATTGGGAGGTATGGCGCTTTAGATGTTGGAATTGGAGAACGCATTTAATAGTTATCTCTCACTATTTATTTGAGATCTAGATGTTTTGTTTGCTAATTTCGCTGCGGCTGTTCTTTTTGACTCACCTTGACGAGACTAGCAGTATGATCCATGATCCTGATACAACGCAATACGTTCTGCTATAGCTCCTGTTGACGTGCCCCGCAGTCCAGACCTCTATGGTTATTAATTATCTCTTTTTCATCTGATCAATAATTACCTTCACTAACCCAAGTGGCCAGGGTCAGTTAGTTAAGTTAGGAGTCCTTTACTAGACTAATGGTTAATAGCTTAAACTACGGCAACTACAAACGACTAGAAACATATTAGATACTAATAATGATATTATAAAACTAATTTAGCTTAGTATATCAATTTATTACCGGTTCGCTTTAAATTTTGCGAACGTTAGCGGCCTATTAGCAGGAAAGGCTCAGCCTCTAAACGCTCACTTGATTTCAGCAATTTTAACGTTGCAGCACTTCATGCCTCTGCTAAAACAGAAGATGCTGCTTTTCATCGGGACTACTTATCCCATTCTCCGATTGATAGCAGAGACACGGTTTAATTACAATCCTAACCTACGTCCTAAAACGCAACCCCAGCATATACAGAAGCTAGCAATATAGGATCATAGCCATTTCGTATCGAGTTTAAGCCAACCAGCCCTAAATAATACGCAGATTGCTAATCCAATTACGCACTCCCAGCCCTGCATTATTAATGCTATATCGGATATTAATACGTCAGTCCTTGCAGGAAGTTCAGCAAGCAACTTACTATCGACATCTTCCCATCTCTTCACCACTCGTTTACTTTTATTGCCTTAGAAATGCTAATATCTTAGATTTTCCTTGCCCAAAAACATCGGTTAAGAACTTTAATTAAGTTTGGTTGGCTGTTGAACCGCATTTCACTTGTCAAGATAGCTCAACTCCTCTCACCTTTACTTAGAGTTGACTATCCTGAATTTCAAGTAGGAACTCGCCCTTGAATTATAATATGTCCACCACGAACTCACTTGGTCATCAACCAATGCGTTGATGAGGAATTGACGCAGCCATGAGCAATATGGCGGATCATAATCCACCAGGGCGATTGCTACAACATGGGCTACTTGCAAAACAAGCTCTTGAAACTCGACATAAGCGGGAATTAAATCTGCTCTAGCGCAAATATTATAACGAGTTTCCGGCTCTTATACAGAAGTATGAGGATCAAACGAATAGATTCCTGAACAGCTATCAGCCGTCGAGCGCTGCATTAGTTCGTGCTCCGTAGGTACCAAGTGAGGAATTTTCGACCTGTGAGTGGCACTGTTCAGATACATCATTATATTACACTTACAAATATCGGATAAACACTTTTAGGCACATGCCACAGTATTGTCAGCGGAGAGAGCTATAAGTATTACTACTCAGAAACCTACTTTGCTGAAGAGTGAGACGACTATATCTCAGATTACCGTCCAACCCGAGCCTTTCAGGGCAAAAGTCACCATTGAAAACTTCTCGAGCGCGCTTAATGTCATTGATTTGACCGGCGACAATGAGAGTGAACTTTTAGCTTCGAGTCCCGGGAAACCGCTCCATCAACCCTCGAAAGCAAGCTACAAGAAGCTACGGCTTAGCACCAAATCAATCCCCGTAAGTAACGAAGACCCCAACCCTATTTCTCCTTTCTAGTTACTTCAAGGACGGCCGGTAGCATCAAAAAGGCTCCAGCAAAAAAGCTAGTCAACTTCACAGCACCACAGCATCCAGCGCTAAGCTCGATAACCCAATCCCGCCCAGGCGTAAGCCCGGCAACAAGATATTGGTACAAACCGACAAGGAACAAGAACTCTTGACAAGTGTCCTCTGCAACCGAATCGACAACCGAACCCCTATTCTAAAAACCTTATCCAACCCTAACCCGCGATTCTGCACTTCACAAAAGGAATCCGGCGCTTTCTCCAGTACTGTCCTCCTCAATATCATATCGCACAGTGTCGCACTTGAGCTGTGCAAAAACTAGGACCAGGATGCAGAATTGGAGGATACGTTTCTAGGAGATGAGGAAAATCGGAATCAAGCCTTCGGACAAAGCAGTAGCAAAGTCTCGGCTCGTTGATCGTGGGTCTAGTGAAGTGGCGGCAGCTTCGAGGATACGTTTCCCCGGAGCCTAGCTCTATGGAGAATATGGGGCGAGTATGTCCAGGCATGTTACGCCTCCAACAGATAGCCCGCAGGGCACTTCGAACAGAGGCAAGTTTGGCAGGCAGACCAGACCAACAGATCGGCTGGTTGTCAGGTTGAAGAATAGGCGAGACGTTGGGTAAGTGGGAAAACATATCCGTCGCTATCCTCCAAATAACGGAGATGTTCCAAAAACTCCCACAGATCACTCCGACGTACGATGCCCTATAATTTCATTAAGCTCATCGACTCGACCAACTCCCCTGACGCCAGCAACCCCACCCAGCTCCCGGGAGAAGAGCCTTCAGCGCAGGCCATCGGTGACGGCAACCGCACCAATCTTCACCGCAACATCCCAATCTAGCATTCACACCAACTCGCGAAAGCGAAAGAAGCAGCTCAGCCCTAGTGACGGCGACAGCAACTTCTTGCCTAGTTCACTGTCGTCTTCACTAGAGCAGGTCACTACAAGCACAATCTACAAGCATTACTACGTCGTGAAGAAAGCGAAGAACAAGTTTACTACGAAGCCCGGGAACGAGGCTCTGACACGCGGTCCACGCGCCGCACGCCTGCGCGGCTCACGCCAGATTACCGCCCTTGCCGCCGAAAACAAGATGCCAGAGGGTCTTGACGAGAAAGGGGGCACAGATGCGGGAGTTTCGAGATGCGTCGAGTAGTGATGAAGTACTAGGGAGGATGCGGAGGGTAACTTCAACAGGCGGGAATAGGAGGGAGTGGGCAGGGGTTCGTCGGGGCGGTGATAGGTATCTTGCTAGAGGTATGGAGAGTTGGCAAGAGGGGGAGGGTGAGGATAAGGGTGTTTTTATGGACTAGTGGCTTTTGAGGGAGTATGGGGATGGGATTCTGGGTGTGAGGCGTTCGCGTAGTGGAGTGGTGAGGGGTCGGGAGAAGGGATCTCGGCGTCTAGCTTCGCAGAGCATGTGCCTCGCTACCGCGAAGCTGACGTTCATTTCTGACTTCGAGGGCTATTGGGAGGTTCGGCGAGGTTGGGCCTGCAGCGGATGGAAGCGTCGTTCGGTGTGAGAGTCGAACGATGGGCCTTGCTGTCGTTGCTTGCCTACTTGCTATTACATCTCCCGGGCTTCCCCAAGAGGAGAAAAACCTCATAGTTATGCTGGCCTGGCTTTCAAGAGTGAATTTGTTTACGGGTAGTCGGGTCTAAAATGCTACATTAGGCTCAACTGCCGTCAAATGTCATTTCCACAGGGTGCTTGACTCCAACAGCAATCTAACAGTTACAGCATATTTTCAAGCCCATTTTCATACATCGGACTCTATATAATCACTTTCATGAACTGTAAAGCGATTCGCCGACTCGGTACTCAATAGCTCAGGCTCCAGTACCCGGTCTCCAAAAGCGTTCCAGCAAAACTGATGCAAGGGCGTATGTCTCAATTAGTGTTATTCATTTCTTCGGCTCAAGTATTATAGCGGACTATGTAACGAACTGCTACTAGGAGACGAGCGTCGGCCGCCCGCTCGCATCTCGCCGGGTAACTTCTGGCCGTCAAACGAGGATCAACCGGCAGGCCTACAACCCGCCTATAAACGCAGGTCATATTAATAATTCCAGCAGATCAGACTGCACTACTCAGAGGGAAAGAAAGGGGAGGGGGTTGTACGATGTCGACGGCTTGAGACGTAAGTCCGACGGTCGGACTTCTCTAGTTCCCAAGCGGGCCTCGGGCGATCTGTAGCAGTCTCCGCAATATTGGAGCGAGGGGAAGGAGCCGTGAGCTCTCTATTATACCACGAACCAGCACGACATTCGCAGCGTGTCTTCGCTGGCGTTGAGCCTTTCGGGTATTGGGCGGTGGTCTGCGTTCTACATCAGTGCCATAAGGTAGCTAGGACTTGTGTTCGAAACAAGATATGCGCCGTATGGGAGGGATCTATATTCTAGAGCGTGCGAGGAAAGTTGGCTGCATTGTGCACTATAGCTGCTGAGAGAGGCGTCTGGTGTGGGGAGTAGGAGATGGAGATTGCGTGGCTCGTTCTAATGACGGGTCGAGAGTTCGTTTGAAGTGGGTTTTGGGGGAGGAGAGAATAAATCTTCATATGCTTATCGAGTTTTGGGCGGTATGTTGAAGAGATATGGTGTGGGTTGGGAGAATCCAGAGACGCTTAGACAGCGCAGGGAAGCGGCTCCAAATAGAATAGCGACGCCTGGATTCCATTCATGGAATAACATGCCAAAAGAAGTCGGTGAGACCCTTCTCAAAGAGATCTGAATTAAGCAGTGAAGCTGCCGGAGTAGAATCCTTTCCCAAGAGGATTAAACATCACTAAAACAATAGGAAGCCATGAAGGGAGACTGCATGCATTCCCCGTACCGCCCAAAAACTGCGCTAATAGTACAAGGTACAATAGGTCTAACACCTAATGTCAAGGTTTACACAGTATATACGCTAGGAGCATGAAAGCAACGCGTAACGTCTAACAACGCATTATTCACCACATCCTTCCCCGGTCCCAACCTCACCCCAATAATGCCAAACCTCGAGAAAACCCACAACAAAAAGCACCGTCGGTATGATTGCTGATTGCCGCCCTTTCATTGGCGCACCTTCGTTTTCCTCTGGGGACGCCTAATACTTCCTTCTGCAAGCTCCTCAAAGTCAGCTCATGAGGGCAGGTGTGATCAGGGAACATCCTGTATGGGCTGGTTCGGCGAGCTGCCAACTCAGCCCAACCCCGTCCGCCGCACTCACCGGCCTGCTTCACTTCACGGGTTTGCAATTGCCCGGGCTGGAATTCGCCATCATCAAGAATAGAGGTAGATCGTCCTTAATTGGGTATCAACGGCTAGGAAAACAGGTCATGCGAGCGATGATCACTGAAGTCATGCCTGGGGGGTTACCACCGCCATACAGATAATTCTCCGGTGACCTCGTCCACGCGGGAAAGGCGCAAAACTCTATCTGTAAGGCTCGGATTTAGCGCATAAATGGGAGGACCGCGCAGGTCAGTGATCGCGCCTTTGACGTTGAGGCAATGCCCATACTCGGTCGCTCTTCGGTGACAATTTGGAGTGAGGCGGTAGCCGATGAGCTACTTGGGAGTCCAAACTGTAGTCTGCTTGTTAGTACTTGTATTCATCGTACTAGAGCTGCATACGCGCTCTTAATAGACTTAAGCTTGCGATGGTTGAGGAACGGTCGGATTCTCAAGCCGTCAGACCGACCAAGGCGAAGATGAATCCATTTCTCCAGTCATACTATAGCTATTCTAGCACCGAGAGATTTTCTCGCTAACATTAATGCTTCATAGTCGTTGTCCAGTGTGCTCAGTCCTAAATATCAAGGCTGCGTCCATCATGTCACACCATCACATGTCCCAAAAGTGGAGCCTGAGAACATTGTTCTTGATTCCTCAGAAAGCGAAAACGAGGTGGCCGGTGCTTGGATGAGTTTGAGCGATCCTTATGCGATCCAACACCTGAAACATTTCATCGCCGCTAGCTGAATGACAAGTTTAGTGAGACCCTCGGCGCGGAATCGCTCCGGCGCTGGCTCTCAAACAAGTAGCTCATCGCTGGTGCTTTGCTCTCCCTCAATGCTTATTCTTTCGAGTTACAAGATTTGTCAGATGTACTGTGCTGTGGTGGAGGATAGTGTGTGCTTCGAGACGCGCCAAGCATCTATTCTGAATAGGATGATGGGCGAATAGTCAACTCGGTACCGAATCCCTCGTCGTGGAACGGACAGTCCTCAGGGCACATCAAAGCTCCAGCGCCAGTACCACAGATGACACAAATGTACGCGTGGGCAACATGGAATTCTCGTTCACGGTCGAGTCCAGCGCTGTGGACGGGGGAAAGGAGCAAGGGAGAGGCCGTATTCTTGGAATAGGAACACGAGGGCTTTGCGAGACCAATGATGCAGCATTTGGATGGTTTGCCGCCGAGCATCTTGAATGTCGATGCGGAGGAGATAAGGCCGGTATGAAACTAGCAGGTCGCGCGACACGGACGAAGTAAGGGGGCCATTTCTTGCCGAATACTAGAGAGAAACATCTAAGAGTTCGACAACGTGATCACACTCGCTCGTCGAACAGACCAGAAGGTGATACAAACGAACGAAAATAGTACATATCTTGATGAAATGCAATTTGTAGCGAGATGAGTCCATGGGCGAGTAGTCTAGAATGCCGCTAGAAGAGCCTGTCGTTTCCCTAATTTCTAACACTAATAGTGTCGCGAGACGCGTCGAACGCCAATTGCGATTGCAGTTACTCTCCCTTTCTGCTAATGACGCATTGAATATTTCACCTATCCTATATCAGACGCCGCGGTTGCGTAATCCTTCTCATAGGATAGATTCACACGGCTCTATTAGGAAAGTTGAGAAGTGCGCCACGCATGAGTACAATTTCCGGGAAGTACATGCTTTTGATTGACATGTGTCGAAAACAAGCTGGCGGACAGGGCGTGCCACAACAGGCTGAAGCAGATCACAGCATATGCTGACCAAATTCCGGGTCTGCAATTTCGTGATGCAGTGCCGACGCAGTTGGATTATGGTTCAGCGAATGGCCGTCCTGGGGCCTAGACTGCTTCCTCAGGTTCTTGGAGGTTCTACTAACTAGCCTGGGAAATACGATCGCGATAAGAAAAATGTATTAATATATTTATCTTTCTGCAAACGAAGCCGGAAAATTTGGAAATTAGAGAAGGGGGGACAAGAAGAAGAGCAAAAAAGGCTAGGTTGGCTTTGACCACAGAGGAACAGCAAAAGGGATAGTCAATCCGAATACTGCCACTTCGTATAGGATGAGCTCTGCTAACTTGCGTCAGGCCGAACTGCCGGGCTATTCTGCCGCTGATAATCATCTTCGGTCAATAAAACCCGTCCCATACCAAATGGGAACATTGTTGCTGAACTCTTGTCACTTGTGGTTTGTAGATATGCTCTGCCTCAACATTGCTCGGAATACGAGCAAGTCACGAGGGTAATCCTGTGATGCAAATAGTAGTTCCATAGATAGAGGCACAACCCCGGTCCGGGAGGGCCTAAAAATTTGCTCAAGATCAACTCACTGCCTGACAAGACAAGCAAGATACATGCTCGTGCCACGTCAGCATAAGACATCTGGACCAACTTATCCGCTCAGACTTTGGAACAAATTGATTAAAACACTTCCACTATCGGGAGTAATCACGATTCTGAGAGGCGTGTTTAGCAAGCTACCTTTTCGCCAAGCTGTGTGACGGGTGGTGGCCGGATATAGTGCGGGCTTCTGATTGGACGCATGTAAGGTGCCGGCCCATGCGAGCAAGCGCGTTACAGGAAACGTCCTTTCTTTTCTCTCGAGGTGGGTGGAGCTCGTTGACACGCGAAGTAGCACTGTCATGTCATTCCCCGCGTGCTGTCGTCGTCGACCTCTAACATCTGACGCTGCTGCCGTCACGCGTGCGAATGTTTGAAGGTGCGATATGGGTCGCGGCATATTGGCTAGTGCTACCGCAAGAATGATGGTGAAGGATGAAGGAGGGAGGACACGGCCGGCGACCCGACGGTGTGGTTCGGGCAAAGGTAGAACTCCTGAAATAGCCCGTCAGCCAATTGGAGCGCGCGACGGGGCGGGGGAATGGCCTCGTCAACGGCCTCAAGCAGCCCACAAGCCGCGGAGCTCAGGTAGCCATCGCCGCAAGAGCTCGTATGTATGTTCGGTGGTAGCCAGATCGAATCATGCCGCTCGTTTGGACATGGTCGGAGGTAGAAGAATCTGAGATGTGCTTGCTGCAGACATCAGCCCATGTCAGAACTCTCCGCCCAAGTGCGCCCTCGAATCATGCTGCACGGGAGCCCTGTGCGCGCGACCAGGAATCAGCGGGAAGCCGGGCCCTCCTGGTTGCAGCCTCTGATATTGTCTGGGATGGCACGTCCCAGCAACCGCGACAAAAGCCGGCAGAAAGAAAATGCCGTCCTCGATCCAATCAGCAGACCAACCCGACCTGCCAAATTGACGCTTATGCAGAGACGTTGGTAACTGTGAGCTCGGTTAGAGCGACGCGGCATTTCAAAGCAAAAGCTGATTTTTTTCTTTCTCACCTCCAGAGCGCAAGTCGGGTGGCGCCAGTGCGGTCGCCAGCGCGAGCGTAATCGGGGATGCTTCCTCAGTCGTGCGCGGATGCTGGGCTCCGTCTTCTCATCGTCGCATCCAGACTGGGGTCTCGCTATGGTTGCATTACCGGCCCTTGTCGTGCCAACCCAAACCGTATATCCCCACGCGTGGCGGCAAGCCCAGCTTGCCTTGTCGAAAGCGAGTGAGAATGCTTGGGCAGGGCGCTGCTTGCGCTCCCAGGTCGCAGAGCCCGCGACCCTCAAGGGCATGCGGGAAGCCAGGTCGAGGGCCCTTGAAGGCGATCCCCGTAAGATCGAGCTCACAAACTGCTACTGCTCGCTTGTTCCAACGTGCTTCGTCCGCGACCCCGTGGAAACGTCGACTGTCCGGCGAGCGCAATTCTGCAATGACAATAATAAGCGCAAAGGTCCAGAAGTCGCTCTCCAGTATTTGCTAGCCTCTTTCGATCAAGGCTTCGGTGTAGCTGCGGAAAAGTCCCTGCCGAAATTCGATAGCGATTGCTCCCCTCGCACTTGCATGCCGATCTCTAACAAGGCATTCAGCCGGGGTGGGTTCATGTTTCGACCAAGGATGAAAAGTTCCGGCAATATTTCGATGGCCATGCGGCCTTGATTAACCCTCATTTTTGGAGGCTGGAAATTGCTGGGAAGTCGAAAATGCGGAAAAATGACTGCGTCGCGGCCAATGAAGAGCTGTCCCGCGTTTCTGAGTCGTTTCATGGACTCGAGGTCGAGCCGTGGCGCTGTGTTCGGTAAGGTTGCGGGACGGTCGGGATGGCTGGATGGCTGCCTCGACAGAACGTTGTACCGACGATCGCCCGTGGTTAGAATCCCTGCTTGCAACGGTCGAGCTGGGCATCATCAGCTTTGTCGATATGTACTGAGATTCGCAACTCGGATTGCCGTGACGAAACAGACTCCAGCGCGCGAGATGGGCATTTCGCATGGCCTTCGGAGGGGAGAGAACAAAAAGGCAAGAGCAGAGGCAGGACCGCGCCATCTGCCACACAAATCATGCTTATGTAACGCAAATGATCTCTTCTCCACCGTGCGACTGCCATCGGGAATGCCTTGACTGCTGTAGAACCTCAGATGAGGACGGCGACACATCTCCAGCTGACCAGCTTGTCAGCCTGGACCTCGAGTGCCACCCCGGCTGCAAAAAGCCGCCAGCTTGTCGTCGCGGTGCTACGACGACTCGAAGTGCCGCAGTATGTATGGCCTGTCTGAGATCTGTATGTATCTTTCCACATCTCGTGCGACTCTAGCTGCCTTGTTGTGCCGTGGGGACCGATAAGTCTGAATTCTGTATCACGCAACAGCGTTCGAGTACCTTTGCCACAGCTCGGCGGACGGGCGCTTCGACCCTCGCTGTGGGTTCCTGTGCTGTGTCGCTTGTGTCTTTACTTCCACTGCGAGGCCATGCATGCCCGGCAATGGCGCGCACGAGAGAGGGCCAGGATGAAGCGCGGGCTGAATTTGAGATTTCACTTGATCGTTGGTCTCGGTACCTGAGTTGTGTGTTGCCCTGGTCGATCAAAGAAGCTCCACCAGGGTTCTCCGCACAGCTCTGCGAACGCCTCGCTCGGAACATTGCTTAATCATGTACCATGTCGCGATCGCTCTCTAGGACCAGTCACGCCAGGAACTCCGAATCTGAACATGTTTCTGTCTCGGCTTCTTCAGGAGTTCTGGTAGCTAACCTTCACCAGCGTTTCTAGGATCAAGCAGAACGCGCGGCCTGTTTCAAGGTAGAGCTTCAAGCACCAAGCAGCCTTTGCTTGGAGTCGAAGCATGAGACGAGATTTGTGGTTCGCTCAAGTCGAGCAGAAAAAGGAGCTTGGGCTATTACTTCCAATGCGTCTGGGGTTTATGCTAGTTATCACACGTTGATTGCTCCGTGACAGAAGCCTTATGGTGAGGGTCCGAGGGATACCATCTTGGCCGATTATTGACCATATAGGCTCTCATGGAGCCGAGGGCACTAGGAAGAACGCTAGAACCGGCAGTTACTGCTTGACGACATAGGGTTGGCCATCTCGACTCCTGCCTAGGTATTCGCATGTACTCAATTTATGAGCCTCTCTTACCATGCGGCTCATATCAAGGGAACCTTTCCTGGCAGCGGCTGGACAGGCCCCGCATTCATCAATTATCGCTATTGCATAGGCTGGTATGCGCCGAGAGGACGCGTTGTTTCTCGCGTCGCGTGGATTCGCGTCAGGTTGAGCCCGTACTGGAAGGATCGTAGGTATATGATCGTTAAATTAGTTTGTTATGCGGCCGCGCCGAAACAATTGTTCCTTTGGCAGCCCCCTTGATAGAGCATAACGGGCTGCATTTAGCAATACGACCCGCGATCGCGACAAGAACGACTGGGCGATCAGCGGGCGTTCCGAGTCTGGTGGCCTGGTGATGTGACCGCCCGGCCTTTATCCGAACGATGGGTAGCGTGGATCGTGAATGGGCGTGGCCCAAAGCGGCAAGTCGAGATGGGCAGCGCAAAGTACGCACGCTTATGTGCCTGGAGCCGTTGGTAGCCTAAACGCCCGATAGTTCGGGCTGTTATTCGCCCATGGGCGGGCTGGTGCAACGGCCGGCCGGCCGGCTGGCTGTGGAGGTGGCCTCAAGCGAGCGGTCGACGCCCCGAGTCGCGATGAGCACGGTGCGGTGCATAGATACTTACATATGTATTGCGTGAGTGCGACCGCCGAGGCATGAATGGATCGCTGCAGGGGCGGCGGATACAGGAAGCAGAAGAAGGGCATAGCAGACGCGGCGGGTATAAGGCAGGCAGGAACTATAATAATATGGATAGCATGTATAGAGTATGTGTGTGTGCATGTAGGTAATGCTGGGCCAGGATTTATCCGAGGACTAGGTATCCGTACATACAAACTGGTATTCTGGCTGTCTATTTCGTCCACGGGGGGCCCTCTGCGTGTGCATGTATCATATGTATGTTAGTAGAACTGTCCATCTATAGATACGTGATGACTGAATGAATACATGGCAAATAGATGCGCAGGCTGCGACTCCGAACTGCTGTTGCTGCTGCTGTTGTCACCGCTAGTTCTGCTCATCCTACCGCCGCCACCGCGGACGCCACCACCATCATTGTCTAGTCGTCTAGTCGTCGTCCTGTCGTCTTCGGAAGATAGGCCTTTCCCGCGCATCATGGCCGCGTTTGGAGCAGTAGACCTGCTGGATGGCCGCCATGCTGGCCCACATCACCCATCCTGGCACACACACACAGGCTCTCTCTCTGGCACACACCCTGGCACACACCCTGGCACACCCACCCACCCTGGGCGCGGCTGGCTGGTGCGTCCGGCCCAAGTGGCCCAAAACGAGTCCCAAGCCGGGCGTGCAGCGGTGGTGGCAGCGCGGGCAGGGAGGTGGCGGCGGCGGGCCTGTGTATTCAAAACGACTAATGCGCCCCCCCGCTCCCTTTTGCAAAGTTGCAAGCATCCTCCCCTCTCTGCACGCAAGCAGGTCGCAGCACACGCTCGCTCAGCGCAGGCCCTCCGCCGGGTCGTCCATAATGTCGCTTTCGCCCTAGCGCTGGCCTCCGTGCGAGTGAAATTACTTCGACCTCACGACTGCGCTACTGCACGCTGCTCATCCTCGTCGTTCGGCGCACGGAGCCCGCGCTCTCTCTCTCTCCCGTCCATATTTCGCACACAATGTCGAAGTCGCATGCCCCGGATAGGGCTGCTCGGAAATACATTAAGGAAGAGACGGCTCCTGTGGCCGCGCAGAATAACATGGTGAGTCTGCTCTGTTGTTGTGCTCCCTGTCCTGCCCTGCCCTGCCCTGCCGCTGCCCTCGCTCGCCTCTCCCCTCCCTCCCTCGCGCCGCCTCCAGCCCGCCGCGAGGCCCCGTTGTTCGTTATTCGACGATCCTCGACGACGACCGTTGAGGCCTGAAGCCGGTGTGAGTCGCGCGCGCGCGCATATCGAGCTCGCATCTCGTCCCCCAGCCCAGCCGCTTCCCGTCGTCAAGTCTTGTCGGCTTCATCCTCGCTCGCGCTGTTGCATACTGCAGCCACGCGCGTTTCCTACATGGTATGCTCCCGCCAAGCAGCCCTGCCTGGTACTAGCCAGTTGCCAGCCTGTGCCTGCCAGCGCTGCTCATGGTGCTGCTGCCGGTGCTGCTGCTCTACCGTCCCCTCCCGTCCCCTCCCTCCCTTGCCCGGTCCCCTCCGCCGCCGGTTACCTACCTCCAGACATACCACCGCACAAACCAGCGGCATCCTTGCACCGCCATGAGAAGACACAAGCCAGCGCTCCACCGCGAGACTGTGTTGTCAAACGTCTGGCGCTGCTTTCTTTAGCCCGCCCTGGTCCCGTCCTATAACCCAATCCTACTGTCCTGTACTTCTTCTCCCGTAGACCCTGCCACTACCCCTCGCATACCTACCTATTTTTTGTTGTTGCGCGCCGCCATCCGCCATCCGCCCTCCGAGGCGAATCACACTGAACCGCACTTCACACCCCTCCCCGCATCCCAACCCCCACCGAGCCGCTCTCTTCGTTCCCTACCCTATTTGTTTGTCCTGTCCAGTCCTGTCCTCGACGTCTTCTCCTTCTCGCATTATTGTTGTTGCGTCCGTCTGTCGTCCGCTTGTACTCTAGCGCACCCTGCTGACACTACTAGCATCACCCCCACCCCGCGCAGCAAGGCTTGCCTCCGCCATCCCACCTTCCGCAGCACCAACAGCACCACCCAAGACCCGGCGTCGTCCAGCACCAGGTCCCCCATCAAGTCCACCACCAACCACATCCTGACTCGCCGCATCAGTCGCAGCCCGCGCAGTCCCCTGCCCAGGCCCATTATCCATCACCTCATCCATCAAATCCTCAGGTGCCTCCACCTCATCAGTCGCCCTACGTCCAGCAGATCCAAGCACCTCCAGGACCGCCACAGCAAGAGGTTCCTTACTATCCCGCTCACCCCAGCCCCTACAGCACGGGCAGTGCGCCGAGCAACTACTCATCTTCAGGTACGTATTTCTTTTCCGTTTTCAAAGCAGTTCCGCAGACGCTAGAAATTTTTTTCAGTTTATTTTATTTTATTTTTTGAATACTTGGGGCATGCGCTACTCCAAATAATCTGACATGGCTCTACTCTCTGAGTTCAATCTTCTGACGTCGCGTAGAAACACCGGAGCTCATGGCTGCTGCAACCATGAACAGGACGGGCTTCCCGCCAATTTCATATCACACACCACAGTCAAATTCACCAGCATCTGTTCAGTCCCCGCAGCATGACCAACATGGACGGCCCCTTTATGGACAGCCTACTCCTCAGATGCAGCAACCGCCAATGTACTACACGCCATATGGACAGACCCCAGTGCCACAGCAGTCGCCGTATCCCCAGCACCCATCAACGCAGCAGCCGCAGCAACCAATGGCCACTTCACTCTTGATGTCCCACCAACAAGGCCAGCAGATGCAGCATCCTCATCAACCGCATCCCCATACGCCAGGAATGACGGGAAGTCCCAAAGCGCGAGCGCAAATGTCGCAAACGCCACTTCAGCGGCCACCTTCGGGACTAGGAGCTCCACCGCAGGCACCGCCTCAAGGTCCTCCAGTTGGCGCGCCGAATATGCATCCTGGAAATCCCGGAGGTGGAAGTGTGAATCCGAATGCTGCACCGGGCCCAATTCCTGCAACAACGCCGCTCGTTGTGCGGCAGGACCAAAATGGTGTCCAGTGGATTGCTTTTGAGTATTCGCGCGATCGGGTGAAGATGGAGTACACAATTCGGTGTGATGTAGAATCGATCAACGTCGACGACCTTCCACAGGAGTTCAAAACCGAGAATTGCGTCTATCCCCGCGCCTGCTGCTCCAAAGATCAGTACAAAGGTAATCGTTTGCATTACGAGACCGAATGCAATACTGTAGGTTGGGCTCTGGCGCAGCTCAACCCTTGTTTACGAGGAAAACGGGGTCTTATCCAGCGAGCAGTCGATAGCTGGCGCAATAGCAACTCAGATCCGCGATTGAGGAGTCGACGAGTGAGGAGGATGGCCAAGATTAGCAATAGGAAGGCAGTCCAAGCAACGCACCCGAACCACATGGCTGGGCCAGGTGGGCAGGGTGCTCCTGGGGTTCCAAATTCAGCCGGATTGGCAGCACCCCCGCGACAGCCGAACATGGGTATGGGAGGTCCGCAGATGCATCATCACCATGACCATGCTGGAGCACCTCAAGGAGGAAACGAGGACGTTAGCGGTATGTTTCACCAAATGTGATGATGCGATAAGCGCAATTGATGGACGTGGAATGATTATACCTCCTGTCGTTTCTGCACTTCATGTACATTACACTCCTTGATGTAATCCCCTTGATACCACTTCCCCACCCATATACCCATACACTCCGTACATTATTACACCGCGCATCACATCACTCCTGCACATGTCTGTTTCTGCGCCTAGAACATTGTTTTGCATTGAACGTGCAAGCTAATTCCCCTTGTTTCTAGCCAATGACTACCCAGAAGCGCAGACACACCACCACCAGGCGCCGAATGGACATCAGCCGTCGCCAAATAGCGTTCGACAATCGCAAAGTTTCTACCCCACGTTCCCTACAAACGATTCGGTTGCAGGCTCTAGCGGCATGCCACCAATGCATGATGGGATGAGCCATCATCCGCCACCTCCACATGCTTCTGGTGTGCCCGTTGCTAAGAACGAGCAAGACGATGAAGAGCGCAAGCTGGCTATGTTCGGCGACCTACCTGAATCGAAGCGTCGGAAGTTCATTCTTGTTGATGATGCTCAACGTGGGACCCGGGTTCGAGTAAGAGTCACTCTCGATACGGTTAACGCGGAAGAGATGCCAGACTCATATCGCAAATCAAACTCGGTGTTCCCACGTAGTTACTTCGCAATGCAGATGACTTCTCCGCCTGCGAGCCCACGGGGAAGTAGGGTATTCAACGACGAACCCGTTCCGGAGAATGATCCCGGTTGCCCATTATCTGGTTCATCTGTTGTGCCTGTACCAACACTCGAAGTCGGCGAGGCTCGCGTCCCGAAGCTGACGAAGGCGAAGCGCTCCAAAGAGATAACGCTGAATGATCTCGGCTATCGGATGAGCTGGAGTCAAAGTCGCGTCTTTGCGGGACGGACATTGTTCCTACAGAAATCTCGTAAGTATATGCTACGTATTCAGATATATCAATCACACTAACAGTCTATAGTCGACGCTTATCGCAACAAGATGCGAAGTAGCATGATGGGAGCTGGCCAAGATGTGGCTACTGTGGCTCCGCACTTCGAAACCCGCGTTGGGAAGCGCAGGTGGAACGAAAGGATTGAGAGGAACAAGAAGACAAGGCGCGATGCGTCGCCTTAAGTGTTCGCATGCGAAAATGCCCGACTCCAAATGCCCTGGTCTCCATCTGCAGCCATTCCCGCTTTTCCGCGCACTTGCAGGGTTCCCATACGAGCGACCGGGGCTATTTACTCCTTTCGTCTCAAGCCATGCCAGTCACCTGCAACGGTCATCTCGCCCTGGAGGATCGCCATGTACCTCGCCTTGGTTTCAACGCTGCCTGGGGGTTTCAGGTATCCTGACCCCCCCCCCAAACTCCCAACTTCATCATTTCTAATAGCATCGCATTCTCGTCCACACCTCTTACCATGGATCTATACATACACCTATCCGCCGGGGAATATACATTCGGAGCTAGCACTATTACCTGTCATCGTGCAAGTTATTTACTCTTGCCGCGACCCTCTGCCAGCACTACAACCTGACGACAAAAAACAACTATTGGGGATGGTATCTACTTCTTTCTGTTCTATATCCAGCTAGGACCATAATACACGGTCGTCTAGACTTTTCTTTTTATTTTATTTTATTTTATTATTTTTATATTTTATTCATGATGGATCTGCATTTTTATGGGATGATAATGGAATGGGAATGAAAAAAAAGGGGTTCTGGGAATCTTTATGTATGAACGGGATGCGGGCGATGTGGAGTGTTCTGGGAGGTGTTACTAGGTTGGAAATGGTGTTCGATTTATTTCTACCTGACTAGAGGTGCTGCTGGATTAAGGCGGATGTGGGGTAGAGGATGTGTGGTGAAAACATTATTATAGGATACAATGGTTTTATAATCCTTAGTGTCTTGATGTTTGCATTTGTGGGGAGTTATTGTGTTGATGGTACTATGGGGAGCGGTGAGGGCGCAATATCGACGGATATGGCACCGCACCGAATTACAAGCATATCTATGTTTGAGAAGGACAGTGGACGTGGGGAATGAGTCGTGGCCGATTCAACCGACCGTCACACCGTCTCATCTATCTGCCAGACACGGCTCGCTCGCCTACTTGAGGTAGGTGACATAGACTTACCCGCCCCAGGGTATATCGCGGGAGGGGCACGCGGGTTCCTGACAGGAGCAGGCTCGCCCTGGCTTGTCAAGCTGTCAGATTTAGAGAGGCAGGGTGTTCCTCGGCTCGGTTCCGTGTGCGACGGTGATGAAAGTGGAGTATTGGGGCCCTTGTTTAGTCTGGATGGGATAGTAGATAGGTGTGCTTCCTAGCTTAGAGTTTTGAGTGGGTAGGATAGTTATTGTGTGCTATAGTAGTCTGAGTGTACATATGCTTGAGAGGAGACAGCAGGGAAAGGAAAGGGGAGGGAATTGTGGAGCGACGTGCACACCTTCGTTCCTCGTAGCGGAGGATATTTCGTTCATGGTACATTTCTTGCATCTCTTCCAGCGATAGATTGGCGAATAGATGGACGGGTAGACAGATGAATAGCAGGCGTCGAACTGTGCGACCGTTATACCCCACCCGCTGTTCGCTTGCGCGCCGCACGTTGCGGTTAAGCGATCGAGACGCGCACCGCACCACACCATATCTACCAAAAGTACTATCGAACTGAGCTGAACTGAACTGGTCGCGCTGGGCGATAGCCCCCCCCCCCTTGTTTTGCGATACGATGTGACGCGGCATGATAATCAAGCACGCAATACATACCTATATAGAACAAACTTTGTACAATTTATTCACCCCGTCGTAGGATATGTGGGAAAGGACATGGGCACATGTTCGCTTCGTGTTCCAAGGTTCCTGACGCATGGCAGTTGCTGGGATGATCCACGTGGAGACAACGTGCTGGGTTCCCACAACCACGTTTCTAATTTCTTCATGGTTTGGATTCGATTGGTTTGGTTTGGTTTGGGATGGAAGCAAGGGGCTGTCTCGCGGCTGTGGCTGCAAGACAAGACAAGATAGGACAAGACTCGATTGTCAGCTGATGTCTCCTCTCCAAATCCGGTGAGGAATTAATCGATGCGCAGCGCATTCGAGACATGAATGTCAAATACTTCCATCACGGCTCTACATACGTCTGGCTCGCCATTACTGATTCGAAACCCCTCACGATGCAAGTCTAGATATGGGGAAATAGAATAAGTAATCCGCTCTACCCAAGGCCAAGTCCACAATGCACTTCAATCACAGAACTCCAAACCATGTCCATCCATACGAGCTTGAGATGCCTATTGACTCTAGAACATGCCCTTGCAAAAAACCAAGCTGTATCCCATCAAAACAAAGCATGCAACTGCCCACTATTCCTTGTCACCTAAAGAATATAGCCGTTTCGAGTTAATCGCTCCATTCCCCATATCCATCGTCCGATCCCGTCCGAGCACATCGTTGCGCGAACACCCAATTCGTATGTACCTATCATGACCGTTGCACCCTTCCGCTCCTAGTCGTCCGGGCTGAAGGTCCAGCTCGAGCTAGACTAGCAGCAGTAGGCGCATCGTAAGACCGTGTAGCTCGCTTCTTAGTATTATCCTCTGGGCCTGCATCGCCCGCGGTGTCTTCTTCCGCTTTGCGTTTTCGCATAGCCTTTCTCTGTGCTGATGGAAGTGCCTTACTATTCTGCTTGAAAGACGCTGAATTCTTATTTTGAGTAAGGTTGAAGCCCTTGATAGTGTAATCCGCGGCCTTTACGCTTCGATATGTTTCAGATGATGGAGGTGTTGGTGGCCTGTTACTGCCATGGCCGGTCTTTGATGACTTCGGCACATTTTGAACCTCTACATCTTGATCCATAGATTTCTCGTGGCTGGTTTCTCGCTGCTTAGAGAGCCATGAAAGAATGTCTGCGGGAGCTTCTTCGTCGTCTTCGTCGTCTTCCTCGCCTTCTGCACCCTCCGCACCTTGTTGGAGTACGCTGTCCGCAAGCTCACCGGCAATGTCGTCGCCAGCGTCTTTGTCTACGATCATACGCATTGCAAATTGGAGCAGCTGTTGCGGATCCATGCCTTGCAAAGGTCCACCTGCGGCAGCTAGGTTCTTCTGAAGTGCCTCAATCAGCGCCGAAGAATCGATCTCACCTCCCTCGCCTTCCGCATTCTCAGCCTCCTCTTCGTCAACATCTTCGGACAAAGGTGAAAGAGGCTTAGATATAATTGTGGCCTTTTTTCCATCCGGACTTGACTCTTCTGCAATACCTGACTCCGGTAGTGGTCCACTGGCCCATACGGGTGTATCGGCCAGACTATTCCTCCAATCTTTGAACAGGGCGACCGGCTTAGCGCTTCCATTAGACACCTTTGGCTTCGGTGGCTCACTTCGTGAGCGCCACACGACCGGAGTCAGAACTGCCTGTGAAGTATTTATCGAGTTCACGCGTCCTCTTCCCACCTTTTGCTTCTTGTTGCTAGTCGCCGCTGAGGCTCCTCGCTTCCTCTTCTGGCCAGTCTTCGCAGGCGTCGAGTTGTGCAGGTATAGGCTCACGTCGTCGTAGCCATCCGATCCATACTCTAGGTCATTGTAGTATTCAAAGCGATCCCAATCCTCTTCATTCTCATCATCCAAGTACGTGGCCGGGGGAGGAGAGTTGACAGCATGTTCGGCGAGGTCGTCGGCGGGCATGTACTCATCCTCAACATAGAACCAGTCCTCGCCATAGTCAGAGATATCATCCTCGCCGTAGTCACTCATGGTGGGAAGCTGGCACTTTATGCGAACGCATGCGAAGGTCGAAAGGGGAGCGGTACAGGTGGCTCCGCTGCGTTGCGAAAGCAGCTCAACGCGTCATCCGATAATTGGCTCGCAGGTCTTCGATGGGTATTGACGGGTCGAGAAGGAAACGATAGTAGCAAAGCAATGAGCAGCCACCAGGTACCGGAGAGGAGGTTGAGAGACTCGAGGGAGAGTCGAGTCCCGCCCGGGGCTTTGTTTTCGGAATCCGGTCAAGTCGGGGAATGTGAGCTAGTGGGCCGGTAGTGGAGGGAGCCTTAAGGACTCAAAAGCAAACAGCTACGAGGTTGTCACTCCGGGCTGTGGAAAGCGTGCCTACGCGATGAAGATGTTCGCAAGAGCGATTCAGCGTGTGGGCATTTCTATGTCGAGTCGCTGTGAGATAAACACGCTGGCTGGTGAGCACCCTGCAGACTCGACTTTCGGCCATGGCGTCTGCCAAGCCTCTCCGCATTCCATCGGCTTAGGGCAGCCGAGGCTGCGCTTTCACTACTCACTGCCATGCGCACTTCAACGTACACAATCTCCCCTATGTAGCTTCATAGTACAGCAATTCATTGTGTACAAGTAGCAACCATGCGCGCTGTTCAAAAGTCCAAGCACCTTTCTCGCAACCTTGTTAGCCTCAATGCCGCCGCACACGCCCGCCGTAGCTCCTCCGCTGTAGCATCCTCGATAAAGCCTCTAACTTCTGTACTGATTGCCAATCGTGGAGAAATTGCCCTGTATGATGCGAAGAAGGCCCTATGACTATATCTATTCTAACTCATCCTTCAAGGCGAGTCGGCCGAACAGCATCGGAGTACGGCATTCGAACCACCACCCTCTACACTGATCCCGATGCGCGCTCCCAGCATGCCTTAAGCTCCCCGTATGCTGTCAATCTTGGCGAACCATCTGCGTACCTTGACGGAGATCGAATAATACAAATTGCGAAAGACTATGGCTGCCAGGGTATACATCCAGGTTATGGCTTTGTAAGATATTCTGCGAAGCAGTTGAATTATCTATCTAGGTATTGACTGAATTTGGTAGTTGAGCGAGAATCCGGCTTTTGCCCGGAAATGTACAGAAGCAGGGTTGACATTCATTGGTCCACCATGGCAGGCGATTGAGGCTATGGGCAGCAAGAGGTATCTACGCTTGACTCTAATTTGGTTCAATCGGCTAACGAAGGGGCTACAGTGAATCAAAAGACATCATGACAGCAGCTGGCGTACCATGTATACCTGGATATCATGGTTCAAACCAAGATCCGGGGCATCTTAAAACGGAGGCAGAAAAGATTGGCTATCCTGTTCTACTCAAAGCTGTAAAAGGTGGAGGAGGGAAAGGAATGAGGATAGTTAACAAACAGGAAGAGTTCTTCGATCAGTTAACATCAGCCAAATCGGAAGCACGAAATTCATTTGGAGACGAAGTTATGCTGGTAGAGAAGTACATTACCACACCTAGACACATCGAAGTCCAGGTCTTTGCGGACAAGCATGGCAATTGTGTTGCGCTTGGCGAACGAGATTGCAGCATTCAACGACGACATCAGAAAATATTAGAAGAGTCCCCAGCTCCGCATTTAAAGGACGAGATTCGACAGGATATCTGGGAGAAGGCAAGGGCGGCAGCTTTAGCAGTCAAATACGAGGGTGCCGGAACCGTGGAGTTCATCTTCGACAACGACACCGGCGAGTTCTTCTTCATGGAGATGAACACACGGCTACAGGTCGAGCATCCTGTCACAGAGATGGTTACCGGAGAGGATCTGGTCCGGTGGCAGCTCATCGTTGCAGAGGGAGGCAGTCTACCACTCACGCAGCAGGAGATCGAGCAGAGAATATCGGAGAGGGGCGCTGCTATCGAAGCTAGGATCTATGCAGAAAACCCAGACATGAACTTCATTCCGGATTCCGGTCTACTTCTACATCTTAAAACACCGAAACCGACGCCGAATGTACGGATAGATGCTGGCTTTGTCGCCGGCGACGAAGTATCCTCACATTACGACCCGATGATCGCAAAACTTATTGTTCAAGGCCCCACTAGAGAGGCAGCAATCCAAAAATTGCACGCTGCTCTAGAAGAGTATGAAGTTGCAGGGCCAATCACAAACATTGAATTCTTGAAGAAGATATGCGTTAGTCGTGATTTCGTAGCTGGTAGCGTCGAGACAGGCTACATCCAAAAGCACCACGACGAGCTCTTCACTCCCGAACTTCCTGCCCCAGAAATCTACGCTCAAGCAGCACTTGGCCTAGCATTACAAACCACTTCATCCTCAGCTAGCGACCCCTTCTCCGGGCCACCCGTTACTGCGCTGGGCTTTGGCAACGGCTACCAACAGCACGAATACCACCTTGTCGAGATACCTGCCGACGGCAAAGCTCCAAGCACATCTACACCTGTCCAAATCCACCAAACTGCGCTCTCAAAAGTCGACATCACGGTCGGCGATACAGCCTACGAAGATATAACTAGCGCGTTCACACCTTCATCTAACACCCTAACAACATTCTTCCCGCACACACGCCTCTCGACAACCTTCATCCGAGATGCCGACCGCCTGACCCTCTTTACGCAAGGCAAGCAGCACCGCTTACAACTTGCGCTGCCGAAATGGGCAGAGAAGGCGCTTGGTGTGAAGGATGTAACGAACAGCATACTAGCGCCCATGCCATGCAAAGTGCTCAGAGTGGAAGTAGAAGAAGGACAGGGAGTTAAGAAGGATCAACCGCTCATGGTCATAGAAAGTATGAAGATGGAGACAGTTATTCGGAGTCCGGTGGATGGGTTTATCAGACGGGTGGTTCACGGGAAGGGGGTGAGTTCAATTTTGTTGTATGGTCTAGAGATCAATGCTAATTAATGTGTAGGATATTGTTAAGGCGGGGACAGCGCTGGTAGAATTTATGGAGGAAGGGAGGGATTGAGCGTATTGTGAACTTTTGTATACTCATGTTTGTGGGTTAAGAATATGGGTATGTGTGAGGGAGAGCCTCGATTGCACTTCTTGAGGCGCGCAAAATTCAGGAAAGTTGATTAATATATTGATCACACCACAAAAAGAAGAGGAAATTGACACTATTTGAGGTGGCGTGTATTGTCCTTCACTGCAGCTCCTCTGAAGGAGATTCAGGACTCCCTCCGGATTGGCGTACATGCATGCCGTCCCAAACTACAGTGCCGGTGCAATCCAAGCTCATCTAGCTTCCGTGGAATCTCAATGGAAAATCTGCGGTACGCAGTGGTGAGAAGAATCTATACATCTTGCTTGGCTACGCCTTTCACACTCAGTACTAGAAGTTGTGAGAGGCCCTATTCGGTCATGGACAGAACTGTTCAACATCAAATCAATAAGGAAATGGCACCAAAATTCCGTACCTATTAAACATTTTTCTAAGCAGGAATGACGCCCTCGTCGAAGTATGCCACTTTTTTTTGACAGCCACGTAGCTTACCGGTGAACATACGCCTCCCCAAAGTATGCGGTAGCCGTCTGCCGACGGCAAAAACATTGAGTAGCACATATTCCAAGTGCTATTCAATGACTTCATCAGAGGCAGCGGCGCCTGGTGAAGAGCAATTATCCAGTACCTATGCTAGGGCCTCGTGTGACAGTGAGTAGCGAGGAAACTGCTTTGTCAGTGCTGCAAGAATGGGCTCCGTACTGTTTCGAGGCGAGCAAAAACGATCTCGATCTCGCCTACATTTTTGAGCTTTGCGAAAAGAGGCGGTGGGAGAGTGGTCGACTGTTGGAAGGCGCGATGTGCACTAGGCATCCTTGGCACCAGCCCTAAATATCGGTTCCGGCAACGCCCTTGGACCTGGTTTATCCGCCTACCACCGGGGAATATCTAGGACCATATTGAAAGACGCACTGACTGCAATACCCAGTACGAGGCTTTGGTGGTGTGGCTACAGCTGCAGCTATCTCGTCACTATCGACACCTGCCCGTTCAGGTATATCGCCTGCCAAAAACATCTAAATCCCACCATTAATGGAGGCTAAAATGACCCAGAGAAGGCTGGAAGCTAGATGGGTACTGGCCAAGAAAGATCACCCAGGAGTCTGCACATAATGAAGGAACGGCTCCATTATGTCGTCGTTGCTCATAGATCGACTTCAATTTCCTGCTCTCAAACCCAGACCACATACCCAATCTGGACCGCATAGCTCATTACCAGAGAGACTTCTACGCTTTCTTCGAGTTCCTCGATGTTCTTCTGTCCGAGCCGAAAGAAGGCCAGCTCTCTTTCTATTCCCGCCGGCTTTGGGCAAGCCGATGGAGATGGAATGGAATTCTGTACAGTGTGAGATTATAGAAAAGAGAAAAAAAAAAAAAAAAATTAAATTAAGGTTAATAGTGGTTCCGAGGCGACGATCACCACCTTGACCCTCGATCCTATTCCGCGCGTTATGCCCGGTGTATCGGAAGGCTCAGGCATCCCTCGCGGATCTATACGATCTCTCTCGGTATCTTCGCGGCTCCAGCCATTGAAAATCCGATCGATTTTGACCTTCACATGGCATGGCTGAAAAATTCCTCGACAAGCATCATGAAAATTTGGGGGCTCTTCACCGACTGATACCGTTTATTATAGTTTCTGCTTACGCCTCAATCATTATGCGGTTTGATCCGGAGTATGACGGGGAAGTGTTCAAACCGAGGCCTGCCCTAGTAGCAAAGTCGGGGCAATTGCTATATTTAATCTTGTTGTCACGACCACAGACTATCTTGATAGTGAGGACTCATATCTTGCAATTCATCTCGCTGAACATATCCCTTCAGGTCGGCCAGGTATGAAAACAATGAATATGATTCTCGTGAGGAACATGGGTACATCTTGAGAACAAGTCGGTGTGGGATCATTCAATACGAACTAATTGTAATAGGCTTTCAGCATCAAATACTCAGTGACCAGAGTTGCCACTCAGAGAATAAGTTACAAGAGCAGATATAGATGAAGAAGTTTACCATCACGAACCATTCACTATCTACCTCCTAGTTAATAATCACCACTAGCACTACTACAATAAGATTATCTATGCCTAATCATAGCCTTTGGGAGAAAATTCACGATCAAAGCATGCGACAACATCTGAAACGATGTATACAACAAGCTTTCCCTCCTACAATATTTCGTTCACAGGAGAGAAATACAGCACATTTTGTAAAGTATCAGGGCAGATGAGGAGGAGAATTGTGTTGATCCATATCTATAGAGGATCAGGGCTATTTATACTGTCTGTACTAGTTATCACATGATATCAGGGCTAATCCATAATAAGGGTCGTGCGATACATATAACCTTACACCCTTATATCAACACCTGCATTCAGAGACCGGAATAATAAAAGTATTGCCGATACGGCAGGAATCAACACATGTGGTAAATTTCAACAGACAATTCAAGCTCAAAATGAATTCAATTACTGAGCACAGTAAATGGCCATCAAATAACCACCTCCAAGACCTAGGACAAAGGAAAATGGAACCAAAAAAACTAGTCATGCCAGATATTCACAAGGACACAAAGCCTCCCAAACACCAGAAATGCAAACAACAAACGCCAGTGTAGTACAGGATTGATTCATATAAATGCTTGATATGGCCACAACGAATGTAGCTCAGGGGTATTGATACAAAGTAACGAGAATAGCAAAACGTGTGATATCATACATCATGCCGGGAGATCATCAGAATGAGACGATTTTGACATTGATTTCAATCTCGACCTGACATTCCCGAATTAGCCAAAGCATGCGACAAACGGCGACAGAGAATTATGGAGAGGGATCAGACGACGTGCTCCTGCGCACGGCCCGTGTACTGAGATCGTGCCTTTCTAGCCTTCCAGAAGATAAACGCGCCATAGCAGGCGGAGATGAGCCAGAGAAACAGGTTGACCAGATCGATCCAGACGGCGCGCTTCATGCGGATGATGCCCTTATTTCCCTCCGGATCCTCCTTAATGTACATCTTGCCGAAGATGCCGAAGACGACCAACCAGAAGAACCAGACCAGGGCGTCGATCCAGAAGAACCACCACGATTTGATGAGGGGGAGGGAGAAGACGACGGCAAGGAAGCTGGATAGCGCGCCGACGAACGTCGCCCATACCCATTTGCTGTCGACGTACTTGCCTTGGTCGCGCGCGGCTTTGAGGTCCTGAGCGTAGAGGCCGATGACGACAATGCCCATGACAAATTGGAAAAGTCGAAGTGTGAGGCGCAGGATGGTTCCGATGTTGATGCTGCTGGACTGGGCTGGCTTCTCCCCGGAGCCCTTCATGGTCCCGCGGTTGAGGAATGAACCGAACATTGGTGCTGCTTTGAGGGCTAGACCAATCATATTAGGGAATGTGTCTGTAGCTCTCGGAGGAGATTCGTACGTGGAGTTGGAGTATCGGCAGGTAGTCGAGTGGTTTGTAGGTTTGCGTAGTTGGCTTGCTTGTAGGGAATATTGCGGCGCTCAAAAAGCGGAAGACGAGTACGATAAAATAGCCGAGCTCAGCTCCTTCTAGCAAAGGCGTTGTTCAGTTCACAATGGCTTGTATCCTCGCTGTAGATAGAATAGAGATTGCTTTGTGTAGAATATATGGATGCGATGCGCGATGACGATAGTCGTGGCTGCCAGGCCTTGTACCACGAAGATCCAGGTTTCTCTTTCAGGAGTGGATCGACAATAAGCGATTATGGGAAAGCGCAAGACTGGAAGCTAAAGGAACAATGGAAATGCAGAAGAAATAAAGAAATTGGCTAACTCGCAGAGTCGCACAGAATGAAGGTAGAAAGCCACGGAAAACTGTGAGTGCATGCTGCTTCACTGTGGTGACTGGCAAGTTTATATGTACTCATTCCATACATCAGTCCACGTCTGAAGACCCAGAACGGGTTTCACGCTGTTGGCGCCCGTGAAGTCGCGATTCTTGGCCAAGAGACCCTGCTTTTCTGCGTTCCCAATCGCTTGGCCGACGACATTGGCGCCCGCTAAGGCCTCGTCTTCGTGCAAGGGTCGCGATTGCCGCTGATTGGCTCTGATAGGCACAATGTAAAACAGAGCGACTATATTTTGGGCCAGTTTCATCTCTCACTTGGACACAAAAGCGGTCAATAGGAAGCCGTTGCTCAAGCTGCCGCCAGCCTCTGGATTCGCGCCTCGATCAGCTTTTGACGTTAGTCCTGATTCTCGCACTAGGACTGGGAACTGAGCATTGTCTGCCGCAACGTTCGAAACGCTCCAGGACACCTCCCTATGATTCGCGCATTCATGAATTCTGACAAGTACATTTTTAGTATTTTACACCTGAACGCAATGGCATTCGGGATCAGGCCGCCGGGCGCTTCCTAAGGAGACGAATACTTGTAGCCATACTGTTCTTTGGCTTCTTCGATCTTCTGCTTCAACTCACGTTCCTTCTGGGCATACTCCTGGTCTTCCGCCATCCGCTGCAGATATGCCTCGTTGCTGATGCTACTCGGCGACGGCACCGCTAGACCTTTCTGCACTGCCGGTCGCGCGAGTATCCTCTCCCACCACGACTTGAGATTCGGAAAAGCATCAAGATCCACACCGCTAGCTCGCAGCACGTTCACCCATCCGAAACTCGCTATATCGGCGATGGAGTACTTATTCCCAACCAAGTAATCTTTGTCCTTCAACTGGTTGTCGAGAATGCCTACAAGCCGCTCTGTCTCGCCTGCAGGGTAGGAATACAATTAGCGGACACCATCAACAGGGAGGCTTAGGGAGGACAGAAGCTTTTGTATGAGAGGTATCAGTTTGGGCGGAAAGCACCTAGAGGTGTTTGGCTAAAGCTTAACCACTCATAAAAATTCCTTCCATCTCTATCCGATTCTCACGTACCAGTGTATCGCTGCATCGCATATGGGATTATTTCTTTGGCATAGCGGTTGAAATGGTTTGCTTGACCTTGCATAGGCCCGAGACCGCCATGTTGCCAGGCCATCCATTGTTCCGCTCTCGACACATCAAAGGGGTCAATGAACGAGAACTTATGGTCGGGGTCGTAATGTCGAGTAAGATAGGCAAGGATAGCTATCCGAATTAGCCTTAACTTGTAGTTTCCGAGGAATTATCCCGAACCTAATCCCTCTTGAACTGCGAATCCGCCTTGATCATGGTCAACTATAACCGGGATTCTTCCGTTAGGTCCGAGCTTGGTGAACCACGGCTCTTTCTGAATGTTCTGCCCAATGTTGATGGGTTGCCAGGTATATTCTTTCCCATATGCCTCCTTGAGTTCTTCAAGCATGATTGAAGCTTTCCAGCCGTTCGGGGTGGCCCATGTGAGAAGCTCAATGCCTTTGTTTGCTTTAAGCCCAGTAGGTCGCTCGTTAGCCATGTGGGAATAAATTTGCGAAGCTCGTCTGCTAGAGGTATAGAGATGGAATCTAAATGTAAAATGTTTGGCGACGCATAGGAAGTTTCGAGAGCTTTTATATATAACGGTATATGGACGAAATGATGGCATTTAGATTTTGCTCAACGTGTCAAATCGGCCAGAGAGGGTTCGTCATGAGAAGACTCCCCTTGAACGGCTGCACGACGCTTAGAAATGAGCACGCCATAGGAGCTCAATTCGGTGGTTCCGGAGATATGCGTATCGCGAAAGTGCATTTCTTACGTGATGCTTGCCCTTTGAGCTCTTGGTAGCATCCCGTACTTGTATTATCAATCAAAAAAGAAAATCTCAGGGTGCCTATACGAAGTGGCGTTCATCCCTGTATCGCGGAAAACCCGCCGTACTAGAAAATATGAATAGCACTTTGACTTCAAGGGAATATATCTGCGCGCACATCGGGCTTTACTATGATCTTGTACAAGTTGCGTGCTATGGCTACTTTTAAACATTTAGGACCCCTCCTACCCATAAATTATCTTCGCGTCGTCGCCTTCTCGCCTGATTCGCATAGAGCCATTGTCACGAAACGGTGTCCCTTTATTACAACACCACTAATAAGCTCTTAGTATGTCCAATACTCATATGGTGGCCTTATGCAAGCTTTAGAGCCTTATTACGATTGTAGGAAGTCGTCATTGGCCCTGCGCCTACTGTCGCGCAAATTCATGCAAGGTCGCCATACGGTGAGCATTTCCAATCAAAGCAATTACCAATCTCGGCTAGTGTGAAACAACTCTGTGCCCGTACGTAATCACCCCAGTGTAGTTGACTTATATCATTGAGTGAGTCTAACTTGTGGCTATTAGTCTATGGCTGTAACGGGACCGCATGCCGTACGCACGGCACATGATGAGCCAATGGGGTTAGCTCCTTATTGATAAGGGTATAGGCCACCCTCTGTACACAATGACACAAGCAACACAGTCCCTCTCAATTTCTTTGAACTCAACTGCCTCTTTCAACCATCACGGTTACAACAGCTGTGCGGATGCTCAGACTCCGGAACAATCAGCATGTGATACTTAATGACCGTTATACACGTCTTGAGCTTTACAGTAGCGTGTACAATCGATTTTCCGGTTCTGCACTTAGATTTATTCTCACAGCATAGACCTTTCAACAAGGGGATTTCTAAGCTCATGTTAGCGTATTATAGGGGTAGCTTCGTAGTTAATACTAGTTTCCAAGTTGAATAATGAAACATTTCATGCTGGAGTATTATTGCTTCAGATCTATCCTGAAAAAAGCATTGACAATGGAAGAGAATCATATGTCTATAAATCCTTCTACATTCTTGCCTTTAAGCGCGTGTAGAAAGAACCTTGTTTACTCTTCTGGCTGCTACTTTCTAGCGCCAGCACAACTCCAATGCTACTTGTAACGGGTCCTTTGGCATTGCCCTCCAAGGGCAGGGCCTCGGGTTCCCTACTGGTCACGTGGGTACCTAGATATATACTTCCTCGAGTCCTAAGAGTTACTCCTTAAGGATTCGTCTCTCACAGAATATTATCTTATACCCCCTTTTTGGCTCTTTAAGCTTCCTGCCTACGTGATGCCTCACAATATCTGTCTCTCTATATGTTGCTTTTGCCTCCTGCTGCATAGCTGTAAAGTAGTTGAGACACGCAATAAACGTTGGGTGCTGAGAACCGAGCTTCCACTTGTAATCTTCGCACGCTCTCTGATAGAGCTTCGACGCTTCGAAATATTGCTTCTGTTTATGTAAAAGGTAAGCAAGGCAGTGGATGGCAGTAGGATTTACAGCCCCTCTTCGTTGCGGTCATCATAGTCTTCTAAGGATTACTTCTGTGGACGCCACGCTAAGTTTTTGAAGATCGACTACACGACTAAAAATAAAAATGAATTGATCTATGGCCTTGGTGCAATTTATGATGATGTATAGTTGGACATAAATATGGTGTACATGATGGGCAGAACTTTTAGGATATTCACAACTAGACTCTGCAACTATTTTAACTATAGTCACAAAACTGTGCTGGATAGATAACCTTCTGGCAAAGATATTGCTTCTAAATATTAATGAATTTCTAGAAGTTAATGTAGCAATCCATAGCTGGGGAAAAAATTAGCCATTGGGAGAATCTGATGAATATTCATGATGTCTTCTCTCATTTAGCAGCTTCGCGTCAAAAGAAGAGCAAGTCTCAAATGAATTGGAATCTATAAGGCACTGCAGGCCTTCTAGCCATCTTATAGGAGTTCGCATTCTATATATGACATCAGAATGCCTCAATTTCTGGCAACTGGTCTCTTCTCAGCTTCTTCAAAATGGCTTCGCAAAAAATCCCATGCCCAAAATAGCCCTGTCCTCGCCTATCCTCTGTTTCAAACTACTAGTTCATAGGGCTTCATTATTGGTTCGCTTGTATGGACCCTTGCAGTTGTAGGTCGAATTAGGCTTAGACTCCCAACTTACCACCCAAAAACAGGAAGGCTTCAAGCCAACGCGATGTCCATAGCCACAACTTTCAATCCTCGAACAGCCTCAGCCACTCGCCGTCTCAAACTTTGATAAGAAGGATTGCTTCGAGTCTGGAGGCCTGAAAGGCCTAAAAATGAGGTTAAGACATCTGTGTCCAATGCATTTCGGGGCTTCTTGTGAACCTCGCACTCTCCTCATACCCAGTCTCTTCCAAGACTTATCTTTACTATTGCCGTGTACTCTTTAAGGAATTTCTTTGCGGGTGATGCGCGCCTTAGGTATGGCAAAGATTAACTTTCTTGTATCTCTCATCTTGCTCTTCTCAGTACTGTCATACACCCTCGAGGTCTCCCCAAACTCGCCATGTGCAAAGAAATGTCTCGACGATCCGGACAAGGGCGACCCAGCAAATCGAGATCACTCACTAACATTCAATCCGGACCTATCCTGCTTTGATCGAGAATACAAGGGCAAAAACTCGACACGTGTGGGACGAAAGTTTGCGGATTGTCAGAGTTGCTTAAAGGACACAGGGTATGAGGATCCAGAATATGGGGAGCGCGACACTGGATGGTTCATTTGTAAGGCTTTCTGGCTACATGTAGAACTATCCGGCTAATACGTACTACAATAGTCAACAACAAGGCCACTGTCGACTGGTGTATTTTTGGGCGCTTTGCGGAAGAATCCAACCCAAACGTCACCGACACGTATCCGTACCAGAAATGCAATAGAGCCTGCAATACTATACACTCGTCTATTGACTACCGAGTCAAGTCAGATCCAGCAGGTTATGCGTTTTGCGACTACGAAGGGAATTTTACTGCCGATGCGGATACCTGTAGGGACTGTTTGTACGATGCGACTGGCTTGACGATCTTGGGGAATAGTACGTAGAGGCACTAATAGCGAATGATTGAAGAAAAGCTAACAGTGGGCAATAGTTCTCTCAACCGTCAAAGAAGCTTGTATACAGAAACCTGGGAAAGCATTCCAGCTCGATGTCGACATCTATAATGCCTCCCGCATCCAAATCCCGTCCGACTCTATGAGCTCGCCCTCGTCCTCCACGACATCTGCCCCGTCGGCGACCGTTTCCTCGTCCGGAAGTTCTGGTTCGGATGGCTCGGGTCTTTCCGCAGGTGCCATTGCTGGAATTGTACTTGGCGCACTCATCGGCGTCGCCCTCATACTCAGCGCAATACTATTACTCCTACGAAGAATACGGCGGAAGAGAGAGGGCAAGATTATTGAAATGCCGAATGAGAATGGAAATCGCCCTCCCGAAATACACGCTGGAAATTCCTATTACGATCCGGCAGCTACCAAGAACGGCCAGTTATATCGGCAGGAACAGGATACACCTAGAGCAAGCGAGTTATCGAATTCGGGAATGATTGTTGAGTTACCTGCGGCGGTAAATCAATCGCCTAGGTAGTTCACATGGGAAGTAATTGCTCCTTTAAATTATTAGGAGTATAAGAGTGTTTCGAGCTGAGTGCCTCCGACATCACCTCATTAGCTTGCATCCAATCTTCAAAGAGCAGGCCAATATGTTTTTTCACATAGAGTTGCTCCGATGGGCTAGCTGTTAGATTTGATGACCACAAGATATAACACACAAGGTCAGAGAGGCTAGGACTGTGGATATTAGAGACCTACGCTATTCGGGTAGTACACAAAGGACTGGTTGTTTTAGGTTTAGGCAGTGAGGTTACTTAGGAGTAGACTTGATATGCGAAGATGCCCGCATTGAGGGTGAGGAGGCCTGTAACAAAAGTTTTAATTGGAAGAAGAGAATAGATAAATGTTTGTGAGGAGAAAAGGATAGAAGGACAGTAAGGAGGACAGTAAATCGAGACGAGGAGTCGTTCGAGAAAATCTTAGGTGCAATGTAATTGAAGATAAGCACGACTACAAGTTTCAAAAAATCTAAGAAATAAATGGTCTAGTGGCAATAATATGACTTAAGAACAGCTAAGGGCATTTCCATCCTGAGTAGTAAGCACCTGCCCTTCCACTGTATTCTGATAAAAACCTCATTGGGGAAAGATTGTTTCGAATTTTGGTGAACTGTAGACATATTAGTGGCTGGTAAACAAAGAAATATGGAGCAGTATAGAAGCATTGCATGAATGCAAGTAAAGAGCGAGAACATGAACAAAAGAGGGAAACCACTAGAGCGGGATGAACTCATGTTGAAATTTCAAGGAAGAAGTAAATCAACAGAAAAGGAAATATATTATTTCAAACCTTTCAATGAGGAAAATACTCTAGCAATTTCCGCCAAGTCCTTAGTAACATGATTATGGATAAAGAACCCAAATTCTTTGGCCCTTCAGCTCGGTACTCCCAAGTTCCTAGAATAGTCACTGACAGTTTGAATAGGTAGAGACACTGTTATTTCATAAAAATCTAGGGGAGACTTTGTGAGGAACAATGACGCAATGGGACATCCATCGTCGCTAACGTCAGTAGCGTTTTGTGATGGATGTAGCTAAGCTTTTTGCTGTTTAAGACTTAGTTAAAAGTGGAGGGCGAAGGTGGACAGGGAAGTAATGTGAGAATAAGAAAGAAGGCTCTTCTTACATCGATAATTTTCCATTTTTCTAGAGCAGATGGAAGGCAATGTAATGTGGATGAAATACCAAGATCAACTGCTAGCCTCTTGGTACTAAAGCCAATAAATATATCATTTCTTCCTCAACATTCTTTCAGCGGATATTAATGGTGACCGCAAACGATGCTAACTAGAAGTAACCCTATATAGGGTGATCACTACCGTATATATTCTTTCGCTTACCCAGTACCTATCGCCAGAGGAGTAGGTACCTGCCTATATAAACGCCACGCCCATTCCCAATACCCGTACACTGTTTCTTGCGCCCCCACAATCGCAACCACGGCCGGTATAAGTAGTTAATCACTACAACTAACGCACTAGCTGACCATATTTTAGAAGAAAGTAAGAGGTAAGCCAGGCAACAAAACACACAAGGAGAAATAAGACAGAGTACCGCCCACTATCTATAAATGTGCAACTATATTCTCACAATTTCAGCACACCAGCAACTTCATCTAGGGACACCGTGGCACACGAAGACCAAGCTATCAACATAGTAACCCCACACACCAGCCTTATCCCTCGGAAGGAAGCTTCTAGAGAGTAATCTTCTCTTCCCAAGGACGCCAATCTAGCCATCTTCCGCGCATTAGACAACTCCGTATCATCTAGTCAAACGGCGTCCCTCGCCGACGCCATCTCAACGAACGTCTGACTTTTCTACCCTGCCAACAAATCAACCTATAGAAAGCCCTAAACGCGACGTTTTGTAGGCAAATCCACTGCGAGAACACGCCACAACGACTCCGCCTGACACTATAGTGGGTAAAAAAACATCAAGCAGACGTTCTGCTGTTCGACAACGATGAGAGGAAAAATTTGGGGCATGTCAGGACGCTGTTGAAGGCGTTCCTGACGAGGAATCCGAAGGCTTGCATTCAGGGGCGTGTTTTTGCGATTGATAGTGTGGAAAAGGCGGGTTTTCAGTCGGAAACTGTGGGCGAGGGTGTGCTGATTGGTGCAAATTTGGCGTATTGGGAACGAATATCGTGTAAGCCATGCTGGGGGGCGTTTCCGGACTGCCGGCATTTGGATAAACCAAGAGCGACGAGATTTTGTAGTGGGGTTCTGTCCACTCAATCGGAGCATCGATACACGAGAGATCATGACTTAATTTCACGGAATTATCTTTCGCTACACGCATAGCCTTTCATTCTTGTTCTCCTGATTCTTGCGCCGTCCGCCAGTAGACAGCAAGTCCATTTAGAGCGTGAGGATGTAACTTAAACTCTGATATCCTGGCACACGCTCTTCCCTGCAAAAAGCTCTTGCCTAGCTCGTTGCACTCTTTCATTATCTTCTCCTTCTCCTCAGACTTTGCATACGGCCCGTAATCATCCAGCACCTCATTCCCAATATACAGCAGCGGATCTTTGCTTTTCAGAAAGATTAACAGGAGAATGTTCCAGTCGACAAACGGCGCAAACACGAATGAAGTTGGAGAGATATGTGATTCGATATTCGACTCGAGGACCGTGATGTTGAGGGCGGCTAGAAAAGAAATATCGAGGGATGTGAAAGCAGGTTCTTGTGCATAGAGGCATACATGGGGTCCCGGTTTCGTGGCTAGAATCATCAGCTTGAAGCCTTCACAACAAGAAGTAAGAGCGAGGTACCTACCCAATCTAACGACAGCACGGAACAGAACAAGCTGCCACAGGGCACGGAATCGATGTTCCCAATCAAGACTGAAACTCCCAATCCCAATGCACACCGCATCATGGACATCCCAATCCCTCTTTCTAAGCATCTCCACTACTTGCACCGCGCACTCCGTGTCTCGCCACCGACCCTCTAATTTCTCAAAATCCTCGCGAAGCCGCTCGATAGTAAGACCAGCAACGACCCTCGTCGGCTTCGCATGCTGAAGCGCTTCAGTACTCTGTCCGACCTTCTCCTCATTCGACCTATGCGTGACAACTGTCCATCCATCGCCAGCCTGTACCTGCCTCCTTTTTACGCGCCCCTTCGAACGCCCGCCCTGCCCCTCCATCCCTCATTCACCTCTCGGCAAAAGTGACAAAGTATGCAGCAGCGTTTCGAAAGGCCGCATGGCCTAGACCCTATCAACAATTACCGAGACTCACATACATATGCAGGGCATTAGAATTAAGGTTAATGGCACGGAAGTTGCAATAAGGTTGCGGCGTGCATGGGCGCTTAGGGAGCTGTCAGGAACGGCAAGTTGGGGATATGTAGTGTTGAGTTGGGGACGGCGGCGCTAAGCAGGGAATATGTGCGGCGAGGAGGTTCTAGCCGGATTGGGAAGAGACAAAGGATGTCCAACCACATACTACAACTTGTGGTAGAACGCAAGCCATCTATCATCCCATAGAAGGAGGCATAATTTCGACAAAGCTGTCAATAGAATTCTACGTTGTCTACAAATCGCTACAATCTCAATTGTCAAGAAATCCGACGAATACAACCATCCTACCCCAAAATCTCCCTAGCAACCCTTTCCCCACTCCGAATCGCTCCATCCATATACCCCGTCCAGTACTCCGCCGTCTCCGTCCCCGCCCAATGAATCCCATCCACCGTCTCCCTTAATGCCCTCCCAAACCTCACCAACGTATTAGCTGGCGCAATCGCAACCGGACCCCCACGACTATACTCCTCTAACCCCCACCTCTGAATCACCACCTCCTCTGGCCTACCAGCCCTCTCTCCAAAATACCTCACAAAATCCTGCGTAACATTCGCCTTAACTTCATCCTCAGATAACATGTCGAGATCACGCATAGCATCCCCCGCAATGAAGCCCAGTAAAGCGCCGTATCTGGGCTTCGACGGCGAGTTGTCGAACGTCAGTTTCGTGCCGCCATAGTCGCTGAAAACCTGCCCCGAGTGATTCCCCGCTTTGCGCCAGAACGGCGTCTTGTATATAGCGATAGCCTTCCCCATAGCGCCCAAGCGCAGTCGTTTATTGAGCTGGGCCCTAGCATGTGGTAGTGCGGGCGTGAACGCGATATCGTTGATGAGCGGCGGCGAAATGGCTACAACGACTTTCCTTGCGCGGACCGTGATGCTGGTTGTACGGATTATATAGCCTCTTGGCGTTCTTGCGATTTTCTTGACGGCGGTGTTTAGGGAGATGTGGGAGCGGCCTATCTTGTCGGCAAGGCGGGTGGGGATGAGCTGGGTTCCGCCTTCGACTCTTTGCGCTTGAGCAGCATCGGGGATGGATACTAGTCTGCTGATTGTCCCTTTTGTGGTCGAGTTTCCGGCGGATGCTATGTAGGCGATTACATACAAGAGTGATAGCTCGTGTGGTTCTGCTCCGAAGAGGGCGCGGGAGAAGCTAGAGAACATGAACCGAGTATCAGATAGGGAATTTGAAGCGTCGATGAACTCTTCTAGGGTGGTAGTATCCCAGGATGAGGCTTTGGGGTGACTCCATGGGGCGTTGACGTCCAGCTCTGCGGCCCAGCTATCCAGAGTTGCTTGAGCTGCGGCGATCTGAATCAAGGCTTCAGCCGGAACTGGGGGAGCGCCGCCTAGTTCTGGATCCGGTATATAAGGGGTACGTGTATTGTTCCTCCATAAAATAGTGCTGCCGGCATTATATGTGTCGAACGTCTTAAGTCCAAGCTCGTCAATGTATTCAAGCACTTTATCTTGCGTTGGTCCAACAAATTCGGCTCCGATCTCCGTGACACCACCGTTGGCTAATCGCTGGTTGAGAATCTTGCCTCCGACCCGATCACGGGCTTCTAAGACGAGGACGGTTTTTCCGCCATCAAGGAGTTTCTTGGCCGCAGAGAGGCCGGCCAGACCACCTCCAACGATAGCTACGTCCACTGTCTTAGTCTCTCCAAGGATAATCTGATTAGAAGATACGAAATTGAAGAAAGTAAAGATTAAACAGAAGTAGCACGAGCGAAACAACATATTGACTGGAAGAGAGGGCATCATGAAGTTGAAAGAACTCGCTTGGTGGGTTTGTTGGACAAAGCAGAATCTAGAGGCAGACTATTTATATGTGATATAAATGTAGGAAGGTAGATGCGATTGTTGATACAGAGCGCTCTTTGCCAGCCGCGGATTCCCGCGGACTTTCGGACTACCGGTACGCCGTACGGAAACGGATTGGTTCTTCTAATGAGAATAAGTATCTTTCTTCGCAATACCGTAAAACCCCGGCAATCGAGTAATACTGCGGAAAAAACCGTATTACTCTTGTAGGAGATGCAGAAATTGTGGCAGGAACGATAGCCGAGCAGCAATCAACCCATGGAGAATTCAGAAAAGTTGTACATGCCAAATGACCGGCCGACCGGTGTTGGGAAGGATCAAAATGCCCGACTAACTAGCTATCTAATCACATAAGAAAAACTTTACTGTTTTGCCTCGCCAAGCGTGAATCTGACATCAGATCCAACATTTACTCGGGAGAGAAACACCTGATATGTACTCCCACCAACACTCTACATATCGTCTATCAAAGTAATTAGTGTATTTGTACCAATCAATCTCTCTAGCTCCTCGTAGTCAACTTCCGGTATGATGCTACTGATACTTATTGCAAAAGGCTTGCGTTATTGATAACAAGACTAAGCAAACTCTGACGTTGAGAGAGCGTAATTGACTTCTCCGGGACCTGAACTCCATTATTTGATACCAATTAGATCTGCCCAAATCGATTCATGAACCGACTTCGATATTGGTTTTTCTAACACTATATGCCTTCTATGCGTCTAATGAATTACCCGGTGCGGAAAAAGGAACAGTTACACCGCAGCACAGTCACTAACAGCTCACTCGCCGCAGGATTCACGCATAAATAGAAGCGCAAATGCTTAAGCTAAAATCAGACCAGCAACCCAAAATACCCCAAAAACATCAGGTAAATAGCTACGAGCACTCGGATCGTCCGTAGAAGAATAGTTTTGTCTTTGCGGGGAGATGGTTAGGGGAATTAGCGGGCGCTGGTGGGGATTAGCAACGCTCGAACCGAGTAGAGACTGTACTGCGGCGCGCTAGATGTTTTGAAGCAAATTTGGAGCGTAGTCTTGCAAAGCGACTAAAATAAATAGAACCTTTACGTAAGGCCTCGATACAGGACATTTCGCCGTCTGAATATGCTATCTACTCTGGGGCCAGACATCGATAGGCCATCTACGTGCCACAAGCTTCTAGTCACAAACATTTATAAATATATTTAATCGTATACACCATAGGAATATGAAATAGGGCTTTAGATCTCGCAGTCTTAGGCCCCCCACAATGACGCATTGCTTCACATTCACAAAAATTGCCGAGACGAAGACACCCTATGTCGCACACAACACAGCATAAGCACTTATCTCCATCAGACTCTCGGTTCTACATTAGGTTTTCCACATCTGCCCGTCTCATCCGCGCAACAACCATCACGCCGAAAGTCCAGACACAGACATTAGAAGAGTGGAAGAATTCCGGGTCACCCGGGGTCCCCCAGCGCCCGAGCTTATATACAATGGGGCTGTGTGTGCAGAACCTCCCGATTCGTAGAATAATTCCTCCACGGACAACAACACGCTGTTTTTTGTTGTTGCTGTGCTAACAGACAGGACCTCTTGGTCCGCCTGAACTTAGCTGACTGATCTGACCTTAGATTTCCCTGCCGAGGCCTCCGCTTGCAAATAGAAAGATTGGTAGTGGCTGAGGTCGCACCAAAAAAAAAAAAAAAAAAAAAAAAAGAAAATGCCACGGATATCTGCCCACACTACGCCGTACGCCAAAAATCGAGACACAAACACAAAGATGCGGAAAGGTCGGTGCGGGTGTCGGTCTAGGCCCACGGTATCCAAGCAGCAGCGATGGCGAGTAACGGGACAAGGATTGAGAGATACGGGTTGATGTGAATGGTTGAGTGAGCGGCCGAGATGCTCGTTGACGTGAAGACTAGGTTGAAGCCAATGTCGGATGAGTTGAAGCAATTAGACCTATTTACCTGTGGGACATCCTCTGGTTCCGCGAACGTGATATCGGCGCACTGTCGCAACGAAGTTAGCTACCACTCACTTTGTGAAAGAGGCCTTTGTTGCACATACGTTGTACAAAGCGCCGCCGTGCTGCGCGAGCTCAATGATTTGGATCGTCGCATTGTCGCCCACTTTGGGTGTGTAATTTGCCGGTAGCGGTACTTGCGGAAGACAGAATGTGCCCTCATATTGGAAGTTTGTCGGTCCTGTGATCTGGAAGACGGGGAGCATGGCGTGCGAATAGTTTAGGGGCTCGTTCCCGAAGCCCATGTTGACGTAAAAGAGGGCCAGCGAATGGCCGGGGAACCAACCTATATATACACATCAGCTATTATAGTCGAGTAGCAGTGTGGAAGAGTTGCGTACCAGGCTGGATAGAAACGGCACCACCTCCAATGGGCCACTTCGTTCGATTGCTGGATGTTGGCATTCCCCCGCACGGATACTGCCATTGCATGCCGTAGGGGAATCCATATGTTCCATTCTCATAGTTGATTCCAAGGGAACCTGGCTTGATGCTTGGGTCGTCCTCTGATACGGTGCCATTGGTAATTATATTGTTGCCTCGCCATCCCTGAAGCCCACAAGTCAGCCATCGAATGCGTGCATGGTATGGGATGAATGAATCGAGCTGATGGAGTGGAGCAGAGTCGAGCCCATGCATACCGGATATACAATGACCGTGTGTGCCGAGGCCAGCGAGGACCAGCTGGCGACCAAGAAGATGAGCTCTGTGAAACGAAACATGGCGACGATCAAATCCAAAGGCTGCGATGCCAGATAGTTCCGCGCTCTTCTGATGCGAAAGCCCTCACAAAGACGACGTGGAAAACGGGACTGCGGTGAAGTCGACAGGTCGGGAGCACGCGGTGCAATGGCGGGGGCCTTGGGCACTTAAAGGAACGAGGCGTCGGGCCAGGATGGTCTCTGTACCACCAAGCCATCGACAGTAAAGGCACGCTTTGCTCGCAACGGGAGGCAGGCGAATTGGCAGCAAATGGCACCGCTGCTCTGGGTGGATGGATGGCCAGCGAGTGCATGTCAGCCTGCACTTGGACAGCGAATTGCAGCCGTGGGCGCATATTGAGCCGGCAGGGCCTGCAGCCACTGAGCGGAGCGGGTAGCGACTCCACGGGCGGGAGGGGATCGCCCAAGAGTGGCCGGCTCAGGTGGCGCCCTCTGAGGGGCGGCCGATGCGGCGTCTGAGTGGCTACGGCCGTGTGAATGTTCTGCAGCCCTTCGGCAGCGCGCTGGGGCCGCCTCTAAGCGCCCAACTGCTGCGATCCTCCCATCATCCATGCCCTCCTGGACCCTCTCCTCCCGTCAGTGTCCTCGCACATCGCAGCCGGCGCGCAAACCGTGGGCATCTCGACAGAAGCGTCCATCAACGCTCCTCCAGGCGCGCGCTCGCAGCCGCGGTGATGTGATCGGAACGTGATGAAAAGGCCCTCTGCGCCGCACTGGCGACAGAAGCGAACCCCGGCAGCGCGCGCAGCATCCATCACCTCCCCCTCCTCCTCTTCCTCCCACCACCAGCCCGCCGCCCCCCGCGGTGGCTCGCTCTCTCAGCCTTGAGACAGAGACATCCGGCGTGAGACCGGGCAAAGCAGCCGCCTCACCGGCGGCGCAGTCAGCCTGCGCGCACCAGCATGTTAAAATAAACGTCAATGCAAGTGGACCCCGCGGTACTGCAGCAATTCAGCCCTGGAGGAAAGGAACAATATATCTTCCTGGGACTGAAGCATGCTGGTGCATGAAGCTCGCTGCTATTTCCAGTTGGCTCGGCGGCCATCTGATTGGGACGCCGTTTCTTGCCCCTGAGCTTGACTGCCCAAGCGAAGGCTGCTGAGAAAACAAGCATGTTCTCGCCGTGAGCGTTGCCCTCAGACGAGCACACCATCTCCATGGCCCCCGTTTTTGGGGTCCAGCGATCCTCCTCAATTCGTCCACACCATTCTGATAGGAACGGTCGGCACGGTGCTGCAGCCACCCGATCAATCGTCTTGGATATTTTTTGGCACCAGCAGCATGATTGGCCCGCCTTTCCAGAGGGGAAAAATAATATTAACTGATCCAAGTCTGTCCCGTTTCGCTTGTACCAGCGTCCCCAAAACAGGCTTCCAAGTGTGCGTGCTGTCACCGGCAGCGTGGGCAACAGTGCTTAGCACAAAGGGACGCGCCCGAGACCCGTCACCAGCACACGCCAAGAACCCTTAGCACCTCACCTCTCTGTCGCTATTGATATGCCCATACTCCGCAGGCGGTTTATGGCCGCCTCCACAAGCGCAGTCTCGCGTTCTAATAGCGCTTCGATCTGCTCCTCCTCAAGCTTGCGCACCTGCGACGGAACCTTCACCCCCCCTGACGCCGGCTTCCTGTTTTCTATCCTGGACATCTCCTCGACCTCTTTCGACAAATCCTCTTTGAGGTCCTTGACCTGCTCGAGGCGCAGCCAGGCCGGGGTCTCGCTGCCGTCCACGTCGTTCGTTAGAGTCTGTGCATGCTTGTCTATACTGCACTCCATTGTAGAAAGCTCTTCCAGTAAACTCGCCTCCTTCTCACTGAGTCCTGGTCCCCCGATGTTTGCCATTCTCCTCCGGATGGCTTCGTATCGTGTGTTGAGCTTTTGTTGTCTCGCTTTGACATTATTGAGGCGTTCTTCAATCTTTGCATTACCATATCCCTCTGATCCAGTGTCTGATTGGACCTCGTCGTTTCCAATTGCCGAATCGATTTTAGTGGCTAATTGCGCAGTCCTAATTATTTGGTCCTTAAATTCGTCTTGAAGTCGTTCGCACCGCCGAAATAAGTCGGCCACCCCACTCTGAAGCCGCTGAGTGAAGTGACTAAGGACCTTGTGCACAGTCATTAGGAGCTCAAGGTTTGCTGGGGATAGTCGAATCTCATCCTTGAGGAATGCTTTGTGCCTTGCGGGTACATCTCGGTCGATAACTGCAAGGAGCTGCAGATCCTCGTATAATTCTTTGGGAGGTTGGTAGATGGGGCGCATTTCCATCGGAGCAGCCTCAATAGACATATACTGGGCGAGCTCCTCTTCAGTTGGGATGCCGTATTCAGGGGCATCAAGGACGACTGCGTACGGCTCGTGTGAGATGGTGGTAAGAACGAGATATCCGATGTTGCCATCTTCTAGGACAACGCAAGATGTCACTTCTTCGGATCCTCGCTCAGCATTCTGCGGTCGTTGAATGCAATGCTCGACTTGTGTACTAGCTGCTTCAAGGAGCCGTTGAATCCGGAACTCAGATCCTTCGGTTTGTGGCTCGGATAACTCATTTTCCAGCTTTCTCACCCAGGATTCCAAAGAAACATAAAAAACTCCATCGCTGTGCGACACAAAAAAGGAGAAATCGGTGTGAACGTCGGCCGTAATACTTTGACCAGATGAAGAGGCTTCATCGTTTGTAAGCGCAATTGTCTCTGTCAAAACAAGTTTGTGCTCAGGAGATTCAGAAACGGTGTATCCATCCTAATGATTGTTAATCACAAATTATTGAGGAGATCAGCCAACTTACCTTAGAAGTAGCGGGAAGCCACCGTCCTACAATACCCTCGAGGTCGAGATATATGTGTACTTTGCTCGTGTCTGTTAGTAGGCAAACAGCCGCTGATGGCGAGCCCTCAGCCTTTCCCTCGCCCATGCCATCAGAGAATGTTTTAAGAGAAAAGACAATAATGTCTCTGAGTTCAAAATAGTCCACATCCGGAATGAGATTAAAAGGCCCCTGAAGAAAAGGAACGGCGGGTACAGAAGTAGGTCTAGTGAAGACCTTTACTACGTCGCCGCTGGGGAGGTTCTCCCTGAACGGCTCCTGATAAGTGAGGTCAGAGAGCCACCCAAGTTGATTTTGTGCTGTCTCCTTGTCCTCAGGCGTCGCATCAGACTCTTCCAAGATATCCGCGTTATAAGTGTTGATCGACGTAGCTAAAGTTTCTAGAAATGTAGTGGCACCCGGAGATTCACCCAACTGCCATTTGCTGGGGAGAAGTGGGCAAAGAGCGTATACATCTCCCTCAATCATTGCAATCCACAATGTTTGGGGTGCCCATCCGTGGACGCCCTCTTGATCCGGATAGTCTCCAAAGCATGCCGAGGCTACCTCGAGCTCCGCAGAGTCTGGAGAAAACCCTTTAGATTTCCCAAACATTGTTGCACTTAAGTCGTCAGCAGCGCTGGTAGCATTTGCCAGCTTGACGAGGTTTATGGAGAGTGTGGGTTCACTGAACGTTGAACGATCCGCGCGGTTTAGCTCCCACAGCCGCACCACGCCCTCCCGAGTGATTGTGACAAGACAACGCCCACAATATCCAAGCGGATGCCACAGAACTGATGCAATAGGCGATTGCTCCAAAACGTGGGCGGTCTCTCCTACTTGGAAAGACTTAGGCTTGATCGGGCTAAGGTCGTCTGAGTCGAGGAGATTCGAATCTGGGAGAATTACAACGTGGACAGTATGCGATGTACACACGGCCATATAATTGCCATAGGGCGATATTGCCAGGCGCGTTATCGGGAGCGGCACAGAGACCTTGAGTGTTCGATACGATGCTTGTTCAGTGGGATTCGCCAGTCGCCGGCTTCGGGAGGAGCTCATATTGGCATTGTTGGCTCCGTAAGCTTCTTTGAGCTGCGCAAGGTCTGCCCAGCGTATTTCCCTCCCTACAGCGACGAAAATCTCCGAGCCCCGCGTCGCTATCGTCTTTTGCGCGCTGGCGGTCTCTTTCGCGGATGGTGTAGCCTTCGACGCGAACATCTCGTAGCCAGGGAACGGCCTAGTGAGCCATGGCGGTGTGTAGCCGATCACTTTCGGCATTATAGCCCAGATAATTGGCGCGGGCGGCGATGTAGGACAGATTGTTCGGTCGAAGTGTTGAGGACCGTTGTTTGGGCAGGCGTAGAGCAAACGAGCTCAGTGCTTGCACTTTCCAGGTCGCGCAAATTGAGATCACTAGAGTTTATAAGTATATGTAGGCGGCGTGTTGAGCCAGTGCAGGTGGTCGGAGGTGGTGGAAGGAGGGAATTTATATTTTGATTTCCTGGTCTTGCTCTCGAAAGAAAGTCTGACTTCGGAAGGGTGAATACAGGCGCGTTTCGGCAAAACGTCGGCGCGTCGTCGAGCTCAGAGCTTGAGCGAGAAACAGCCCCGTATACCTCCGATACCTGCCTACCTTTCACTACTTCACCTCCGCATCCAGACAATCAGCAATGCCCCCTGTCAGGAGCATAAGCACAGTAGACCGCTTAGACAAGCCGAGCTCCTACGCCTCCAGCAAAGTCCGTCCCCGCATTGCCGCCTAGACCATCTGTTTACACCTAGCTAACCTTGCGGAGCAGAAGCGACGTAGGCGCGGCGACCGTGATCGCGATGATGACCGTCGTGAGCCCAGTCCCGATTCAGAGGAGAAGCTGAAGGACGCAACAACGCTGTACGTGGGCAATCTGTCCTTCTATACCACTGAAGAGCAGATCCACGAGCTCTTCTCAAAGTAAGTCTACCCGCTACACATGTCACTTCCTAGCTAAAGCGAGGCAGGTGCGGTGAGATCAAGCGGCTCGTCATGGGTCTGGATCGATTCCAAAAAACGCCGTGCGGCTTCTGCTTCGTCGAATACTACACCCATCAGGATGCGTTGGATTGCATGAAGTACATTGGCGGAACAAAGCTCGATGAGCGCATCATTCGGACAGATCTTGACGAAGGTTTTGCTGAAGGCAGGCAGTACGGGTATGTACTGTTTGGCTTTGAATATAGGGATGGTAGGGCTAACATGAAGCAGGCGAGGCAAATCTGGTGGCCAAGTGCGCGACGAGTACCGGACCGAGTATGATCCTGGCCGAGGCGGATATGGTAGAGCTATTAACGACGATTACTACGATGAGCGGGACTACCATTAGAACGCCTCACGGGTATGGTGGATTTTGTATTGCATGGGCCGGGGTTTGGCGTTCGTCTAGGGTTTCCGATACCCGCAGTGTTCTTTAAGTAGGTTCTAGTCTAGGTAGTTTCATCTAACAAGATAGTTTTCTCCCCAACGCTGTTCATTGTCACCGATCGAAAGCCCTGCTAGAGAACGCAATCATATCGACCGGTCAACCAGTTCGAATTGCTGTCTTCGCTGGACCGCTTTAAGTACCTCCCCAAGCCACCATACGTGTATGCGCGGATCATCGGTTAACTCAGGGTGGAAGCTGATTCCGAATACATTGCCTTGGCGCACAGCAATAATGTCCTCAGCGCCGGGATGGTTGTGCTCTTGATTGTGTTGCAGAGCAGATGTGTCCGTGGAGAGCTTGGCCATGACCTCCACATCTGCATTCAATTCCTCTCTGGCAAGATCGTCGACCGGAGACTTCGCTGGAGCAACAACCGTGGCGTCTCTTGAGGCTTCCTCAGCTTGGATACCAGTCCGATGTGGCAATATCTTCTCTACTACGGGCGCTCTTATGAAGACGCAGCGGTAGGGCTGTTCAGCACTTTTGTCAAGGCTATCACCGAGGAATGGAAGAGATAGTGTAGCCTGGAAACTTTCGGTCTGCCGTCCGAAATGATTTCTATTCACCCGCACATCCAACCCCCCAATTAGTTCTTGGCCACCTATTTTTGTCCTGTTTGCAGATTCTGCAAGCAGAATAAGTCCCGCACATGTTCCCCAAGTAGGTTTACGGAGGACCCTGGCCAATATTAGTGATTGGGAAAAGCACTGGGTAAATAAGTATGCTCACTTGACGAACTCTCTTAGCGGTTCCAACAGTCCCGATCTTGCTGCCACAAGAGAAATAGTCGTGCTCTCGCCGCCGGGCAGAATCAAGCCGTCGCACTTGTCCAGCTCTTGCGGTGTCCTAACCTCGGTGAAATTCCATTTCACATCTTGATCATTCCGCCTCTTTAAACTTTCGGCCGCACGGCGCAGAAGCTGAACATGTTCGCTAAATGCACCCTGGAGTGCCAGCACGCCAACCGTGACATCTGGCAGGCTTACCGTCATACCCGAAAAAGGCGACCGAGCCGAGGGTAGGACAAGAAGTAAGACTTTGCTGATCGGAGTCCGAAGATTGTCATCGAGAGATTTATTGGAAGAGTCATATAAATCAGAAAGTCCGGTGCCTTATCGATAAGCCACGACCACATTCATAAGGTGCGCTTTGTTCCGCCGAGCTGCTGCTGTTGCTCAGCCGCCAAGCTGCCGACCATTCTACCCACAACACCCGTGGATATCCTCGTCAGTGGCTCAGTGAGCATGGCAACCGAGCCAAAGGAGGTGGAATTGACCTGTTGGTTGCTAGATACGAGGAACTTGTGGCCGGGAGACAAGATTGCACAATCTGTTCGATGCACCAGCTGCTGGTCGTTGCAGTTGCTGACCTCGTCAGGCTTCAGAAGCGCTTCAACTAATCAGTCATGAAGAGCGCGAAACATGTATCCGCAAATACCACATCACAGATGCAAAGATGACGCTGGGGTCTGCGTTGATAAAACGACTATTCATTGCTAAAACTCTCGGTATACCATGGAAAGAAATTCGATTTGGCCGCAAGAGGGATCCGAAGCACGGCAAACCCTGTGCGCTACTGCCCGATGGAACCCCAGCTCCGATTGAATTCAATGTCTCGCATCAAGCGGGTCTTGTAGCTCTCGTTGGCTGCAAGTCCCCCGATGTCGAACTCGGTGTAGACATTGTATGCGTAAATGAGCGGAACGACTACCGGCTTATCGATCAAGAAGGGTTCGACGGCTGGGTTGGCGTTTACCAAGAGATCTTTTCTCCAGAAGAGAGCTGGGACATGAAGTACAACACCGACCCATTCAAATTGCTCGACGGAACCGTGGTTACTCCTGCTATGTTAGGTAGGTACGACAGATGTTGTGTCCGAGACCAAGATCTCGTAGCTACTTTCCCAGATGGGAGGAAGATGAAGTTCTCGAGTGATTTGTTGATCGATGCGAAACTGCGCCGCTTCTACACCTTCTGGTGCTACAAAGAGGCATACATCAAACTCGACGGCGAGGCTCTCCTTGCCAAATGGATTCAAGAGCTAGAGTTCAAGAGTGTGCGAGCGCCAACTGCAGGGACGGTAGCGAGGTGTAGTACGCACGGACAGTGGGGAGAAAGAGTCAATGATGTAGAGGTCTGGCTCAAGCGCAAACATCTAGAGGACGTGAGGATGGAAATTCAGGCTTTTGAGGAGGACTTCATGATTAGTGTCGCTGCGAAGCCTGTAAATCTTCTGCCTGAGGTCTTGACAGGGTTTCAGAAGCTGCACTTGGAGGAAGACCTTATGGAATTCGCGAGAATTTCTTGATACCATTGCAGCAGTCCATGCACATGACACATTTTGCATGCGTTCCTTTGCGTGCCGTCGCGTTCTCCCCAGCGTCTGACAACCTGTTCGTATGAGGGTGATCCTTCTGAAGCTCTCGGCCGCCGGTCGAAAAGAACGGCCGTGGAGCAATGGTTCAGAACAACCCATGAGAGTTTGCACGGAGCGGGCGGGATACTACCGCCCGGAACTGGTATCCAAGCGCACATGATTTGTTTACCGCCAATTGCGGGGTGCGTCAAGCACCAACTCTCAAATGCACAAAATTATTAGCCATAATCGTGTTAGATCTGACCGCACGTCATGGGTCCATTCATCTTTTCATACCTAATCAAATTCCAAAAAGATAAAGACCCCGGTACGCCCTTTGCATCTAGTATTGACATTCACGCATCGGTCTTCCTCCCTAATCCAGGTCCTCAATCATCACAAGATCCCATTACACGTCCAAACCTCCAAACCTACAATCCCCAAACCCCAGAACCCAAAAACAATTCCCACAAGTCCAACACAAAAACTAAATTTAAAATATAAACAAAAAAAAAAAAAAATGCCTATCCCCAACCCCCCAAAAAGTATCGGCGTCGTCCTTTTTCCGGGTTTCCAACTCCTCGACGTCGCCGGCCCCCTCGACATCCTAAACATCCTCTCCTACACCCACCCCATAACTCTCTCCATCCTATCCTCGACTCTGGCCCCCGTCTCAACCGCCCACTCCAACCCCCTCACCTCCAACACCTCCAACACCCCCAGCACCCTACCCGTAAACTCCACTTGCTCCCAATCCCTCGTACCCACGCACACATTCAGTAACCCTCCCGCCGACCTCGAAGTACTCTTAGTCCCCGGCGGGCTCGGATCCCGGGATGAAAGGAATGTTGTTGAGGTAGTGCAGTATTTGAAGAGCGCGGTTGGGGGGTTGAGGTGGTGTTTGACGGTATGTACGGGGAGTCCTTTAGTAGCGAGGGCCGGGTGGTTAGAGGAGAGGAGGGCTACGACGAATAAGAGGGCTTTTGGCTGGGTATGTTAACTGGTTTTCTTATCCTGCCTGCTTGCGCTACCTTCAATCTCCTTTCTCACCTCCAACGCCAATCCTTATTCGTTGTTTATGGTTTGGTATTTTGGGTAGTGTTAATACGATGTAGGCAAAACAGCAGCATCCGGATGTGCTGTGGATTGCCAAAGCACGGTGGGTAGTTGATGGGAATGTTTGGACAAGCTCTGGGATTAGTGCGGGGATTGATTTAATGTATGCGTGGGTCGCGGACGTTTGGGGCGAGGAGGTTGCGGGGTATATTGCGGATTGTAGTGAGTATGAGAGAAATACTGATCCAGAGAATGATCAATTTGCTGAGAGATGGGGGGCTGTGTAGGGTGGGGTGGTAGAATAACGAGGTTTAATGGAGCGGCTACTTGCGGTTTTGATAGATATAGAATGAGTGGACAATAGCTTAGATATGTTTACGAAGATGGGACTTTTGATATGAAAGTATATGTCCTAGATAAGCCGTGCCATATTTAAGAAGACTCCTCGAGCGAGTTATCGCCACAAGATTGAATCAAGTCAGCCAAGTGACTAGATTCCTGCGCATATGCAGCAAGTTAATGAGTCGTCTATACGATACCCTTCAGACGAATGCCTTCTTGCTCCTGCACCCGCACCGTTGGTTGCAACCGGGCATTCGCTATCCTCTCCTTGCTGATAAGGTAACTTTTCGGGATATTTCCCTCCTTCACCATCTTATCCTGCAACGCAAGCACATTATCTCCCGCCTCTTCGCCGAGCACCATGTCGACTATAGCCTTACCACATAGAGTACCATTAGGCATACCATGGCCTGTGTATCCACCACAGAGCCATAGTCCCTCCTTGTCAGGAACTTTCCCCACCCAAGGATGATTATCTCTAGAATAGCCCATGATACCCGTCCACTGTGCAGCGGCCTTTAGCTCTTTCAAGCCTTCTATATCGCCACCGAGTCTGAGCACTTTGAGGAGCGCACCACGGAGATATGCTGCAGCTCCTTCATCTATCACGCTATCATCGCTAACGCCGATGGTGGGGAGGTTACTCGATCCGCGGCCGCCACCGAACATAAGATGTCCGCCTGGGTTTGGCACACCTTCATAGGGGCGCTGGATAAGATAGTCGTCATTATTGGCCGGTTGGCCAAGGGCTCCTACCATCCCATACGAATCCGGAAGGATTGTTGAGTTCTTTGGCGGGAAGAGAGCGGACATCTCGCCTCGGACTGGCACTATTAAATCGGCGAATTCTGGCAGTAATGCCGAAGTATATCCATTAGTAGCGAGGATAACCGTCCTGGAGCTTATTTCACCGCGCGCAGTGTGTATGACGTGTCCGGAATCTGAGGAAGTGATCTGAGTCACGGGCGTTGTTGTCTGGAGATTAAGTTTCCCATCTTTGACGAGCTTTTCGAGGATGGAGGTCACTAGCTTATACGGCCACAGACTGCCGGCTCCTCGAGTGAGCGCAACGCCTACGCAATTCGTGCTAACGCAGTGTTCCTTCAACGCTTCCTTATCTTTGATAACGGTTATGCGCTCTGCAATGTCTGGCGCGACCTTGGTGAGATATGCTATCTCTTTCTCTGCTTCCTGCATGACGTCCTCCGTCCAGAATGTCCGACAGCCTGAGACGCTGCGCCATTCGCATGGGACGCTGTGTTCCTCGATATACGACTTTACGGCATGGACATTTTTAAGCTCGAAGGCGGCTACTTCGGCGGATCGATCGAAGAGAAGAGGTTGGCAATGGCCTCCATTCTATCAATTTACTTGCATTAGCTAGTGCATCTCGAGCCAGGCTGCGTATGAGCAGTTTAAGAGCGATGAACTAGTCGCCAAAACATTATGAAGCACATATCCTCCTAGACCAACGTAGGAGAAATAATAGAGGAATTAAATCCTAATCCTGTCAAGCTTTCACATGTCGGAATTCCCACACCTCGATTCCAAATGCGGAGTGGCCAGAGAGATTGTATATGTTAACCGAGAGTATGACCTACCCTACCAGTCGCACACCAACACGCTTCTCGAGCGTCCAATAAAACTATAGTCTTGCCCTTCGCTCTCTCATCCTCGGAAAAAAACCGAGCAACTGCGCTGCCTGTGATACCGGTTCCGATGATTACAATATCCGCTTCTACTGGTAAATCTTTGGTGGTCCGGTGGCCTAGGAGGAATTGATTCGGCTCGCTGTGCCAGAAGGAACCTGAAGATTCGGGCGTCGGTAGTGTTGCGTGGTCGTGCCTCATACTGGAAGAAGTCAGGATGGTTGGAGGACGCTGCGTCTCGGGAGGGGCGCGGGGTTGATAGACGAAGGACTATGGAAGACTGCAGGAATGCGGAGTGGGTCGACCTTTTGAATCCCCACTCCCGGAGGATATACTCAAGGCAGAGGGAAGACAGGCGGTGTGTAGCATGTTCAGGAGTCGTGCGTACAATTCGGGCAAATGTATGGACATGAAGGTACTCGTCGTCGTTTGGCGACTGCGGCGCACCGGCGCTCCTCCGTGAATGGTGCAGGCGTGGATTAGGTAAGGGGGGCAGTGCAGATGAATCTACTTCAGACGACTCTATTTCCCCACTTCATGGCCTTGAATGTAGATGATTCCTCCATCAGGTCATCAGTCCTTTTCACTATTCCAATGTTAAGAACTCCTATAGGAATCATCGGGCGTATTTCTCCCATTCCTCCAACATGTTGCCGCACCAAGTCAATCACGGCAGCGGGATCCAGAGATTCGAGACACAAATTTGGTTTTGATTCGCAACGAAATATCTCATTATCATCATCATAATGCTAATATACAAGTAGTAATTGACAGACTAGAAATGTATCGGGATGCAAGAATATAGCAAAGACAGTCTCTTAGAAGCTAGCATCATGGCGGACTTCCCCGAACCAGCGATAAGACAATCTGTATGCGACTCATTACCACCATTCGCATTATCGTAAAAGCTTTTTTTTTTGTTGGCCTGCTGACGGGCTACTAGACACCTCGTCGAGAAGTGCGACGCCTTCCAGCAGCAGTAGGTCGGCCCGTCAAGGCAGGGCGAGTCGCAGACCACCCCGCGCCGTCCTGCGACTATGACTTGCGGCCGATATGGAGGATATCTTTTGCGGTTTCCGTCACGGAGAAGTCGTTGAAAAGCCAGGAGTTTGAGTGGCGTCCGTACCACATGTCGCTGCTGCTTGTGCTCCGTCGTGCTGGACCTTGAAGACTAGGTCGTTGAGGCTTTGTCGCTGTTGAAGACATGGAGCTCTGGCTTCCGCTCGATGCATGTCGTGATTGCTGTGGCCGCTGCGATCCGGAGGTTGGGCTTGCTGGTAGAGCGCTTGATGCAGCGGGAAAGTTTTCGGGTGGCAGGACCATTGGAGACTTGGATCGATTCCGGGAGGCTTCAGCACGAGACCGGCTTCGTGAGCGTCCACGCCGCATTCTTGTTGCGATAGCTCCGAAGAACGACTCCTCCGTAGGTGATGCGGCTGAGCGGGCACCACGTGAATATGTCGAAGTAGGTGAAGATATGTCCGAACCAGGAGACATAGCCCCCGAGGAATGTGACTTGGTGGAGTCGGTAGTAGAGGTGCGAATTGGCGGCGGAGGCTGAAAGTGTGATTGGGATGGCATGTTGGTAGTTGCTAGCAAGTCAGACACGATGTGTGATAGCGGGGTATATGGCGCGCTGCGCGGACGAGAAGCTCCAAGGCTTAGAAGTGAAGAGGATTGCAACGGATTGCTAGAGGGACGGGGGCCGCGTTATCTATATAGAGAGGATTGTGGGATGAACAGCGCTGGGGACAGATATGAGGCTCATCGTCATACTGCATCCTTCGCGCCTTATGTATTCACCTCATTCCCTCTCTGCGGGACAAAAGCAGCTACCGTCTCATGGCTTGGCGCATATCCCAGCTGGAATGGGGGTCGGTGAGGACAAGCAGCCATCTTCCAATCATGTCCAGCAATGCCTGGCCCCATCGCACATCCCGCAGGCCAGAGTGGTGCTCCGGCGAAGCGTTCACCGACTCAGCGAGGGGGTGACGGTTGAGATGCATGTGGCGGGGCCATACAACTGCAGGGCTGCAAGGACAGCGCATCCAAGCGAGAGACCAGAACCCGACGGACTCCGACTCTTGATAGAAAGGCTCCACGACGCCAATCACTGCAGGCCTGCTGCCTTGGAACCAAGGCGCCGTGTCACGCCCTGAGCGAGACTGATCACGCCAACGCCGTCATTTTGGGATGGTCTGTGTTCCTGGCCTACCGCGAGAGACTCACCCTCGCCCCGGCAAAGGATGCTCGTAGACGAGGTTTCGAAACGGCGGTTTGTGTGGGGTTTGTTGGAACCATGCCCGTAGCGGGAGGACAGTTGGACGTTCCGAGAGAAAAGACAGATATGCACTCACGCCTATCATTCGAGCATCGTCTCGCCACGGCCCGAATAATGGAGGCGATTGCGAGACGCGATGCCGGTCGGAAGCCCCGACCGACCCAAGTAGCCACGTCGATCGGTCACCGGAATGGGGGCGCCGTTGGGAAGTGAATGGAGAGTGGCCTAAATAATACTGGCACATTAATTGGCTCTGTAGATCTGGATACACGCGGGACCAAAGGTCTTCAAAATTTGACAGAAAGGTGTTGCACTACAAAGCAAAAAAGGAATACTTTGTGCATTGTCCGGGAGTCGAACCCGAGCCATTTGCTCGCCGTATTCGGAGATGGAAGGCAAATATCCTACCGCTGGACCAACAATGCTTGATTTAATTGTAATAAATTGTTTCTATTACTATTTTATATAGATTCTAATTTTCTGTTATGCAAAGACGACACAATTTTCTGAAATCCCTAGTTAGTTGCGTCGTCAATTTTCAGAACACCCCACGTGTACCAAAACCAAATTTATCCCTTTGATTTTAGAAAACAGACTGAATGCCCCAAAACGCGCTTATTTTATCATGACATCCGGTAGGAAGGTGTTTCAGGAGAGTATGACATGTGCCCGATATACGCTTCGCAATTCACGATTCTTGTAGGGGTAAATTTTCACAGCTCACCGCTTAGTATAGGGCTAATCTAATTGAGGCTGAGTCCAATTTACCCATTAGTCTGTTACGTCCTTAAACCTATTATATCCTAGTTGAACCCTCTACCTATCTTCAACCATGATAACTCGGGAAGGTGGAGAGTTGTGAAGACTATCCTCTATCTACTAGGCTATGTGATGAATGGATCAGCGGCTCGCCTTCACTACCTTGATCTCTCTATATTCTATTCCATTGCAATATGGGAGAGGACGATTTCACAGACGTTATTGTGCTACAGTCCAATTGCCCAAACGAGCGCCACCTGCTAGCGGCTCCAGTTCAAAGTATATATTTTTCAATTATTTCCCTAAACATTGCTTAGCATCTGCTGCGGAAATGGTCCTACGAAACGGGAAAGTCGCCCTGCAACTAAGCATGTGGTAAAGGTACTCAGATTTGCTCCTAGCAGCATTTTTAAGCAGTAAGCATTTCCTAAAATAATCAAACTACATGCTTAGGTAAATGCAGCTAGACTTAACTAATGTTCTATGATGTAGGTAAACAGGGCCTTTAATGTGGACCATTTACTATTGTTCGATATTAAATTTAATATACCTTGGAGCATGGGTAGTAACCTTATGGAATTTTGTTCTATGCATTGTACGAGTATGTCGACATTGCCAGAGTATAAATCTCAGGGTTGCTAGGGTGCATTACCCTTTCTATTATAACACGCTAGAATGCACATGCGAACTAATTGCTAAGGATTGATAGTTGATGAGATGGTGAGAATAATCAGGATCGATTAAGAGTAGAAAATTCTGCTTCTTCCCCCGGACAATCACGGTGCTCCTCAACTTCCTGAGATTGGCCTCATCGAACAGCTAAGATGGGTCTCCAATGGTTTATCACGTACTACTGTATATAGCAATGCGCCAAGTCCTGAACGCCTTGCGAATATCAGCAGTACCTAACACATACTCTTAGCCTCTTAACCAATCCTAACGTCAAAGAACAATACAATTTCCAATCGAACATTCCTCTGTAATTCCCACTGCGCCTTCCGCAGATGAGGATCCAAATTACCTGAAGGTGGATGAAATGCAGTGCTGAAGACTAGACTGCACGACGCTGTGTAGGGAATTCTAATTTTCAACTACCTACGGCCGAACAAGCTTCACAACAAGGATTCAGAACACAGTACCCAAAGTTACAATGCCCGGCCCAGAAACTCCACATCTCATTTTTGAACCGGCGGAACCGGGTTTGTGTTTGCTTTCACGATCGTAACTGTCGACTCGCGCTAGGAAGATGCTGTGGGATAGAAGCCAATGTAGACTTCTGCTCAGTGCTGCTAGCGGTAGAGATTAGCGATACGGAAGTTCTGGGAAATATGTGCTTTGCTGATCGGGTTCCTGTGGCAGTTTTGTTACTCGTAAGCCCTTTTGACCTAGGGCGAGTTGGTCCCCTCTTGGACGCCAGCATAATTTTACACTCGGTGTTAATGCTCAAGTAGCAAAAGGATAGTACGAGCTGGGGTACGATCGCTAAGAAAGAAACGAGGAGTGTACTCTCCGAGTAATAATCGCTACGGTTGACGACGTCAAATCTTGCACCCCAATTCGTATTGATGAATTGAGTCGTTCCTGCAGTGTAGAGAAGAATAAGCACAGATGACGACAATACTCAATGTCGCTTAGTACCATATGCATAGAATTATTTCTGTGCTTACATAGAGTATAAGCCAATTCTCTTATTGCTTCTGTCTACAGCAGAAACGTAAGGACGCAGTGTTATATGCCAAACATCAAGGGCGTCGAGCTCCTGATAAGGAGTCTTATTGTATGTATCTTTTCCAAGGCAGCGCCTAACGTGTGAAATAGCCGAATCTTTAGGGAAAAAAAAAAAATTTCCCATCCGCCACGCTATCCCCAGCTTAACCATAAAGTCAGAACCCTCAATATGAATAACGGATGGCATAGTGACGAGTTTGACCGAATCACATACGATGAAAATGATCAGAAAATCCTTACTAATCAGGATCCAAGTGCCGTTAGGTACCTTATAAGCCAATCCGTGCGCTACAAGTGCGTATTGTAATGATTTTCAGCCGTTCTCTCTCCCAAGAACATTCGTCAAATTTATCCATTGATAAGAAGTATTGTTTGATGAGTTATAAATAGGGCTTGTCTTCCAGTTAGTCTAATCGGTAATGCCATGTTCGCGGACCAAGTAGTGTTTTCGGTCAGGGATCCCTCAGCATTTCTAGCCATTGAAGAACCGAGTCCGCCGACCACTAGGAAGAGACCACCATAGCCGACAATTATGGTATCTTAATCTCGTGGCCATTCATCGTTCCTAAATTCCTAATATGAACTAATTTTGACTACGGGCCCCTCACTTGGATGACGTGCTATCGGAAAGAAAAACGTTGTAGTCATTGTTGACAACGACGTAAATAGCCATAGAGTTGTAAAGCCGATGCAGGATGGTAGAAGAAAGTCCCATTAGGACGCAGAACAATAAGTCCTTCCACAAGATTTGTTAGAAAGTATGTATGCTAGGACCCCAATATCAGAGCATTGACCAGCAGCGTGTGCCTCGTCGATATCGTTTCGAGGTGGAGCTTAGAAGTTGCACTGTATAGTTATTCGCCGCCATCAGGATTGTACTCAGTGCGATAATGACGACATGTAGGGTAATGCTTAGTCGCGGCAGAGTGCGGGAATTGTAGAAGAATGGTTCGACGAAACCGCCTTTGAAGCCGCCATTCACCCTGGAAGAAGCAACGAGAACGGCTATTTTGAACAGGAAAATGACAGCGGACGCTCAACTGCCAATGAGGATTCCCATTCACCATCCGTGGAATTGACTCTTTGCTTCCCATTTCGCAATATTAGAATCGATATGGCGGACTAGGCTCCAGCAATTCCCGGCAAAAGAAGCCTTCGCGAAGTCTGTGAGCATTGCTCCGTAGATCCCAAGCCATCATAATAGTAACCCACGATAAGGGGCTAAGGTAGCATACGACGAAGTGGTTGCTATTGACGAAACCCGCGGCGACATACTCCTAAGCGAATTCCGAGTGCTTCTATCATCCATAGGAAAGCCTGAAGGTCTTCTTTTGTATTCCGAGCGTTGATTGAAATGTCTCATACAGGTACTCACCCGGAATAGTTCGTCTCAATTTATTCTACGTTCACCTAAAGAACTCGCTCTGCATATGCTCGGGGGGATACCTAACGTTGACTAGTCACTTTCAAAGCGTAGTTCTTTGTGCCGAAGTCTCCAGCTCTAATCCAAGTTATATTCGGGTGAAGCGCCATGCCAGCACCATGGTCGTTATTCGAGCAAAGACATGCTATCACACAGACAGCAGAAAGGAGCGTGCAAGCTCTTCCGATAATCCATTCAAAGCAACGTCAGAAGGCTAGGAAATCATAATTAATACGTTTCCCGCAGTGCCAACCTGTACTACACAATACTACACCTGATAGTCACGGAGTGGAAATGTGTCAATTCAAAACATTTTGAACAGAGGGATCTACAACGCTAAAGCTCTATAAAAATAGCCTGCCCAAGGACTGTGAGCATCCGGCATAGCAAGCCAGTGACTGGACAGTCGGATGAAAAAAAATAGAATGGTCTTAAAAGTGTGTCCATGAATACATTAAAGATATTAGATTATTGATAATCGGCAAGCTAAATATATGTTTTAGGGATTGTGAGTAGGGGTGGTCAAAGGCGGTTTCGATAGCGAAAAAGAAAAACGAAAACCTGTAGAGGGGAAACCTTTGACGCACTTGAATCAAGCCAAGATATCATATGAAAGGGAAATACTTTAAAACGAATTAATAATGCATTTCTATGAACCCATTCATTCCTCATTGGCTAGATACCTTGCCGTTGTAGTAGTTCCCTGGCAAGAACTGCGTAACTAATTGTAGTTATACGACATGCTTGACTATCTGTCACATGTTTCTACTATCCTATTATAGTTGGTCTGTTTTTAGGCCTATATAGTCTCACCATCGCCAGCTTCTACCGAAGCAGGCCACTTACCCTCCTTCAATACATCAATATTTGCCTCAGCAATTGATGCTCCCTGATACGCGACACTATCAACAGACCCCGCATGAGCGTGCTATCTAGTAATCAAGCGCACAAGGACTTTTTTTTTTAATCTAATGCCACTTCTTCCTACCGAAGCCTTCCCTCTCTTACCTCTGTCCTATCCATGCTGGGAAATCCAAGTATTGCATCCCGTCATGAGCTATACGTTGTAGAATTAGATGGAGTTGACACTGGAAGTAGAATCATATTAATTTCTATCATCCACCAGTTACAATACCTATTTTAGCCCCAATAAACTGACCTAATGCAATCTAGATTTGCATTTCGCAAAGGGATAATTGATGGCTCTCAATGATCACTAGAAATATGTTCCTGAGCATCCCAGTCCAAGTTTACTAACTCTTATTCAGAGAGCGGTCATCGGCCAGCAATGAAACCCGGATGTGGAATTTCTGAACCAATTGAGGGACTAATTTTCCATATCTTGGACCTTAGCCACTACCACCATTTATTGTAAAAGCAAAGCAAGAGAAGAAGCCCCCTATTGCTCAATGGATGTTATGGGGCAATACATTAGGAAATATAATGGAAACTTGTATTTGTATCATATAGTCAGGTTTCATTAAAAAGCCTCATTCATAGCATTTCTATTAAGGAGCGTCCATTAAGCGCAAGCACCTCGACTGAAAACGAAAAAAGAGTGTACTCCTTTCCAGCCATGCATTACTTCCACATCCCAACCCTGCCACACTAGGGCTGTGCCAGTCGCCCTCTACGCTTCGTCATATGCAGCAATCGCTTCTGCGAGGCTACCGTCAACTGCTTCCTTCTGTTGTTTAGCGCACTCTGAACGGGTTGGAACAAGACGAAGAATAGTAAAAGCGGTGCTATCGACAACTCTTTCAACTGCGCGCAGAGCGGCTGCGATAGTGGCTCCAATTAAAGCGCTCTCCTCGTTCTTGAACGCCTTCTTCGGCACGCGCTTAACGACGTGGTTACCAATCGTAATATCCCTCTCCTCTAGGATTGGCCCCTGCGAAAGTAGGCCAGCCCGACCAATCAGGATATTGAGCAGCGCTTGATGCACTTTCACAAATTGAATCAGTGCAATCACAATTGCGTCTGTATCGCAACCAGGCGGGAAAGGCGGAAGGAACGCGATGCGTGGGCCCAGAACAGTCAGTGTGACTGAGATGTCTGTGAGGCCAATTGCAACATCATCAAGTATTGTGTTGGTCGCTCCGGTATCTCTCTTCGAAATTGATTCTCCAATCCGTTTGGCCGCTGATTGAAGACCTTGCGAGAGTAGAGTCACTTGGTTAATCGCGTCGATGACAATCTGCGCTGTCTTGATAACCTTGCCTGAGCAGCCGTCCTCTGGACACTGCGGAGCAGGGCTCGAAGCTGCCGGGGGCCCGCCTGTTATTGAGCCAGTGGGTGTTTGCTCGGGAACTGGGAATTCGGCGCAAGTTCCCTTAAGAGGAATGAAGGTAAGGACTTCAGAAGCATTGCTTTTATCATCATAAATGGTTGTGCCGCTAGGCGATGCTTGCGGGGGCCCGTATATTGTGAAATTTCCAGGTACTAACGATGAAAGTATACAATTTTAGCATCTCTTTTTAGCGAAGGCGATTTCTATAGCAGGTGCGACATGTAAATGAGTTCACATACCAAATGTTCCTGTTGGCACACCAACAATAGCGATAGGCTTGACAGTACCGCAGCCCTGAATGGTGCTTGTAAATGGTAGCCCTTGTGTAGGTAACGGCACCTCAATGGTTTGGAGAGCTTGTCGAGGGAGGATCTTGGCCTGAATTTCAGGCACCAAGAGAGCGGAAATCACAAGAAGAGCATTCATTGCGAAGATGATAATGATTCCAGATTGCGAATTCTAATGGCCCCCTGTCGCAGCATCAAGATTGATATCGGTCAAAACGTATTTATATAAAATTACTCCTAAGTAATACCTACCAGGATCGGTCGCATATAAAATTTTTTTTTTTCTCTTGATCTAGATACATGTTACAAACTCTTCATACGAGCTTTGTCCCAGGCTGTATCGACCGAAAAGTTGATACGTGTTCCCGAAGATTTGCATCAAGTTGCTTCAAAGTCTCCATGAGGGAAATTTTTGCAGTATCCAGAGATGATATCCCTCTGCCAGCAATGGAGACCAGTAATTCAACTTTTCCTGAGCACATCGTACGCTTCAGCTTTCATGCAAGTGTTTTCAAGGTCCATACAATCGGTATATCCAATTGCCCAGCAACTTGGGTCCAAGCTGTATTAAGGATAAATGGCTTTACAGAACAGAAACAACTTTATTCAGCGCCAGTGCATCGCTTATATATTCTTCCGGATACGGAGTCCCAATATATTCGGTGCTTAGATTTTTCTCGCGGTTTCACTCATAACTGCATACTCTATTAATTGATCGAGTACCAGAAGGGATATCTTGTTCAGCTCTTGTTTGATTTTAACAACATAGATATTTTCACACAGCCCCAGGTTTGCTTCTTGCGGATGTAACAAATAAGCTTACGAGTTGAGGAAGTACAATACGAGCAATCGCTCTGGGGTAGTTTTCGTGTGCGCCATTTTATAAGATTCAAAATCTATTCTCATCTCGTAAAATGCACAATTTTGTATTTCCTACCAAACATTATTCTCAGGAAATCTTAGTTAACTGAATCTAGTAGACATATTCGTGGCGCTATAGGATTGCTCTATTGGCTCCATAGGCGTATTGTCACACGATTCCCGACTGCAGGCAACTCGGATCATTGTTGGACAAGTCCGACCCCAGATTAAGCACAAGCCTTAGGATCCACATAAAGTGTGACCTTAAGATTCAATTATCTTTATACTCTTATGCTCCCATGGGCTAAACTGTCCATTCAATGCGAATGAGTGCAGAATACGGTTGGAACTGTACGAATCACCAGAAAACACAGTAAATGCTCGTCGTACTAGCAGCACTAGAAAAACACGGTGGTCACAAGCTAATCTCCAAGAGGTTGGCTTACGGATATTCTGATCGCAATCGAGATCTGTAGAACCCCAACATCCGGAGCACAACAGAATACTCGGAAAATCCGAATTCTACGGACCACAAACTAAGTACCTTGTACTTTCATAGCTTTGCATACGGGCCTTCGCCTTCGTAGCCATTACTACCAAATTCTATGTCTCGCTCTCTTAGAAAAAGGTATGGAGAATAGCAGCAAGGTCGAAAAGCGGGCCAGATGAGCAATGACTAGGATATGTCTATGTACCTGCAATGGCATGCATCGTGTCTCATCGAGATGCGCCGTTCTGGGTTCTAATAGGAGACCGTAAAATTTCCAAGGCTAGAAGTGGGTGCATTGTGTCTTGGCGCTATATTTACCCACGGATACCTCCTCTCAGTGTCATTTGAGATCTTTACGTTCCGGCTTGGTCCTTCATCTTTCCTACTTCTCACAATCATGACGTTGACATTGCCCCTTCTGAGAAGATCTGTACATCTTCTTTGCCACTCTCACTATTCAATCGCTTGCCAAGTGCGCAAATTCTCTATGTCGAAGAAATACATGACAGAAGCCAACCGTATTGCGGTGATAGGGGGTGGAGTCACGGGGCTGGCCACGTGTTACTACGGAGCCAAACATTATCCAGACGCTGAAATCACTCTTTTTGAAGGCTCCAATAGATTTGGAGGAGCTATCGAATCGGTGTTTGTGGAGATGGATGATGGAAGGGCCATTGTCTGCGAGATGGGGGTGAGAACTCTTCGGGCTAATGCACCCCGGGCAATAGTAATGATTGATCTAGTACGTGTAATTTGAATATCCATCGTTTCTGATACAGGTATTCTAATATCCAACTACGATAACATAATATGTTTTTCCTCACTACTAAGTGAATGCTCTGAATGATGTCTCAGCTTTCTGTATCCTGAGCAGAAGATCGAAGCCAGGCATGAGCTAAGAAGTCTACAGATACGTGAGCTCGGGTTAGAACATGAGCTTGCCTTCCTTCTGAAGTCGGATAACATCGCATCAAGAAGATACATCTATTATCCGGATCACTTGGTTGCCATCCCAGTCGCAAACGTCTCAAAATCAATTGTTCATATACCCGCACCTGATGCAGTTACGCTCAAGCACATCTGCACCTTAGTCCGTATGGTATTTACTGAGCCACTTTCGAAAGGGCTCATGACAGGAATAGGCCAAGGGTTATTTACGAAGAGACCACTAAATGTAGTAAATGATGACTCAATTGGTAACCTCTTAGTGAGGCGATTCGGGAAGCAGATTGCCGAAAACATTGGATCTGCTATTATCCACGGGCTATATGCAGGGAACATGCACAAACTCAGCGCTCGCGCCCTTACGCCAGGCCTCTGGGCGCTAGACACAAGGTTTCCATTGGTGAATTTTCATTCAAGGGTGACCAAGCAACCAACCAACGTTTCTCCTATGGATGACATCACCCAAAAATGGATTAAGGATGAGACTGACATGCTAAAAAGAATAAGAAATGGTCCGGCAGGAGATCTTGAAAAACGGATATTTCGAGACATAAGTGTTTTCAGCTTCAAACGCGGTGTCGGGCGACTCACAGAGCGCCTCCAGGAAGAAATATATGCGATGAGAAACATCAAAATCCGATCGAACTCCCCAGTCAAATCTATTAGCGGCACGAATAATGACATGTTAGTCCATGTAATGCAATTTCCACTTCTCACCCAATCCGCTCCGCTTACAAGAGTTACAGACAGACTTCCATTCCGAACCGTTCAGCCATATCATTTCAACCACATCCCTTCCAACTACGCTGGATTTACTCGGCATCAAAGATTTGCCGACAATAACACACGTTCCCGTCATGACGGTAGCCTTCTGCTACGCCACACCGAACCTAAACCATCCTCACAGGGGCTTCGGCTACCTGATCCCAGAATCCGTTCCTCCACAGCAGAATCCTGAAAAAGCGCTGGGCGTCATATTCGATTCAGATGCCATCACAAACCAAGACCATTTCCAGGGCACCAAAATTAGCGTCATGCTGGGTGGCCACTACTGGTCTTCTCACGCTTCCCTGCCAACTACTGACGAAGGCGTGGCGATGGCAAAATCTGTCCTGCAGCGGCATTTGGGAATTACAGAAGAACCTCTAAAAGTATTCGCTAGACTGAAGAAGGAAGCCATACCGCAGTATCCGGTTGGCCATCATTCAAGGCTGAAGCGAGTACATGAGATTCTGAAGGATTATGGGGGGAGAATGCGAGTAGCGGGAAATTCTTACATGGGGATTGGAGTGCACGATTGTTTGTTTTCTGCGAGAAGGATTGTTGAGAAACTGGACGATAGGGATAGGACTGGGCTAGAGATGTATCAATGATGGCCGTATCTAAGACGATATCTCAGGCAGATCTCATGTAAACTACTTATACACGACCATAAGGTGTTTATTAGCAGCCTGAATACCTCATAAACCTGAATATACAGATGAACGGCGTACTGTGGTGATATCTTTGTTGGCAGTGCCAGTGAAGGCGAGTGAGAGCGGTAGAAAAACACGAAAAGAATTGGCTTCCACTCTCTAAAGGTATTTTAACCTTTGGAAGTAGCGAACCAACTCCCGGTTCTGTTGATGGGAAAAGGAGGGGGGGGCCACTATTTAGTGAGTTTAGTCTTGTTCCGCTCTTTCCTTCTTGGCTAGTCTTCGTACTGAGGCCTTGATAACCTCCCAAGTTCGAGTAATCGAAATCGACAATCGACTTTTGTGATAACAGTGTCGACTTAACATCTTGAAGTCAGGAAAAAGCCCTAAGGTATTCGCCTTTCCCACAAAAATCAAGTTTCCAAAAATATATACTGATTTATATTTTAATTTATGGAATGAAAAATTTCCAGCATGTTCACACACTAATCATCTATGAGAATTTCATTTTGTCATTAACACGCCTGCTTTCGCATTCCGATTTTTTTTTCCCCGTCTATTCCGTTCACATAATCATCACACCACCGTCCGTCCTAATAATCGCAGCATCCATATTCCCATCCTTTAGAATCGCCAAAAAGCTCTCCGCAACCTCCTCCGGCCGCCCAGGTACCCCCGTTGCCATCTTTTCCGCGCAAGCCTTCAAAAACCCATCTTTCTCTTCTTTTTCCATCTTCCAAAGCTCCGTATCAACAACACCTGGGCTCACCCCATTAACCCTTATCGGCTTCAGATCCAGCGCCAGATTCCGAACCATGGCGTGGTGGCCGCCGGCAAAGGCGCCAATGACACTCCAATTCGGCATGGGCTTCTCGGAAATCGATCCAGTTGTGATGATATAGCTGGATCTGTGGGATTGGACGAGGTACTGCGGCATGAATTTTGCGAGGAGCAAGGGGGCGAAGAAGCGGATTTGACCTGCTTGGAGGATCTTCGGCATTGTCATTTCGGAGATGGGCATCATGCTGAGTGTATCGCCGGCTGTGAATATCACGTGGTCGAGCTTGTTGTCTGACAGTTCTTGGACTGTATCGTTGAGGAGTTTCTCGAGTGACGATTCGAGGGTGCCGGCATGCGCGAGGTCAACAGCAAGACCTCGAATTTTGGAAGTTGAGGAAGGATAAGATGCTTTGAGGGAGTCGACAGCAGACTTGACTCGAGTGGGGTTCGAAGAGGAGATGGTAACGATGGCTCCGCTTTCTATGCAGGCTTCTGCGATGGCGTAGCCAATTCCGGATGAGCCGCCTATAATGAGGATGCGGGAGTTTAAGAGTTTGGCGCTGTATTTCTTTTGATCGGCCATTCTAGATATTATATCTGCTTTTAGAAGATATATGATATGCAAGAAGCTGATTTGTAGTTGAGTTCCCCTGTGTCGTCACCAAGATGTTGGAAATGGTCCCAATTTGCATACGATCCCACACCTCTATATATATTACGTCGTTCATGTCATGCCGGACGATAGCAAAACCGACGAATATATCCGGAGTCGACACTTTTAATATCGAAACACCGGTAGTCAGATGAAGTCCCGATTGTTGACAAAGAGACTGGGGTCGGATTTAAGAAGCGGAATTTACCGCGAAACGAAAACACGATATCATTATATTGGTCGTAGCGAAGCGATGAGATCATCCAACATAAAATATCTAGTTACTCAGCGTGATTAATAGCATCTCGAAAGCTTGGCCTTGCTTCAATGCAGTTTCGTTTCGTGGTTTCTATTGCCTTTTACGCAAAACGATGCGATTTACTGGTTCATCCAAAGAGCTAATGCCTCTGCCAGGCAACCGGAACATGTGTAGATAAGTTGCAACTTCCCGTCTAATACGCCAGCAATATGCTATGCTATGATTCCCTAACTAAATCTGCCTAGCCTCTCACGGGTTCTATGATGGTATTGTCCAGAGTGAATTTATTTGCTTTCTTCCAACCTGCATGTCGTAAGCGAGCTGTTTTATAAGGAATGTTATTGCGGAAATAAATTACCAATGGGGCAACAAATAACACCCCAGCAAAAAGCGCAGCGACCGTAATCAACATCTGCACCTTGTTGAAGCCCTTTCCTAAGATGTCAAAAGCAAAACTAGGTGCTACTCTAGTTCCAAAGATATCAAACCCATAGGCAAAAACAAGACTGGTACTCTCCAGTCCACTCTCCGTAGTAATTACTTGCTTTACCCCTCTTACCTCGTACTTGTGGTTCAGATGCCATTTTGGATCAAAGGATATAAAAGGTGTGTACTTGGTCAGCCCTTCGGACGCCTCCTGCGAAGTGGGGTCGCGGCCAATAGGACGCCGAGGATCAATCACATGTCGAGGAATACCGACAATTGAATTAGAGAAAGGTAGTGTAACCAAAAGCTCGCGACTTGTAATACCTTGCTTTGTTCGAGTGACGGTCATATGTGAAATCTCTTCTGGAATATGGTAGGTTTGTGATAAGACATAGGGCTTCGCAACATCGCCATTTGCTACGGTGGGTTGCACTGTCGAGGAATTGGAGGATGCACCCAAAGGTCCTCGATCATCCGGGATCGGCGATTCGAATAATTCCGCGACTACAAGTTGATAGCCCCTGGATGGGGCCGTGGAGGTAGAGTCTATAGTCAAAGAATAGCTGAACCAGTTCTCAGAGATCGTTGAAGGAATTGGTCGCGAAACGTCGACATCTGTATGGGAGACTGCGTGCAGAATTTCCCCAGACGCTGAGTCTAACAAGTAAAAGGAGGCCGTCCGAGCAGACTCAAGGGCCGTAGTTACAAGAACAAGATTGGGGTTAAGGTATTTGTAGAGGACTCGTCGATCGCCAAGGACTTTTCCTATAGATGCCACTGGATCTTTCGTTGGACGGACACTATACCCGACAATCTTCTCCCCCGCGGGAGGTGTAAAAGTCCATACAGATTCTGAGCCGAATTCAACGCCAATGTACCCTTTAAGTTCACCATCGACCAGGTCGAATGAGATCAGTTTCTGGCCCTCGGGGACAGCCAACGAGCGATGAGAGATGTCTTGAGACGACAAAATTTCCCCTGTTGTTGAGTTGATGTAAAGCGTTCCTTCAAGCCCTTTATCCTTAACCTCGACATAGCCGCGGAATGCTTTCAAGAAAGGCTTAGGAGTTGTGGTCTCGGGAGCGTAACTACCAAGATTTATATTCCACAGGAGCTTTCCTTTTGATCCAACGTCTAAAGCAGCTAGTCGACCATTTGTTGTTGCTAGAATGACCATCTTGTGGAATCCAAAGGTGTCATGCTGGATCTCCTCGATTGTAAAGTCCAGTGATTTCCCAAAAAGATTACCGAGAATGCGATTTGGAATGTTCTGCAACCAAGTTGGAAGGTACTCTAAATCACGAATGTGCCTCTTAACTCTGTGCACATAGGCTGCAAGAACGTTTTGATGGCCTTCAACCTCAAGTTCATGAGCTAATGTCTCCTCTTCTGGCAGCTCTGCCCAAACGGCGGATATAGCACTAGAGAGAAACTCTGGCCTTTCCCAAACAACCTCGCCATTACGGATAAGCACCCATTGCCCGTTTGAGAAAAGAATTGCAGATCTCACCGCTGAGGCTGTTCCTGCCTTAACGACGACTTCGGACACGCCATGAATTGGATAAGCGCCTGCTAGAGCTGGAGAAGTTTTGATTGGCCAGCGTCCAAGAATTTCGTGAGAAACTGAAGAAACAACAGTAACTTCTTCCGCAGTGATTCTTGTAAAGTAGACATTGGCGTCAGAAGTGCTGGTCGTAAAGGTACCCTTGCTCCCCAATTCCGGAAGGCTATAAGCCTTTATAATTGTATGCTTCGTTGGGTCTACATGATAGACTTCGGCGGAGTGCCCTGTTGTAGTTTGATACTCGACAAGGAAATGCACAAGGGGGTTGATGCGATTGGATGCGCGTAGAGTAATCCTCTCTAGCGTTCCCTTTGCTGGAATGTCAAAGTTTGAAACGCTTTTGGTCCCGATAATGTTCACTTTCAGCACCTTATTTGATTTGTCTATCCACGCCAGTAGAGGGGCTGCAGTATTTGCGCCGGCGAAGAGAATGTTCTCGGGGGAGTGAATATCGCTCTCAGCGCTCAATGTGTACTGGTCCAGCTTCTTGCCCGTAATGGGACTTAGAGAGGTGACCCTAAGCTTCGACTTATGTAGGGAAATATAGAAGATTGCCATGGGCGATGTCGAAATCTGAAACGGGGTGTCTCCGCTGCAGCTCTATGTCAGCTCACTTGCTCAAACGACGAAGACGTCTTATATGCAACTTGCCTGGTATCCTGATATGCCCACTTCACGCGGCCAGTCTTGCCATCTAGTCTCTTTACGCTCTGATTGCTCAACAAGATAACCGCATCTTTCGCTTCAGCATTTGAAATTCCATCCTCTTGTTCCAGAATCTCCAGGTCCTCCACGGTTGCGCCATCAATCCCGGTTTCCCAAACAATCCTGCCGTCTGACCCGCTCCATGCAGTAACGTGGTCCCCTAATGCGCTGATGACCGTGTCCTGGTTCTCTCCAGCCCGAAGCAGACCCGTGCCATTTCGACCAAGCGACGGGACCTGCCGCCACACCAATGAGCCGTCCTTTGGGTTGATTACTCCAATCGCGTGGTCATCGGTCAAGGCGTATAGCAGAGATGCTTTGGATGCCGCATAAGGTTTCTGGAAGAAGGTTCCATCGTGTTTCGGAAGACCTAGCAGGGGATGATGGAAGTCAATGTGATATGCGTCGTCCTCGAAGATTGCAAATGCCGGCGCCAGGCACACTGCAAGGACGGCAGCAGCATGAAAGCGCATCGTTGAGAGCGTGGTCGCAATTTGACATCAACGTGCCATGGACACAGGCTGCTGTAGCTTTCGCGGGATGGTGCTGCGAGCCCCCCGCCAAGACGTTTCTCGGCCCGACGCTCTTCCGGCCCCGGGCCATTCCCGTGACAATCACGTGATGTAACCCGTGCCCCGGCAGGCGCCGTGGTGCCAAGCGCTGCCCATTGAACTTCAACTGCACGAAACGAAGGCCTTACCAGCGTTCGGCTCAGCCCTTCGGCATTTGGTGAGCTCTTTCATACCTGACCGCTTTTTGATTGCGGTGAAGTCATGGCCGCGCACACCCGGACAGCTCTCCGGCCACCTAATTAGCGCTCACTGCGGGCACCAGCCACCAGCTCCATTCCTGCTTTGGCTGACCGTGCCGCCTTACTGAATCATCATTCATGATCAGAAGCGAGGAGCCGTCCTGTCTGCCGTCTTCCCCGGGGACCTTCCGGCAGACTATCAATGCTAAAACGCGGTTAGCAAGGTTAGTCCCCAGCTTCAGGGTTTATTCGTATATCCATCCTTACGGTTAGCATTCCTGGATTTTGCGCAGCTGTCCGGGCTCCCCGTTCAACACAGCTCCCCACGAGACTAGCATTTGATGTTATTAGCATGGCTATGGATGCCCGCATCTCCAAGCCTGACTCCCGTTGGCGCTCTGCGCCCCGGCAACGCCAATGTGCCTTTTAATTGTCTCATAGTCGTACAGCGCAGACGCTGCGTCGGTGTGCCCATCTACGCACCAGGTTCTCACAGCTGCAGCGCAACTAGGTGCCGACAGGGCTGAGCAAAAACTGACGTCTCACATTGGAGTCTCGCTCAGACTTGACGGTTATTCGCCGGACCGCATCACCGTATCCAAATAATGGCCGGCCGTAAGCAAGCTGTTGTGCTGCACTACTGTGTTTCTCTCTTCTCTAGCAAGGACCGCAGGCAAGCATCGTCGGTACGCTTTTTGTGCAGGTCGTTGGCTCGCAGGCATTCCTCCGGCTCGCCGAAATTGGTCCAGCAGAGTTTCACGCCCGGCGAGGATCTGTTTGGGGCGCCTTCACCATGCAAACGCTTTGCCCGTCTCCGTCTCTGAGATTATTGGTCGTGTCCGTGTTCATCATCTCAGTCGGGCTTGCAGCAGCCTGAGACAGCCTAAGGAGCTCCTCATCTACGACATCCACAAGCCATATACACCACAACGCCAGGCAGGGCCCGTTGACAGCACAGCTGAATGATGCTCGCGTTGCTGGATTGGGCATCGCTGATTCCCTCGGCGTCGATAGCTGGATCCAGTCCGCTGGGTTGCCGGGCCCTCGTCCATGTATTCGGTAGCGCCTTCATCCCGCCGTCTTGCGCACACTGGCTTGTGCAGAGCCTTTGATTAATGCCCACGTCGATGATGTATCTCGCGGCTGCCCACACGCTGCCTAAACTGGCCTTTTGCAAATTTCCGGCCCGCTCAAAGCTTTGGGCCCTGCGTGTGTGAAGATGCATTGAATCGTTTACAGCCGCGGATCACGGTTTGCGTGACATCGGGCTCCGCTCATAGTCGAACTGGCCGTTCCATTAGCTGTCCAGCGCATCGCTGCGCTGCGAATGCATGTCGCTTCGCTCCCACTCCGCTGAGCCCCGTCAGTATTGTTTCCGCCTATGACCAGGCCGTTTATGTCAGGCCAGGGCCGCAAAGCACGCCGACCAAGGTATTAATCATGCGGCTTCTCCCTCCAAAGCTTGCTCGAGGGAACAACTCTGCGCCGTGAAGCTGCCTTGCTATTCCAGACACCCAGCCACCCGTCGTCCCGGATCCCTTCCATCGTGCCGGCCATGTTTTGATCGATAAGACGCACAGAAAAAAAACTTCAGCCCCCCACGAGCCACCAGCACCACCAGCACCGTCCCGAGGCGAGTCTCGAACCTCGTGTGCTACCAGCTATTTGGCGCAACGACTCCGCCAGAGGTCGTCTATCGGCCCCTTATTGGCCTGGTTGGGTTTCACTTCCATATCCAACTATAAACCGCTCACGCGCACCACGGTTGGGTTGGCGGTGATCGTAGCGCGAGGGCGAACCACTTGTTCTACTAACCGGAGTCCAACGCCTGACCACACTCGCACCAAGACGTTCGCACTTGTTGTGAGATTCTCGATTTGCAAGTCCAATTGGCGCTTGCTCAACTACGCGAACGGCGAATTTTTGGCCGCTTGGCCACCCGGAGCGCGGACCATCCAAAGGCAAGACAGCAATATCCCCCAGTGTACGCGCAAGCCGTCTTCATACTTACAAAGTGCTGGATTTCTGAATTCGAGGAATGTCGCAACGGGAGTATCATATAGTGGTGCTCGGTTCGGGTAAGCTAGCTTGCAGGTCACTAGCTTCAGGACTCCACTGACAACCATGTCTCCTTAGGTGGTGTAGGGAAGAGCTGCCTTACCGGTATGGCTAGCAAAATCTGACACAAGCGTTCAAGGCTCACTTCACAAAGCACAGTTCGTTCAGAATGTGTGGATAGAAAGTTATGATCCGACGATAGAAGACTCATATCGGAAAGCAATCGAAGTAGACGTTGGTAGCCCGCGGACGAGGCTCTGGGATTCCGGCTGAATCTTCTTAGGGTCGTCATGTCATTCTAGAAATTTTAGATACGGCTGGCACTGAGCAGTTCAGTACGTTATTCCTTCCCACAGAGCACACGTCGACATGACGCTAATCATTGTCTAGCCGCCATGAGGTAGTTCATCCGTCATAGGATGCGTCCTTATTAGCTGACCCATTCCAGAGAGCTCTACATGAAGACCGGTCAGGGTTTCCTTTTAGTCTTCAGCATCACGTCGATGTCTTCGCTATATGAGCTCACAGAGCTTCGAGAACAGATACAGCGGATCAAAGAAGATGACCGTGTACCTATGGTGCTTGTCGGAAACAAGTCCGACCTCGAGGAAGATCGTTCTGTGCCACGCCCGAGAGCATTCAAGCTATCGCAAGAGTGGGGGAATGTTCCCTACTATGAAACAAGCGCGAGGAGGCGAGCGAATGTTGACGAAGTCTTCGTAGATCTCTGCAGGCAGATCATCCTTAAGGACCAGCGGGAATACCGCGAAAATCCGAGAAGACGACGGAACCCACCAAGAGATGGCCACGGCCAGCGCCCTCATCGTGGTAAGAGGAGGCGTGGGTTGTGTACGATTCTATGAGAAACGATTCTCTTCAGTTTTCTGTGACGGGCTCATGGCACTGCAGGACAGGGTACGCCCGATTTTCGCTTCATGTCCGTCTTTACGATTACCCCCTTCCGCTATAGATCGATACCAAAGGCGTCGCCCGCCGCAAAAAATTAATTCTCACGCCTGTCAAGTCGTCGTCTGTTGCGTTGATCTCCATTCGTTCCGGACTTCCCATGCTTGCATATGTGGCTGTGTCGCTTCAGGGATGTAGTGAGCAATCATTCAGCCTCGTCGATCGTGCAGGTGGCACACAAGGTAACTCGGCTGAGCACAACCCCGAGCGCTAGACCACACATTTCCTAACGGATATGTTTATTGATCCCTCAGATGCTTTAGCAGGCGAATCAATTCAGACACAGCGACATCCATGGCCGACGGCCACACCGATGCGGAAGCGGAAACGGAATGCCACGCTGTTGCTGCCCAAATATCCGTCTGCAGGACGTAGCCAAGAGCCGTCTCGAGACGTTTCTCGATCCTCCAACCCCGCTTCGTAGAAATTCTAGCTTCCATGGAGCAAACAACTGTATTTTGCCTAGGAAACCTCGAACCTCGGACTTTGCAGGACATGCGACCCTGCCTGTAGTGTTGAACATCATCGAGCCAAACCCTAGACAAGGGTTCTCACTCTCAACGTACGGAACGCTGTGTCGCGCAAAAGAGCAATATGGGAAACCGGGACGGGTTGACGTGAATATCGGACGATTGTTGCAGCGCGTTTTCCCCCTCCCGGACTATCGTCGCACTGTTGTATTCGACAAACGTCACGTTCTCGGCAACGGTCGCCCCATAGCCATTTCTGGCAGGCTGGTGATGATCCGACGGCCTTGCGACGCCCACACAACGCCAATCCCCCAATAGCAAACATGTCATTATTCGAATGCATACAGCCGTATGCCCGCGTAGGATTCAAAAGTGGGATGCCAGCGTGGGAGATGGGAGTTGGGGATTGGGGAAGCCATGATCTTTGGCGGCTGTGGCAGGGCGGGTGACGGCCTGGCCCTGATCAGCCCGCTACTCGCTGCGGGATTTGTTTCTCGTTCCTGGATAAGGTGGAGCAGCAAAATCCGCCCACACATTTATTTTCAAGCCTCTCCCGCATGTAGCAAAGAATATCGTATCTTATCTTCAGACATCTCCCTCATTATCAGCTTTTTGAATAATGACAGCTTTTCTGCTTATTGTTTTTGGCGTGTTAATTGGGGGTGGAGATAGCGCGCCTCCGCATGCCCTGCACGACCACCATACCCACGCGCACGGAGACGCGCGCACTGTGCAGACCGCGCTGTTGTAGCGAGACTGTTTGACCCACCAGCAACGTGGATTCACTTTGTTTTACCTGGCTCGCTAGATGCATGCATGAACCCACTTTCGTCCCGGAGGCGAGAGGCGCGAAGAGAAGGTCATTGCTGCTCGATTCATATCTCTGGCACAACTTCTTACTATGGACTAGGATTTTCGTACACGACTTTGCCACGTCCGAGACACGCAATTGAGGCTATACAGAGAAGCTGATGATCCAATCAGACGGCAAGGGGTTGAAAATAGCGTTTCTTTGCTTAAGGCCGGTGCATGGTGTTGAGGTAGCACGTGCCACATGTCCTGCACGCACGGGGAGCATGATGGAGAAAATGTGCATGTATGCAGTTTCTCATGAACAAGGTTTAGATCTGCGAATACCATATGTACCTACAATCCGTGCGTGGATTCATTCGGCGAGGAACCGGAGACCTGGGATCAAACTTGTGCGGCTTTCCCGATGGAGTAGGTAGATGAGTGATGTTTAAATGTTTGCCTTTGATATTTTTTTTATATAGCTTGATACCACTCAATAGCTGAGCTTCGGCCCGAACAACCCTCCCGGTCCGAAATAGAATGTATGCCACTACGAGGTTTTAGAGAACGCACCGGCATCGTACGACACTTGGCCCGACAGCTGAGTCACTGTGGCGGTCGGTAAGACATCGAACGATATTCGTGATTCCAGGTGCTAGTAAGGGATTTTAAGGATTCGAGTGGCTTAGTCTCCCGTCTTTCGGCCCGGCATAAATGGATATCTTAACATGCACGGTTTTGAGGTTATGGCATAGCCTCTCCGAACTCGCCGACTGCAATATTATGTTTCATGTATATTCAATCACAGGCGTAGGGTCTAACCTGTGTCTTTCATTCGATGGTGCGGTATAGTCTGTAGTGTTAATTATAAGGATTAGTATATTGTGGTTTTGAATATCAAAGTTTAGATCCTGAAGGACGAGCGCAATGCTGTCAAACAGCACTCCACTCCCATCGATCTGAAACACTCAGTCCAACTCGACATCCTCGTAATACAGATTAAATTCAAACTAATTTTGCTTCAGCATGACGATTACCTAATTTGCCACCGCTTTCAGGTGTCCCGGGCTCCCGGAGTTGTTAGTCTGAAGTTTCTAGACCAGTAGTTCCTAAATATAGTTACTAACCAATCACGGCAACAATTTGGTGCTTCGATATCACGAGGCAGGCGACCACCCATTTCGTACACACAACTAATATCTCAATCGCAACGTCATAAATTTCACAATCATACATCTAACCACACATTCTCATCTTCCAAAATCATACTCCCTAGCGTCCCCCTCTCGCACTCCTTTAAATTCCTCCACCTTCCATTCAATCCCCGCACAGCACCTTTTTAGCCCATCCACCCAACCCCCCCACCAAAAAAATTCAACCTACGAAATCCCATCTCCATGTCTCATAATAGACGCTTGAAAAAGACGATTTATTTACATGATACTTCAGACCTAGGCAATACACACACCTTTCTCCAATCTCTACTAAACCCAACAACACATTCCTTTTTTCCATTGCCCAAACCTTATTACCGTATAATGTATACAACGCATGTCAGCACAACATTCCGCAACACACACGCATATCCCGCACAAACGCTCCACCCAGGAGAACGTACTCCACTAGGCAACAAAAACAATACATTATAGTTTCATCTCAAGTTGGAAAAGAAAGCATCGTAGCATTCAACCAGCCAGTCGGCTACTCCCAGCCATCTCACCAAATTGCAGAAATATTGGCAGCCCCTATAATGGGGCCTGGGCCTGAGGGCTACATGACCATGACCATGACAACCGTGATAGCAGTGATCGACTGGAGGATGTGCTCACTTCTTAGAGAGTGCATGTATACCCATGTTTAAGGGTCCTAAATCATGTTAAACACCATGATAATCAAGGAAAAATAATCCAATAGTAATACGCCTAGTAATCACTCGACTAAACTCCCTCCTTCCTTCCCCTCCCTACATGTCAAATCCTCCCTCTTCTCATCCCAACCCAAATCTCCCTTACCCTACTCTACACAATCTCCCCAAAGCCTACAAAAGACTATATTTTATACTTATTATAGGTGTAACACCAACGCTATGCAATTCGAAAGCCCCTAAAATACTTCTCCAATCGTTATGTAGACAACAGGGCAGTCAACAACCCCCATCCCAACCCATGCAACTGTGCATCCCGCTCGGGAAACACCTCTCAAGCAAAACTGTGCTTAAAAAAAACCCCAACCCGCGATCTGCCACCACTCCAACTCCCCCTTTTTTTTTCTTTCCATGATGACTTCGACAGACAATCCCTCTCAAGCTACAAACGAATAGAATGTCCCAAGTCGTAAGGGCTAGTCCAAAACCAGTGTTGCAGCCAACTACCTCCCCGCCTCAATCATCCTTGGCCTCTCCCCCCCGCGCTTCCATTCCCGATCCCTCCTCCCAACATCATCATCACTCTCATCATCATCATTATATTCATAATCTCTCCTCCGATCCTCATCATCCCTATGACTCCGGTGCCTCCTCTCGCGATCCCGCCGCTCATGTTCATACTCCTCCTCTACACACGTACATCAGTAAAAAAAAAAAAAAAAAATTCCCTAAAGTTGGGAACCAGCTCGCTACATACCTCTTGCTTCACGAATCTCCCTAGTCCGATCAGCCAGCTTCTGAATTTCCGATTTCGACAAGACCCGCAGGACGATGACGCAGTCCATCCGCTCCTCGTAGCGCTCTTTGGCTTCCTCTAGCGCCTCTGGGTTGACCAACTTACGGTCAATCTTGGTCCATCGAGCGTTGGGCGGGATGTCTTTGCCTTTAATGGCGTCCTTGTGCGGCGCAACACCCTCGCGGATCGACTCCGGGTGTTCAGGGAACTTCTCCGTGGGCTTGCGTAGAATGCCTTTGGGCTTGGGTTCAGGATCCTTCGGCGGAGCGACGATTTGAACTGTCCTAGGAGGTGCCTTATCGTCAATTGAGTCCGGCTCCTGGACGATATTTGAGTCCGTGAGGTTTCCTGAGCGATCATCGTAGCGGGAGTGGGCTGGCTCCGCTACATTGGATGGTGGACCACGGGATCGATCTCTTTCCTCCTTGCGACGTCGGCGCTCCCTTTCTCTATCCGATTCGCTCATTTCCCGGTCAAGAGGGAGTCTCCCGCTTCGTTCGGCCTCTTGCCGAATGCGTCGGCGGTACTCTTCATCAGGGTCAAGGGCCGCGTCTTTTGACGAGTCCTTCCGGCGTTCGCTCCCTCGTGCTGCATCTCTATCAACATAATGACGGGGTCGCTCTTCACTACTCTCGTCCGATGAATGGCCATGACGAGGCCTTCTATCCCTGTCATCGGGTTCATACCGACGATCCTTTACACTACGACTAGAATCTTGAGTCGATACATATGCAGCCGCTGCGGGTGGAAGACGGTCCTCTAGCGCTCGCTCCCTACGTTGTTCGGGTCCTCTATCACGCCGATCCCGCTCATCCCATTCCTTACGCCGCTCCCGTTCGCGCTCACGTTCTCGGTCAGAATCTCGGTCTGATTCTCTGTCCCGAGTACGTTCCCTCTCGCGAGCCTTGAGTACTTCACCAGCACCATAGCTGACGGCTGCTGCAGTAGCGACGCTAGCAGCAGCGGGAACGGTAGACGACATATGCCCACGATCATCCACATCTTGATCACGATGATCTCTATCGCGTTCTCGTGAGCGCTCATCGTAGATTGGGGGGATATCACGCTCGCGAGGGATCATGGGCTCCGGCATCCGAGCCTCAGCACGGTCAGCAGGGTAATAAGACGACGGACTGTAGTCCTCCGCTCTTGATCGGCCTGTCTCCTCAGGACTCCATATTGGCTGACGATCAAGGACATGGTGTTCATGCGCCAGATGCGGGTTGCCGGGGGCAATGCCGAAGCCTCGAGAAGCAACATTCCGATCTTCAAAACGATCAGCAGTAGTTTGGCGCCTATTTTCTAGATCCCTGTCCCGGCGGTCATATTCGTCATATGTGTCTCGCCGATGCTCCCGCTGTTCTTGATGAATAGCTGGGGCGCGATGGCGCGTTGAAGAAGACCGATGAGGGCCTGGGTCTGGATATGACTCGTATTTCGAAACATCTCTAGAAACATCAATAGACGACGATCTCGCTGGGTCACGGAGACTTCCATTCCTCGGAGCGCCATTATTGATCTTGCCGAAGCCACGAGTAGAAGGAGGTGGTCCTAATTCTCGAGTGGAACTCCGAGGTGCCTTCTCCATGATCAAGCTGGTAGGTCGAGAGCTTCGTTCCATGCTACCCGAACGGGGCCGGCGCCAAACTGGCTCTGTGTCACGATACATGCTAGCGGGATCAGTGTAGGAATATCCTTCATCACCGACGTCAGTATACCTGTGAGGGCCAGATTTGTTCTGATGATAATTGCGGCCCCCGCTTGTGACACCATAGCCCCGCTCTTGGCTCTCTCGCCGGTGAGGTTCCATGACGTCTTTTTCTGCAACGAGCTTCGTTTGATTGTTGTCATCTATGCTATAAACTCTCTTATGATCCCTTCGCGGAGCATGGTGAATGTAAGTATCTCCTTGGTTATTCCAAGACCGTGCGAGAGGGCTCGAAGGCCGTTCATGATGAGATGCGTGTAAGCCTGAGGTGCGAATGGGGATCGATGTGACTTGGGGAGGGGGCTTAAGATTTGGCCGTACCAAACGATCATCGGACTCGTTAAGCGTGTTTCGTCGAGGTCGGCCCGTGTAGGAGTCGTATTTGACGCCCCCCGCCCGGGAACCAGAAGCGTTCGAAGCGTATGAATACGTAGGGTGATATGTCCCGGATATTCTCTCACCGCTGGCCCTGGGAGAGGTTCCGCCCCGTGAGTAGTACGAATCAGAGTATGGATCAGTAAATGTGCCAGTCGACGACCGGCCAGGATTTCCAAAACGCCGCGGTGAGGCTGGGCGGTAGTATCTCGAATCCATACCGCCGGATTGCATCGCAGATGCCAGCTGCAGAGGGGGAAGGGCCAGCGAGTTGCGGCGAGGGGGCAATGGCGGCGGTTGGTTGCAGGTATAAGAATACCTCCGCAGACTGGGTGTTTTTGCGGGGAGTAGAACGCTGCCCATGGCTACAGTCAGTGGGTGAGGCTTCTTAGTGCAGAGGACAGAAAGACACAAACGAGATAGATTCAGCAACGAGATCGGGTGAAGAACTATGCTTTAGCTGCACATACATGCTGACGGCGGTATATGAGAGGGTGCCCCGCGGGAGAAGATCGGCGGGCCAACCGTGGCAGCGGTCTACCTGCTGTCAGAGAAAGGAAGACGGGCGAGCAAGATAGCCCAATCGAGGCCGGATATGGGGTCGCGGCCCAAGAATGTGTTCGAGATGGTGGAGGCCGGCGGATGCAGGGACGTGCCCTCTCTCGCATGCAACAAACAACGTGATAGTTGCAGCGGATTTGCAGCAGTAAGCAGGGTAGCCCCAGGGGAACTGCTGCCACGCTGCTCGGCGGGGTATTCTCTTCGTGAGGCGGCAAATTTGGGGGGGGGGGTGGTTGAGTAACGAGAGACGTACCGGCCTGGCGGAGCAGACGAGAGCTGTGCGGGTCGGTGTCACGCCGCGGGAATCGGGAAGAAGGCACGAGGGAAGAAGAGTAAAGGGGACTGTGAGGTGTGCGGGTGTTGCGTGCGTATGTGTGAGAAGCGCAGGTGGCCCACCTAGCGACCTGACGACCTGACTTTACGTGTGGGACGGGTGCAAGATCAGCGGCGGCCGCCTATGACATCGATTTGCCCGGCGGGGCCAAGGGCTACAGCGCGCGCTGGGCGGCCGCCATTCGCCGGCCGCAAGCTCACCTTTCTCGCTGCGAGCCCCGCGCCTGCACCTGTTGCCCCCGATATATTTGATATTCTCGAAGCTGCAGGATAGGGCTCCCTGGCTCTCTGGGCTCTCAGCCGAGAGCAACCAAATTCGCTTCATGATACACGGCGCCAGATATGCCGAGTACAACACAACCTCCCCCCACTCGAAGCTCGCCGTTGCACACACCTTGCTGCTTCAGGAGACCGGACACCGCGGCCGCTGTCAGAATGCCCCCCGCCGCTCCGCTCTTGCTCGGGCTGAGAGATTCAGCCATCGTGAACTGCTGCTCCTGCGGAAGGATAGCCCTGTTAGACGAGCCCAACTAGGCGCCGAGTCGTGAAATCAGGGCTTCACCACGCACCCAGTGCCAGGCGCGCGGCCCGACTACACCATCAGCTCATTTCGACTGTGATCTTCACTTCCTAGACACGTAGCTATGCATCGGCTGTATAGCTGCTTATTACCAATTCACCTTGCATCGCCATCGTGGAGTCAGCAAAGTGCTTTCACACAGACCATCTTGAGTCAGGAAGACAATCCGAGATACCCATTACATCTCAGGTCCTCACCGTTGCTACTCGTACATAGCCGGCCAGAACAAGGAGACAGCATTTATAAACAATTGTCCACGTCCTCCTAGGTCTCCACTAAACCCTCATTCCCCCACCGACTTTTCCCTCACCTGATCTATGCGTCTTCGATGTGCTGGACCCCTGTGGCCGTTCCCCTCTTCCCGAATTGATCAACATCCGAGTCCACGTTGCGGGCTACGTGGTGGTTTTGAAGCTTCCTTGCCCGCGAGTAGCGAGGAGCCGTGTCTTGAATGCAGCCCTTGATGATTCCGTGTTCGAACAGCATGTGAACCGACTCCAGCGGAACATTCTTCGTCTCGGGCACGCAGAATACTGTATAGATGCCCATCAGAATGCAGCAAGCCCCAAATAAAAGGAAGGTCCCGTATGTGATCTTGTCCAGCATGATCGGCGTAATCTAAACGGGCTATCAGCAAATGCCAAACCTCGAATAAACCGGTATTCATAGCTCACCTTGGCAATGCAGAAATTGAACAGCCACTGGGTCATCAGAGCTGCAGCCATGATGAGAGAGCGCACTATTACAGGACGCGTCAATATGCGGCAAACAGTTTGAGACGAAATGCTTTTCGTGGGGATAGTTACACTGTTGAATGAAATCGCAAGGACTCACCATGATTCGGGCTGCACTCGCTCGACAAAATGAATGGAATAGGTCCCCAGCCTGCTCCTGATCAGCCTGATGTCCATTGCACATGGCGGAAGCCGTCTGTTGTACGCAGGAGGCATGTACTTACCGAACGAGTAAAACACAACGAACAGGTACACACAGACGATAGCGAAAACGCTCTTTCCGGTGAGCGAGTCGCCTTCCTGCGTTGGGTTCACCGCGGAATTGATGCCAATGTAAAACATGGCAAATGCTTGGCCTGCACTACCGACCAGCAAACTCCACTAAAAACAAAAGTTAGCATGCTCATATCGAAGCTATATGATTAGTAGCCTTGCAATCTTGAGGTCATGTCAGTATTAGGAGATTCACGTGAATAACATACCTTCCGTCCCATCTGTTCCGTTGCGAACATCAAACCCAGTGCTGTGCATACGATTTTCACGATTCCGTAGACACCTGTCGCAAACAGGCCGGATGACTGGCCCTTTAGGCCAACAGACTGAAAGATTTGCGGTGCATAGTAGTTAATTGAGTTGGTTCCAGTCCATTGTTGCCAGAACATTAGGATCACTGCAAAGGATGATTGGTACAACATTCGCTTGTTGGAACATGATGCCTTCAGCTGAGCCATAAGTGGCAGCTTTTCACGGCCCCGGAAATCCATGATAATTTCGTCGAGCTCCTGAGCCACATCTGGGTCGTCGACGGGCTTCGAGCGGACACGCGCCAGGGCTTTTGCTGCATCCCTCAATCGGTTCTTTTCAACCAACCATCGCGGCGACTCGTTCTGAAACACAATTCCAGCTAGCAGAAGGACCCCGGGGAGCATTTGCAGGGCAAAGGGGATTCTCCATTTAGACGAGCTCAAGTTCTTAATCCGGATGTTGATGCCATAGTTAACAAAGAATGAGAGACAAATTCCTGTAACGTTGAATAACTGCATGCTATACCGGTCAATTCGGCCCAAGTCCGTGAGGTCTGTAGCCCTTACCATCCAATACACCGGCCTCGGATTTCCTTATTAGCATTCTCGCCAATGTAGGTCGGAACAACAGCACTAATCAGCCCAACCCCAAAGCCTCCTATCACCCTACCGACATATAGCTGAGCGAGGTCATGAGTATTAATAGCACACAGAGTCTGGACAAGCGAGCCTATGATAAAAATAGTGTCTGCAATGATTAGAGCTGCCTTTCGACCACTGTAGAAAGTATTAGCCGATTAGTACCTTTCCAGCATCCGGCACAGATTTTTCGTGGGGCAAATAAAGCAAGAAGAGAAGGTTCATAAAGGATTGCGCATTGCTCAGCTTTTTAAGATGAAGTGCCTTACAATTTATCGCTAACATAGAAAGAAGAAAGTGCACCGAAAAAGCATCCTGCCTACTAGCATTAGTTTGTTTAGTAGCGAGGTTGGCAAGGCATAACTTACTTGGAGCACAGATACAATGTTCCCTTGCAAGCTACTGAAATCGGGACTATCCTTATCCAAGTTGAATGAGCGTTGAAAGGCGTCCATTGTGAGACTGTAATGATCAACACACGACTTTTTTTTTCTTTTTTTTAGCATTATTTAACTCACACTCCGCCAATGAGGCCTGTGTCCCATCCAAACAACTTTATAGCAAAAATTAACGTCAGCCTAAGTTTTGATTATAATTTATATAAGGCCCAAGAGTGGATCTTGAGCATGACTGAATTTCGTACTTGCCATGCCTCCGAACGATGCTACTGCCGTGAGTATGTATGCAGTGCGATAAGCCTTGATGTCTGCGAGGACGGCTCCAAGGTCGAATTTCAGCATGATAAGGTATTTTAAGAATGGTTTTCGGGAGCAAATGCCCAGCTAAGTGACATTGAAGTAGTCAAGGTAATTCGTTATATGGATGTAAAAGAAATTATCCCACTTGAAGATCTGAAAAGTTGGGACCTTTTCAAGTTCAGTGGCAGAATGGATCGTGGGAATGAGGGAGACCGAATAATTTGAAGGACATGAAGATGGAAGGTAACATAGATTGATAGGCATACATGAATAATTCAGACGCCTCGGATATTGGTCAAATACCGCCCGCCCTTAGTGCCTGGGGTTCGCCAGGGGAATGGCTGGGGTTAAATGCCGTGGGGCGCGGGGAAACATTGCACCAGCGCCCGACGTTTAGGCGTCGTTGGGTAAACAATGGTCGATTCAAAGGCCGAGTTACGGATGCACTTATGCTGTATGAAGAAATGGGCTGGTGAATTCCGTGAATTTTGAGATCAAGGAACATATGGGAAATAGTGGTGGTTGCAGCCACAACAAGGCACGGTGACACATAGGGTCTATGTGAAAAGCTTGGCGTGCTTGCCTATTCATTTGCGGAAAGCTGTTTGAATTTTTCCTATCTCAGCCGTCACCATCACGTGCCAAGGATACGAGCTTCATTACTATGATCATTGCCATTAGCTCCACCTGCATCTCCATCTCCTGCAAATACCGGTGATGTCTAAAGTAATACCCACTTACTATCTAGACGCCTACTTCTAGAGTTCAAGCCATCAAATGTTCGCCTTTTCTTTTTTCTGCTCCGGTACTTGCGTTATCAGCTTGCCCTCTCGGATGGACGACGCCAGGTTGTCCAATACTAATAGTTCCATATCGCGCTAAAAATGCGCTATTAGCTTACTCCTCATGTCGCCACGGAAAACACGTTGCCATACCTGGGTTTCAAAAGTAGCCGTTCCAATATGAGGTAGCAGCACTACATTGTCATCGTCTAGTAGTCCTGGGTGTATCTTGGGCTCTTCCTCAAATACGTCCAGTCCTGCGGTCCATACCTTTCTACTCTTAAGCGCATCCACCAATGCAGTCTCATCAATCAGTGGTCCCCGTGCCGTATTAATTATGATTATCCCGTCCTTCATCATATCGAACTGCTCCTTACCAATGATATGCTTGGTGGATGCGTTGAGCGAGAGATTCAAACTGAGCACATCCGATGTCTTCAATAGCTCCTCGAAGCTAACATATTTAGCGCCGTCCTCCTCGCTTGGCGGCAATTGACGGCGATTGTGGTATTGGATCTTCATGCCGAAAGCTTTTGCACGCGTCGCTACCGCCGAACCAATACCCCCCATACCAAGAATACCGAGGACTTTATTCTTAGGATCGTGACCGCGCTGAAAGTTGCCTCGCCAATCGCCTACCAAATCAATTGTTTGTGATACTGAAATGGAAGCCTACTCACCTCGCTTGACAGCCAGGAAACACTGCGTCACATTTCGGAGAGCTCCGAGCATGAGGAACAATGCCACGTCCGCGGTTGCGTCATTGACCGCTATTGGAGTACTAGACACCGAAATTCCTCGCTTTGTGCAAGCCGAAATATCGATGTTGTCATATCCTGCCCCATTATGGCATATGTACTTCAATGTCGATGGTAGGGCGTCCAGAAGCTCTTCGTTGAAATCCCCAGTGATTCTGTTGGACTCATTGCTCCGGTAAAGAGTATATAAATCTTTGAACTCCCCGTTTTGGCACTTGGAGATAAAGTCCATGCGCGACCCGCTAGGATATTCATACAAATTCGCAATCTCTCCAATTCCCTGCCATTCTTTCCGCGCGTGAGCGATGTTTCCAATGAGAAGAGCGCCTCGTTTTGCCATATTCAGTATTTTCAACGGATGAAGTGGGTTAGTAAACCTCGGGGAACCTAAAGTCTAGCTAGCGAAGGGAAAGGTATACGAAGCACAAAAGCTGGACCCTTGGAGCAGCGGCCAGCACTACATTTATGTTATGCAGGGCAAGCTCCGCAGGGCGGGACATTTTCCGGAGCATCTCGGGCCGATGACAAGCGCGTAGATATAACAACCAGATTGCTATCTCTTACAGAATGTCTACCCAAGCGTGGAAACTTTCCACGCAGATGTGACGCTTGTTTCGCGTACTATGTTATTAACTGGTTCCGGTCTGTCTCCGACTTCGCTCCAAACGCCGACTTGGCAATGCCGGCTTTCATCCAATCACACCATTTGGAATGCTGCTTGAAACTTTCAAATCGCTTTTCGTAGCGAAAAGAAATTGGACATTTGCAGAGGAAAATATATATCCAGAATCCTATTGCAATACTAAGGAATCACTTGTGGTTTAGCCCTCCCGCCAATAGGATGCTCTGACCAGTCATATACCCCGTTGTACAGAACATTGTTATGATGTTTGCAACCTCCTCTGGTACTCCTAGCCTTCCAAGAGGAATACTCTCAACTAGGCCTGAGATACTATCACCGCTCGGAATAAGCCCTGTCTCCCCTATCATAGCCGGAGAGACATCGTTAACAGTAATGTTAAACTCTGCTAAGCGGGTGCTTAAGTTTTTCATCATTGAAGTGAGCCCGCCTTTTGATGCAGCATAGTCTTTATGTTGATTAGGATGGCATCGTAATTCAAGAGAATCATACTTACGACACCCATTCAATCCCACACCGTAGCCGGCGATGGATGAGATGAAAATAATTCGACCCCACCGCTGCTGCTTCATGTGCCCCACTACGCTTTTTGTGAGCAAGAACGGAGCACGAAGGTTTACATTCACGGTATGCTCGAAAATATCTAACGGTATCTCTCTATTATCGAATCAGCAACGGCAGCGAAAAGTATTCTTCTGATCTGCGGCTCCGTGTCTTGCATGAATATACATCACGAATACAATTATGGGATTATCTATCCGCATATGTAAGGTAGAAATTATGACCAAAGAGGAACCAAAGAGTGTCCACCTACTCGATATCAGTAATTCTTTTGCCGAAACCCGCATTGGCAATAAGGATGTCCACCCGCCGTGAGTGCTGATCGCTAGCATCGTCAGAAAGCTTTAGGGTTTCATCCACGTTCGACAAGTCGGCGCTATGACTAGTTATCCTCGGGGGGCTTCTGTCCGGGTATGCTTTCTTATATTCCTCGACCAGCTTCACTACCAAGCGTTCAATACCATCCTTGTTGGAATTATACGAAAGTGCTAAGTGTACATGCTGCATATAAAGGGTTTGCGCGCATGCTCCTCCTATTCTTGGAAGAGTTGGCAATCAGCACCATCAAGAAACCCGCGTCAGGTTTGATTACTTACCCACCAGAAGCACCAGTTATAAGTGCCAATCTCCCCGCTATATTGTTGTCAATGGGCGACCCCATCTTCAAATCTGCGGAGGAGAGTATACCTTTCCTTTCCTTCCAAGTCAACAACGTTTCCCCTCACTAACAGGCTACAGCGGTAACTGAACCAGCCACCGAGGTTCAAACATCCCGACGTTCAAACGCCGATGGCGACGTGAGCACTAACCCATTGTTCGGGCCGGATTTCCACAAATTGCAAGCCGACTCGGCACCCGGCGATGATTATGCACCGAGATCGGCCCCTCGCCTTAACCTTCAGTTTTACGATGACTGACTGTTGCCTTGGACGTAGTTACATGTTAATAACTAATAGAAATTTCAAGGAATTGTTCAAATCACCTATACAAAGCCAGAATTAGATTGCTAGCTTGGACATCCGGACGATTCTACTCGGAGGATCCGAAAGGAGTCGACAAGCCTTGATCATGGTTCGGATGGTGGGTTGGTCATAAATTCAGTGTCGTGTCTTCATTTCCATACCATCAGTCCAAGTGTAGCTTTGGGTTCTATCTTCTTTTATCTTTCCTGTGAGAGCTTAAGTCTGTTACAAAAGGTTGTACTTGGGCATCAATTCACGCCTGAGCGAGTAATGGAACTGAAGAACGTTGCGATCATTGGGGTATGCCTTCGACACATCGTACTTCAACCTTGTCCAACAACAACGTCCTAACAGAACCACGTAGCCTCGCGGTAACGTTGGCAGCGCCATTATCTCTGAGCTCCTCAAAAACGGCAATCGCTTCAATATCACAGCTATTAGCCGGCCAACGTCTACCTACTCAACCCCTAAAGGCTCCTGCATCACCATCAAAACGGTAGACTTTGGTTCCCTGGAATCACTCAGTTCTGCATTTCAAGGGCAAGATGCTGTCATAAATTGCGTCTCTGGCGGCGCCACTCAGTACGAGCCGTACAAACTTATCATTGACGCAGCGGTCGCAGCCGGCGTGAAACTCTTCTTTGCCAACGAATTCGTCGGTAACCTGCTTTCCGAGCAATTCAAGCGCCTACCAGAGACATTTGTCGGAGCTAAAGTCAGAATCCGACAGTACCTTGAGGAGCTGGGGAAGGAAGGCAAGATTAACTGGACCGCACTAAACGGCGGACCTTTCTTCGATATGTGTAAGCATATGGTCCCCAGTCCACTCACGAGACATACCAAGCATGTAAACAACTTGGCTAATAATAAGACGCAGGGCTTATGAAAGGCCCAGCCGGTTTCGATATCCCGAACAAGCGAGCCCGGATCTATGGCACCGGGGAGAGCAAGCTCTGCTGGACACCTCTACCCACCATCGCATTTGCAGCAGCGAATATGCTCCGCAAGCCGTACCTCATTCTCAATCGCCCAGTCTATATCAGCAATATCCCGGGCCTGACTCAAAACGCCATTCTCGCAGCCGTCGAACCCGTACTCGCCACAAAATTCAATGTCGAGTACATCGACATCAAGAAGATCAACGAAAATGCAAGGACTGCCCTCGAGCGGGGAGAGATCCCGAAAGCCATGAGAGGACTAACAATAAGCAATCAATTCTATGAAGAGGATAGCGGTTCAGATTTTAGCGCGTTGGTAGAGAATGACCTCGTGGGAGTGCAGCCGGTGAGCGTGGAGGTAGCGGTACGAGATGCCATTGCCAAATGGGGAGCTGAGACGCCTGTCGTAGAAACAATGTTCAACGTCAATCCTTGTGAGATCTGAAAGTGGGGAAATGGGATCGTTGGGTGAGGGGTACTTTCCGGTGAACGATGCCTCCGAAAAGTGAGGCAACGCTAGTAGGATACGGGTTAGGGTTCCACAAAGAGGATTGGGGACTTCTGACCGGATATGTGGACCTCTTTCTAGTTTCTTTGGAGTTGGAGATATGACTGGATGGCGATACGAAGGATCTTGGTGCATTGGGTTTGGTGTGAACGGTTGCCTCATGTTGGTGAACTATATGCCAAGATTTGCCTTCTCTTGCAGGATGCGATGCTAGCGAATAGTAGAACAATACAGTCGAAGCATGTTTCTGCCACCGGAATGGGACCTGTCGCTAATTCGTGAGAAAGAATTAAGAGTTGGAGCATTCTGGTTTGTACAATAGGAATTCTTTCCGCGGTCCTGCATAGCCGGAATTGTTGTGATGGCTGGCCATGTCCGGTAAGCCGCGAGCCTTATCAAATGATACAAAATAAGGAACCCTACAATTTCATGTGGTCTTCAGTGGCTTTTCTCTATTTGGTTTAATGTTCCTGTTGACTAGGTTCTAGTCGGTTGGTAAAGGCCAACGTCATCCAATCTAATTGTGCGGAGCCTTCAAGCCCATCTCTTTGGCTCATAAGTGGTGGGCATTGTATGCAGCATTCAATGCTCTATTTCACTAGATTCATCTAATTTTGAAATGCCTTGCCACCACCGCGTTCTCATATCGCTGAGAGTGCATAAAGGGTTACCATATAAGGAAAAGCGTGCAGTCAAATCCCCCCCCCGGTGGCCTCTGGATCATCGTCCCTCATTACTCTCTACTAGCATCATAAGTCCCTCGTGAAGTGTGATAGAAAAGTGAGGCGAAGAAGGTCCTCAGTTTCTAATGAGATGATTGTATAAAAGAAACCCCAGGGAGCTGCGTCTAGAGAGCAAATCGCAGCACCCAATGTGCACCAGAAATATTCACGCCACCGGGCACAGTAACAAGTACTTACTTCATATATCCAATACCCTTGACTGACACACGCCAAATATGCAGAATCAGGGCAAACCGCCGATCTGCGGCCTCGATCCTTCTTGCAAGATCCAAAATCCAGACAATAGTGACGAGGATCTTGGCGGACTTCATCGTCCGCTCCTCGATGATGGTAAGTAAAAAATTGAAACACTCACGGTAGCGCCAGGCTAATATTACTCGCAGTTGAAAGTTCAGGATCCTCGAGGGTGTCGAAAATGCGAAGGAGGGGTGAGAAAACCTTGAGGTTAGAGGGCTGGGGATTTGGGCTTGACCCATAGACATGTGTTCAAATGAGACCGAGGATAAATGATCCTATGTCGGGATCAGGTACCTCTGGTTATGCGGGCGCTTAGACTATGAAGCAAAGGTACGAAGGAGGCTGAAGCCAATTTACAAAGGTGTCCTGTTGGCTCTTCTTAGGTGCTCTAAGACAATTATTCCAGTTTATATTCTCGATAATCGAATTGGCCGTTCTCTCTTGGTTTTTCCTAGGACTTAGCTTGGACCTGGCTAGATTTTGCAAGCGGAAGGGGGGAAATTCATTTCATGGCGCCAGATATCGTAGATTGATCCATCTCATAAGGCGGGCTGACGAGGAATTATATGATCGCTTCTCCTGCTGCACGCTAGTTCTTATATTATTTTGCTCTATTTCGCATCTATCCTAATTATCTTAGCTATTGATGTAATTCTTTCATAGTAGGACCGGCTCTTCTAAAACTAATCTCTATACACTCAGAGACCTGGAACTCTCCTAAGACGTTGGCATTCAAAGCTTTCCCGCTACAATAATCGCTCAAGTGATATTTTCATCATGCAAATCTGAATAAGGGCTGGTTGACGATATGTATAGTGGAGAGCCTATGAATATCCGGAGGGTACCTGGTTCGCAGTATGTACCAACAGGAAACGCTTGATGCGATGAAAAAGGGGATACGGCCATATTTCGCAGCAACAAAGAAAGCCGACGCCAAACGAAAGGGCTTTCATTCGAAAACGTGATCTCTAGTGGATGGCGCCAGTCAGCGGAAAGGCGTTCAGAATATGCCGCGTGTTATTCCCAATTTGGTCGGATGTGATACACTGAATACATCAACGCGCACTGTCAATCCACATGTACTGGACTGACAAGACCACACAGACAACTAGCGCCCTAGTTACTTGGACGTTGCTTTATCGTAATAACTTAGGCTAAATGTCGTTGAATCGCAATTGTGCTTGGTAAGGTCCTTGGCGATTTGGGTACCCATTCTACCACTCCAACTCCAAGCTCTCCCCCCACGTCCCCTTCTTCAAAACTCTCACCACCTCTAACACATTTCCATTTCCCAAATTTCCATTATAAAAGTGCGGAAACCACCCTCTCTCAGTTTCTTCCCACTTAAGCTCAATCTTCTTTTCCCCAGAGCTTTTCAGCTCTCCATCCCCGTCTGTACCCTCCGCCAATACATCATACTTGATTTTCAATAGCCAGAGCTCCTCAAAAGTCCCAAAATATTTATTTGCGGTCGAGGACACTTGCTTGGAGGTAGAAAGGTGGATATAGCCGTCTTTGCGGTCGAGGTCCGAGAGGGGAAGCGCTGCGGGGAGAGGGGATAGAGGGGCGATGGAGAGGATCTTGTACAGAAAGGTTGGGGGAGGATCAGGGATCAGCATGGTGGTAGAGACACTAGCGGCAAAGGCTCGACGGAGGAGGGTTGTAGTGTGTGGGAGAAAGAGATCGGAAATTGATGACGGACTTGTCTCCGCGAGCTGTGATTGGTCAGAGAAGCATCATTACATAGATATCGTTCGGAGGCCAAAGCTCTTTGAGGATTGTTGCATTTTCTGCATTTGTTCGATTGCTCTACATACGTATCGTGCTTCGATTGACCTATTCCAAGTCCATGCCATGCAGGTTGCTATACACATACATTCAATTTCATCCTATCAATATCCTCCAGTACCAATGCCATGAAGTAATCATAAGCCTCAACGCCCTACCCATGAATAAAGCCCAGATCAATATTTTGAATTACTCCACTGGTATCTTTCCGAACTCATTGTCTCGTAGAAAGTATCTCCCTAAGTAAGCCTCAAGCATCACTATCGCTCAAGCTGTCCCTTCTGCCGACCGCCCTGACACCCCCGCGACGATATCCATCCATCACATCCCGTCCTCGGTGCGCTGAATGGCTTGGCCCGCCTACTTGGCTCACGCTCTCGCTAACGCCAACGCTGCCAGCTGAACTCAAGCCGGGAATGTGGCAGGGATAGGAGATTGTTCCCTGGACATTGCCATTGGTTTGAGTGAAAATATCAGATGTAGCAGATTGGCGGGAGGTGCGATGCTGCTTGCGGGGCGATGACTGGCGGGAGCGAGTCTCAGAGCGACGGTGGGAGCGAGTGTTTGTGAAGGCTGAGGGGTCAGCGTTGGGGCGGTAGTCAGAGTAGTAAGATGACTCATTATGCTCGGAAGGAGTGATGCGGTTGTCAGTATATGCGCCCGTATATACAGTGTTCGTATCATCGCCTGTGGTGAAAGAATATGCAGCAGATGGCTGAGAACGGCGAGCATCGCGGGTAGGCTTAGATGGGGTAGTTTCCGTAGGAGCCGGCTCTGAGACGGGAGCTTCAGAGGGAATGGCCTCGGTGTCAGCACGTTTCTTCTTATTCTTCTTCTCCTCGGCTTTCTCCTTTTTCGCTTGAGCTTTCTCGGCAGATTTTTGGGCTTTCGCTTCTGCGGCAGCATTCTTAGCAGCAGCCTTTTCCGCCAACTTAGCCTGCTTCATGCGTTCCTTTGCGCGGCGTTCCTTCTCCTTAACATCTTTCTTTTTGTCCTTTGGAGTAACGAGAGGTCGGCCGGAGACATTAGAACCAAGGTCAGAAGGTTCAGTATTGGAATAATCAGTGTAGACACCATCTGCTTGGCGATTGAGCCCACCAACTCGAGCAGGTTTCTCATGGCGATATTCGCGGAGTTCAGGGTCTTTCCAGTTGTTGGTATTCTCACGACGGTGCTTTTTAGTGTCACCACCTCGAAGTCCAAATCGGCGCGATTTTCCTTCCTCAACTTCTCGCATCTCGCCGAAGTCTGCGCTAGTGCCAGTCTCGTCGGTATAGCCAACACTGCTCTCGGCCCCATAACTACCTCCATGGACAACACTACCACCTCCCAGTTTTGTACTCTTAGTCGCATTGGACAGTGTCTTCCCATCCGGGCCTTTGCGGCGAAGAACTGTAGACTTGTAATCTTCCCAGTCCCCTTGCCTCCATTTAAAGCCTCCATTTTTGGCCCAGAAGAAGAACCAGAGTGCAGTCAACACCATGCCCATGCCAATGATAGCGAACAATGCTTGAAATCCTTTGTTGTCGAAATCGGATGCTGGGCGTGAACCAGCACTAGGATTACGAACCGGCTCGGCGCGCTTCGCAAGGTGCAGTCCATGTACGGCCATTGGGGAGAGGGCGCGAGTGTCGATATTGAAAGTAGGATGGGCGTCGGCCGGGAGGAACGAGCGAGGGAGGAGGGAAAGGAGCACATCAGGGAGAGGTGCCATTTTGGTCGTGAAAGAGATCGAAGGAGGCCCTCAAGCGTGAGCCGAAGCTCAATTATGAATGTTGTTGTCGTGCAGCAGCGACGTTAGTGGTTGCCGGATGCGATGGCGTTCGTAGGCGGTGAAGCTCCGCAACGGCGGGTGCAGCGAATGCAAGCTAGTAAACAGTTAGATGAGTCCTGATAGAAGTCGGAGTCTTGAAGAGAAAGTGGGAGAGGCGCTCCCGCAGTAGTTTTTGCGCTGTTGAGATGTGGCTGGTACTTGAGAAATTGGGTGGTTGTGAGGAGGCTGGGGATGTGACGCAAGACAACAAACAGGAGGCTGGCCGAGCAACGCATCACCTGACTAACTCAACGTTACCTGGGAACCATCACCTCAACCTCCACCTCAATAGGATTTAGACTGGAGACTAATAGATAGAAGACCTTCGAGCTAACGAAATATATAAATAATACTATTGTTTTCCAAATAGACTTCCGCGAATTTTGGCAATGACGGGCCCAAGTTTAGTACCTGAACACAAGCAAATACCTAGGTCCTCGTAAAGGTATAGACGCAAGGGCCTTTTGTCACCAGTTAATTTTTTGTTCTCTAGCCCCCAGATCCAATCCAATTGCCAAAATTTCCGTAGCTCAGCACACCAACGCACGCGGTAGGCAGCGCACGTGGGCTCTCAGCTGCCATGCAGCCGCCCTGCCATTAGCGCATGATAAGCGAGGTGCCAAGCCGCTTTGACGACGATCAAATTGTCTCGTCTAGTGTACTTGAGCATTGGCATCCTCATCTTAAATGTATGGATATATATTTTTTTTCAATTTTAAAATTCATGATATATGCATGTAATCCTGGCTCGGTGGTGTAGTTGGTTATCACGTCAGTCTAACAGGTTTTGAAAGCCTTGAGTGCACTGAAGGTCCCGAGTTCAAACCTCGGCTGAGTCATTAGTTTTTGCGACCCGAAAGGACTTGTTTACGCTTCCCAGCATGTTGAACATCGTTGGATCCTTTTGTTACTTTTGTTTCCGATGTGACTCGATGTACCACACAGTAATAGATACACTAGAGAGCCCTTTCGTAAATATTGACTTTTGAGAGAGGAGCAATAGCTGTTGTTACTTGAATCCCGGCTGTACTTGCTAAAGCACCAATAGGGCCTAGGACTGAGATTCGTATTATCTATTACACACTCACCACTACTAAACAGTATTAAAAACATATGTGGATCTTCGCTCTGGCTCCCTCTTGACTACCCAACTATGCAGCACAATCTCATGCCATTGCACCCGCTCCCCATTCTGTGTCCTGAAAACGGGCTCGCGCTCTACGACAAATTCCTTGCCCTTCCTCGCTCCGATGCGCGGCAAGATGTATCGGAATCCTAGCCAATAGATTACGCCACAGGCAAGCAACATCCAGGATACCAAGCCAGTAAGATACCAGGGCGTATTTGGGATGATTTCCTTGACATGTTCCGGTACATTGTCTGACGGTGGGAACCAGACGGTGATGAGAGGAAACCCGTTCATAATAGTAACCACGCAGGCAGTAGATATGCCGAGCCAGCGTGGTAGCGGAGACTTCTTGTTCCAGTTTGTAAAAATGTGTAAGCATAGTAGTCCCACTCCCAGAATAAAGCCAAAAAATACTTCAATAACGTAAGTGAATACGTTGACGAGGATGCGATAGGCTGTTCCTGGCTCGGCCGCCCAGGTTGCAAGAATCAGGATCATTGCGAACAACCAATGAAGAAAAAGCGCTCCAACTGGAGTTGGTTCGTATTCATCTTTTCCTTGTGCTATATCAGCCGAGGCAGAGAAGCGGCGCCTACGGAACGGGCTACGATTCTCGCCAAAGAACTTCGCAAAGGGGAGTATTCCCTCTTTAGCGATTTCCTGCTTGACTCTAGAGGCTGTAAAGGTCATGCCGATAATGTTGCCCAGGTTGCTGACGGCCGTGAAACCGGTGAGGACCTTCGGTCCATGTTTCTCTCCAAGCATGTTTACCAAGAATTGGAGAGCAACGCCGGACGAATCGAGTGATTGAAGTTGCTGGTAACGAGAAACCACGATCATCTGTAAGGGACTGTTAGCTGACACGAGCTTCCTAGACTGTGAAAGACACTTACGTAACTGATATTCACCAGGAGGTAGAGGCTAATGATTAAACCAGCTGCCGTACATATAGCTTTAGGAAAAGTCCTCCTAGGCTGTTTTATTTCACTGAGGATAAAATTTGCCTGGCTGATGCCGTTGTAGGCATAGAGAACGGATATGAAACTATTTGAGTAGCCGTATAGATCGGAGTGCGAGTCCTGAAAGGAATACGCCGGATCCATGTTTATCTTTGCGTAGTTCGTATCTGATACTCCGGCTAATGCGCAAATTGCCATAATTGGAAATGTGAGGAGAATGAGAACTTTTGTAACTGCCAGTATGTTGTTGAAAATGATGCCACCGCGACGGGTGAAGGCGTGGATGACGCACGCAAGAGTTACAGAGATCATTGCAAGCCCACGAGCTACGTTGTCCCTTGTGGTCGAATTCTCAATGCCGAATGAATGAGTGAGATGATCTCCAAATGATAATGAGTTCGCAGCGTTTGAGGCAAGAATAATGAAGCTAATGCCATAGATGCAAAGGACGAAAAATCGAGGTCGCTTGATGAGATAGCCAATGTAATTGAGATCACCTCCATTTCGGAAGACAGAAGTCATATGTCCGTCAATCATGTGGCGAGGGAGTGTAAGGCCGAACTCGATGTACATCAGAGTAGTAGCCGTGATAGCAAGCGCTCCACAGAACCAGAATATCAGTGTGATGCCAACACTCTGAGTGCCGTGAATGGCAGTCCATGGCGAACGGAAAATACCAGTGCCTAGAAAATATTCAGTTAGCCTTGCAAGCTTTGGAATGGTGCCGCCTCATTTTTCCTGCAACCAGTGTGCTCAGCCACCATACTATTCTGCAAGACTTCGCTTGGGGCTGAGTGCGTGAATTTCTTTTGTTGCAATAAACAAAGCATCCAACTGAACTAAATGCACTTACCAATGACGCGTTGAAGTATGAATGCGATAACTGAGAATGTTCCTAGTGGATGCCGCGTTGTCCTTGTAGCTACCTTGTCCTTACTTCTCAGAGCTTCTAAATACATCCGTTCTTCTTCCGGAAGATCTAAACCATCATTTGCTGTCTGAGACGAAATGTCATATTCAACATCTTTCGCCGCCATCTCGATGGATGAGGACGACGATACTGTTGTTTCTGTAAATTCGATCACTTCGCCGCTAGGTGTAGATTTCCTCTTGGACCGCTTGAAGCGTACGATATTATCATCCAATTACCACAGCCTTTAGCAAGAACCGATGAAGGTATGTATTAAATAAATCTCTTCCTTGCAAGGTCGTAAGACCGTGAGATGGCAAGAACCGAATAATGTATGAAGCGACACAACAAATCTAGGGTCCCGGAAGGCCGCTCTTTAAACTGTGATGAGTTCCATCCGTATAATATTCGCGTATTGTTACCCCATACAGCTCGTGTAAGGCTAGGCAAACGAACACTGCCACGCCGAATCACTGCCTCACTTCTCGGCTTCTCGGTTACGACAACAGTCTCGGATTCATCCACTCGTGATCAGTAGTACGAGTTTTTTGTGCTGTAGGCTGTCGCCTCGAGGCGAGAATTCCAGACGTCTATTCGCTGGTGCCTCCCATAGATCACACGGCTTGTCAGCAAGGCATACTTCTTATCGACGGCCAATATTTCCAAGACTGACCGCGGTGAAGAGTTTCGGTGCCTAAAGCCGGGTTCGCGGGAGGACATTTATGCGGGAACAAGGACCCGCCGAAGCACCCAGGAACACGTTGTCTCCTCACCATGACATTGGATCCTTTCTCTGTAGCAGCTGCTGTCGCCGGCTTAGTAAAATTAGCTGGCCATATTCGTGAGAAAGGCTTCAAGAAGGCGAATTCCAGTTGTCCGTTACCCCACTTGCACCCACAGTTGGCCCGTGCACCCACTAATCCCAGACAGCCCAACGATATCTAGAATTCTACAATGCACTTTATCAGTTGAAGGACAACCTCGAGACTATCCAGAGGATAACACAAGAAGCGGATGAAAAGTTTCACCAGCACAGACTTGGATCATATGGCCCATCTTCCTATGATCTAACACCCTTGCAAGAAATTATCGGAAATTTGAAGCTTACAATTGAAGAGTGTCAGCAGTGGCTCCACGATAACCGGAAGTTCGAGCATCGAAATGGAGTCATCACTAATATCATATACAACATTGATATTGACCCAGAAGCCGTGCAGCTGACGCAGAAACTTTCGTTTCATAATGTTAAGGTATGCATTCTCATGTCGCAGGGTTATTAGCTTGCTCATTGAAACAGATTGGCCTTGTACTCCAACCGTTCCAGCTGTACGCCCTAGGATCCCGTGTCCCGTTAATCTGAGGTTTATAGCTGACTTGAGTCTACTAGCTACTTACAGTCCCAGATCGGGTCGTTGAATGATGAGCAACACCAAAATACTGCGGAAAGATTGCAGAGGATAGAGGAATTGATCACCCCGAGAATAGATAGCCCTGTCGATCGACCGTCTGCTGTCCCTCCTCGAGATCTGATAGTGCCACTCGAACTTGCCGATCGCTTCAAAGCTTCGTTAAGAGACCATCCAGATTTTGCTGGAAAAACAATTGATGATATTACACTCCAAGATGGACTAGATGCATTTTTCATGCACTTCAACTCTGTGAGTACAATACGTGAAAGAGGGCCCCCCGTTATTGATTCTTTGACAGATGCCACAAGTGCTGGATGCGTCGTCCTACCTGCGGCTAATGAAAAGTATTTGGATCATGGACGTAATCCGGCAAAGCAAACAGTGGGCTAAGATACAACGCACGAGCCCCGGAGGTCTGTATGACCGCTGTATAAGGGAGATGGACCGAGTAAGTGAACTAGAAGGCTGGAGTAAGCCTCGTGGTTTCATTTCAGTGCAAGAATAGCTAATATTCTGTAACAGCGGCTAAGAAAGGCATGTACCGAAGCAGGCGAATTACCCTTGCCTAGTCTGCCAGTGGTTCTGTTACTTCCTCCCGAGAATTTCAGTATCTGGCCTACACGGGTTCGAGAGATGTTCGATTTTGATTTCAATGATTTCGGGGTTCTACTGGACATGTAAGGGTCCACGAAAAGTTTGCCTCACCATGATACATTATCTGAATTCTGCAGACCAATCCTCCCTGACACCCAAGAGCATAAACTTCGTGTAGTAGAAAATATTGATGGAACCTGGGGAGTGGAAGATATGAATATAACCACTGTTGAAGCTGCAACAGGCGTTTCCACTGAGAAATGTAAGCTCACTCATATTCTCTTGCTACGAAACCTAATTATTTTTAGTCATTCAGAGGTTGAACATTGACCCGAAGTCCGCTTTTTTTGTCCCGATCTATGCAATACCAGCAGAACCTCACCAAAATCGGGCGACCTTGACAATCAAATTACAAAGCTCACAGGATGGTGTGAACGGTATCACCCCCGAATTCAAATCATTGCCGGATCTGTGGAGACTACAGCACTTGGTTACCGGTTATCGTTGTTTGGGGCAGAGGCAAGCGAATCAGAACTACTACTTAGAATAAAGTCTAACTTCGTCTACAGAATCGGCGTAGAAACCAGATCATTAGCCAAAGGACAGTACATGCCAAACTCAAAACCGAAAGCCTGGTACAAGATCTGGAGCGGTTCAGAAATGGTCTTGGAAAGAGGCAATATTCAATTCTGGCGCAAGGAGGATTTCCAGAAACCTGTGCCTCCATCAGAAGACGATAAGAGACCACAGTCACTAGTAGACCGTAGAGCATCACTTGTCCCTCGGGCTATTGAGCGACGTACTAGCAAGACACCGACAGACACATCAGTCTTTTCCATGTCTTCACACCAAACATCAAGCACGAGCGATTATACCAAGCCCTTCTCTAGTCCTGACACAAAGGAAATATCCATTGGTTCCTCCACAGTTGCGTATGACATACAGGAACCTAGACCCTCGCTACTCATACTATTCCTTCAGCAGACCTCTACTGGTCTATTATCGTTCCTTGTCATCGAGTTGGACGAAAATACCTTAATAAACCCACAAGGATGTGATTGTAGGAACAGCAACGAGAGATGCCGTGTAAGTGTCCTTGAGAGGTCAGGTTCGCCTCTGCTTGCTCGACGATTCTACGCTAGGAACGGCCTGAATAGCTGGAATTTGGCTGCTATTGGTGACAACTTTGCGTCTCCGAAGTCGGACTATATCCGAGTCCAAGACATGAACTGGCTTGAAATCTCTTTCGCAAGCGGGAATGAGAAGGCGCAGTTCAACCAGAGCGTGACGAATCTGGTTGACCTTTATACTGGACGTCTAATCGCTTACCGAAGAGACCTAATAGGTGTTCGCGCAACACATATTGTGACACAGTAGTGTATCGATCCGACGACTGGTGCTTTGTTACGTCAGGAACGGGCTATCACATTATAGATTTGGTATCTTCCTTGTCTCATCCCTGTCTATCCAATGGTTGACTAGTTGTACATAGAATACCTGTATATTAGATGAAGGCATTTTTCTATGTCTTTCGGGATTGGGGGGTTCAGCTCTAACATGTACTCTCAGAAGTCTAGTGGTTCTTGTTCATTTTAGCTAGATAGGCGCTTATTGGGTTTCCTTAGCGAAATATGAATATTTTCTGCATACACAATAGGGCTTAACAATCGCGAAATACATCCTAGCCTATTTACCCCATCTTCGCGCAAACCTGATTTTCCCTAACATCATCAGCAGATCCTTCTGAAATTCGCGGCTGAGGCTGTGCCCCGCCCCAGCCTCGAACCACACGACCCTACGATATGCACTTCAGATAACCACCAAGCTCTTCTTCCCACAAAATACTCTCATAACTCTTTCTATCAGCAAAACATGCGCCTCATAAACGCCCAAACTCGAAAACTCGAAAACTTCCAATCCCAACCCCCCCCATACGCAATCCTCTCCCACACATGGGGCAAGCACGAGATCACCTTCCGTGAAATGCGGAACCTCAACATGTCCCTCCTCAAGCACCGCATCAAAATTAAGGGGAAACCCGGGTACTACAAAATCTCAAAAGCCTGCGTCCAAGCACTGAACGATGGCCTACAATACGTGTGGGTAAGGATTGCCAGCAAACCGCATGATTGAGAAATTATGATTAGGTATTAACGCAAGTTGCAAGGTGGACACGTGTTGCATCGACAAAAGCAGCAGTTCGGAGCTCAGTGAGGCGATTAATAGTATGTACATGTGGTATAAGCGCGCGCAGGTGTGCTACGCCTACCTGGATGACATCGACATGTTCGATCCGATTCGGCTCGGGCCTGGGGAAACCGGATTGCATGATAGAGAGGACGCGAAGCGGTTCTGGACTCGGAGTATCGATTTGATGGAGGAGAAAGATCTTGCGCAGGCGAGGTGGTTTACGAGGGGGTGGACGCTGCAGGAATTGATTGCGCCGAAGAACGTCATGTTTTACATCAAGGGGTGGAATTATGTGGGGAATAAGATGAGCATGAAGGGGAAGTTGAGTCGGATTACGAGGATTGATGAGGCGACGCTGGTGACGGGGAATTTGGAGGGCGTTAGTGTGGCAAGGAGGATGAGCTGGGCGGCGAATAGAGTGACGACTAGGACGGAGGATTTGGCGTATTGTCTGATGGGTATTTTTGATGTGAATATGCCTCTGCTATATGGCGAGGGTGAAAAGGCATTTGTGAGATTGCAAGAGGAGATTATGAAGGATTCGGATGACCAGAGCTTGTTCGCTTGGCAGCCACTAAATGCTATGGAGGTCCGGGATTTGGATGTCACAGTGCCGATGGATTCGGGAGACGGGCATGGAGTGTTTGCAATCCATCCAAGGGAATTCACTAAATCTGGCGCAGTGCGGCCCTCGTCTTCCCGGACAGAACCGTACACGTTGACAAACAAAGGTGTTAGGATGGATATTCCAATGCTGGATCTAGGTCGAGACCTATTCCTCATAATACTTGAGTGCTATTATGAAGGCGACCTATCCCACCAACTTGGCATCGTGGTCCAAAAGATGTACGGAGGTAGCAACAATCAGTTCGTCCGTCATAACATGGCAGGCCTAGTCAAAGCCAGCAGCGTAATAATCGAAGGGAAGGAAGAATATCTATCCACTGTATATCTCTGTAAGAAAGTCTACGATACGAAGGACTATTCTTCGGTCTACTGGACACTTGCTTCGGGTAGCCTCCAGGGGCACGAGCTGGACCCTAGTAACATCAGCCTGGTTTCTCACGAGTCGATACAGACTTCAGCTACCTTGCATTCCGACTGAGGCTTTACTGGAAAGTTGGTTGAACCTGCTGCCGTTTGTAATACAATATGTTCTGAAGCTCAAATGTTACAGGCACTTATAAACACTATTTCTAATTCGAGCAAGCGATTACACCAATATCAATGCTAATAGCACGAAGATTCCAGCCGAGTCATAGAAAGAGTAAGAGGAAGGTCGGAGCGTGCTGCAGGATAAAAATCTTTGATGGCGGGAAGGATATGTAACCTGCTCGGATCGGTGAGATGATTGTTAGGTTAATACGGCGTCGGTAAATGCCTTAGAGCTGTCTTTGCAAATATTAAAGAATATATAGTCTAATGATCTTGCGGTCAGAACACACGATCTTGTACGTAATTGCAAAGCTGAACAAATGTCTAGGACATAGTATTTGCAATTGTGTATCATACAAAAGGGACTCGTAACGCCAAAAATCAAAAGTTCCAATCAAGGAGCGATGATCTTGTACTAGCTACTGACATGCCTAGTTGGGTGTTGGACCAGATCAATCTGGAGTAACCATAATTCATCTCGTTAGGGAACCTAAGCGGTGTTCAGGCATTTACATGCCTGACAACTTGCAGATCTTCCATAATCTTTATCCACTTCTACTTCTGAGTCTCATCAACAACCTCCTTTTCGGTAGTCTCCACATAGACTGGAGGGGCGTCATACTCTGGGAGCTCAACATACACCTCCTTCTCACTGTGCACCTCAATGTTGTCTTCTTCGTCCTGGGCCACGCTCTCGTATTGACTACGTCCACGTACCTTTGCCACGAGTATCGCAATAGCGCAACCCAAGGCCATACCAACGAGGTAAGTAAGTGTACCAGCGAAGATGCCGATGAGGATCGGAATGAAGACCGTGAAGAAGGCGCGGCGAAGGAACATGTGCAAGCGGTGGTGAGGGTGTTGGTGATGATGACCCTTGTGGTGGTGCGGGTGGTGGTGAGGATGGCCAGGGCGGAACGTGTGTGGCGGCTTGCCCTCGGCAGTGTCCTGCTCCATAGGGTTGATGGGGTGAGCCTTGAGCCTATGGCAGCCTTTGCCTACGGATGACTTGATATCTTTTATCCGGTCTGCAATAATCGATCTCCATTTGCAGAGAAGAGGCCATTCCTTACACTCTTTGTCCTGATCAATCGGGCTTGCCTCTTCCGCAGTAGCTGTTTGGAAGGAGGCGATCATAAGACGGCCATTCACATCTTTGAGAAGATTGATTCTGAGAGCGGGCGCATCGACGGGCTCAGACTCGATCGAAGTGATTCGGAATGTCATCGGGAGAAGCTCGGTGCCGGCCTCAGTGACGGTCTCTGCACTGTTATAGTGGAAAGTATATCCGGTCACCCGTAGTCGGATGGCATTGTCGGTATCGGCATGAGGCTCTACCTGGGTGACGTAAAATGGCTCTGTGAAATGGCCAAAAGCGGGTGGATAGAGTTGGACACCATCGATATCAAGCGTGTCTTCGTGTGCGCCGACTTCGAAATCGAGCAACTGTAATGCTGTTAGTGCCGCCGTCAGCTTCCCCTGTGCAAGGCTGATGTACGAAAGCATTTCCCGCATCCTGTGCCCACGACAAAGCATCTCCATTCTTAGTTGCGAAGGCACATCCAGGACATTCTAGAGCTACCGTGCGCTTGAAAGGGTTGATGGCGAGAGTCTCCATAGCGTTGTCGTCCCCGAGGTTGTCAGCCCCGACACTTGGCGGAATGAGGACAGCATTGGCGGCCAGCACCAGGGAGGCGTAAACGCCCAATTTGTGAGAGAACATTTTCTGAAGGTTTAAGGAAGAAAGGAGGCGGGTATAGAATGGATCAAGTAGGGTGTTGGAGAAAGGAAACGAGGTGTGGAACGATTCGGAAACAGGCGCAACATAGCGCTTATGTCGGGAGACATCGCCGCGTCATCATCGGTCACGTGATACGACTTCGTTTTAGATCCAACGCGAAGAGCAGTGAAGCAGTTGATATTGTCCTAAACACGTAACAAATTTTAGCATCATGAAAATGTGCAAACCTTGTGGCTTAGGGCTAGCTATGTGGCTGACCAATAAGCTTCACTATCCCTCATACTTCGCCAAGAGGTGCCCCTATATCGGTATCCCCAATATGATTTCGTTGTAAAACAGATGGTTTCGGAAGAAACTAAATGACACAAAAGCTAACAATAGCTTGGGGTTGTGTATGTTAAATGCTCGTTATTATTGAGTATCATGAACTACATGTTGGTTCCGGATTGACCTGCACCGTCGAACATGTGGAAGAAGCTACATAACACCCTACGAGCGAAGAAAATCGCCTTGCGCTAAGGGACTACATCATCACAGCAATAGAGATGGTGACTCACACCGGCCCTCTACAGAGCACTGTAGACCCTGGCATCCGGCTGATAGATCCCTGAGAACACCGGCCACGAATTTAGATCCCTTCTATTGAACTAGCGTGCTGAGTAGGAATATGTGACTCATTCAATCCTTCAAATAATGCTTTCTGATAGCGAGAGACTGTGACAGGGCCACCACATAGCAGTGATGGCCAAATGCCGGAGGGCGTCGGAGGCCTCTGGTTGGTGGGCTCTCCATGCCGCAACCTATTAGAAATAGATGTTCCTTGGTTTTGAAATGATCTGGGCTCATGTAGAGCGGCTTGGATGTTAGTGCAAAGCCCGATATCACACAGTAAAGGTCGGGATATCATAAGTAGAGAGTGTTTGATCCCGCTGGGGCGCCCTTGGGATGGGTCACGTAAAGGATGGCTCGATTGACAAAAGATTGATAGATTACAAGCGAGGTAAAGTGATATCATCCATACGGTAGTAAAAGGATCCAGCTAAGAGCTCTAACAATGAGATGGAGAGAGTTGAGACGACCAGGAGACGAGTTGGGAAAGACACATTTACACAAAATAGGCTACCTTCACTTGAAAAGAATTGCTTGATATCGGTAATAGGAGAACGAGTCAAGCTAGGGTGCATCTGTCGAAGCAATCCGACATCCTGATGAGATACGCCGCGAAGCCATTAGGATGGTGTGCCATGGACGGCAATTTTGGACATTGCAAGGGATATTAACGCAATGCACGCTATCCTGGGTCTTGGAGACGCCTTGAACTATACCTGCGAGCATTATTATCAGTTGTTCAAGCCTTTTTGAGGTAATCTAGTGCTGTTAGCGTCGCGATGTTAGCGCGCGTAGGCCGTGTAGGCGGCAGCTCAGTTTGATGTTCTCGCAATGCTTACATAACAGGCGCTAGCGTACAATTATGCCTAGAAGGCGCGAGCCACGGGCAAACTCAAGTGCGCTTTCACAGTCTCAAATCCAGCACATCATAAGAGCTGCCAAGCGTTTATTTTGAAGGGGAAGCATTGCAGTTCATGTTCCGCCGCCGCTTCCCGACCCGGCTTAGCGCCACCCTGCTCCCACTGTGATCTGAGTCCGCGCTGCGCCTATAAAGCTGGCCTCGCCCGTTTATTTCCTTTCCGTTTTCTCTTTCTCTCCCTTTCCAACAACTCTGCATCCACACCACTCTGCCCATCCATATCCACCAAACAGCCACGCGCGCACGCGTCACAACACCTAACTTCATCAAACGTCATCAGCTCTAACATACTTCCAACATGACCGGACGTAAGTAATATTGTTTTATTTCCCTATCGTGTCTTTCGCATCGCTATCATCGTCGTCATCGTCTCTTGCTGCACCCTGCAAGATGCGCGATCACGGGTTCGCGATCGGGTTGAGCCGCAGCCACCGCCCACCTACACGTTGCACAATACAACCGCGGTAGCCTCGTCGGCGTGCGCTGCTCAACCACGTCGGTGCACCACTCTCCTACCTCACCGTCGCGACACATAATGCTAACATCTCTTCTCTCTAGGCGGCAAAGGTGGCAAGGGCCTCGGAAAGGGTGGTGCCAAGCGTCACCGAAAGATCCTTCGTGACAACATCCAAGGTATCACCAAGCCCGCCATCCGACGTCTCGCTCGTCGTGGTGGTGTCAAGCGTATCTCTGCCAGTAAGTATCTTCCATCGTCGTTTCACGTCGTCGATGAATACTAACAGGGCCGTAGTGATCTACGAAGAGACCCGAGGTGTCCTCAAGACTTTCCTAGAGAGCGTCATCCGCGATGCCGTCACCTATACTGAGCACGCCAAGCGCAAGACCGTCACGTCCCTTGATGTCGTCTATGCCCTCAAGCGACAGGGCCGTACCCTTTACGGTTTTGGTGGTTAAGCTGCTCGACACTTTCTCGCGTCACTGCTTCGGCATCCACATGGTCTTTCGTCTAGAGTAGTTGTGGCTGTCGCGACTGCTTTGTTTCTCAGAATAAGTTAGGGGTTAGGTTCACGGCCGGCGTTCGGAACATGTATAGGTGGTCTCATGATTCAATGATATCAATCTGAGTGCTACTTCCCGCTTGACGAAGCTGGAGTCGCTCTTCATACGATTCGGTGATAGTCAATACACATCATCACGTCTACTCATCTCTTGATTACTTGCTGTTATGTCTTGTTGGCATCCATGTGCCTGCCGTTATTCTGCGCCGACTCGTTGCCCAAAGCTTGGGCATTCTAGTTAATCGCCCTTTGATCTACTATGCTCTGCCTTGAGTCAATATCCTTTCACCCAGCATTATTTACTAGCAGCCTTCATCCCTCGTGTTAACCCAACTTTCTATCGCCTCAATGACCTCTTTCTTAGTTCCCGTCACACCAAACAAACCTCCTTCAACTTTGAGCGCCTCTAGACTCCAGATCTTCAATTCGTCATTCACACTCTCAACCCCATCCTCAACAACCAGCACATCATATCCCAGATCACTGGCCTCTCTCACAGTACTACTCACACACGCTTCCGCAGTCACTCCGCACACTACTAGATTCTTGATTCCTCTACAACGTAACATCTTATCCAGCTCTGTATGCATAAACGCGCCTCTTCCCGGCTTATCAATAACAGGCTCCACAGGTAACGGCTGCAGTTCCGGCACAATATCATGACCCCTCTCCCCTCTAATTAGCAACTTCCCCAACGGGCCCTGCGACCCGATGGCCGCGCCGTTCACACTGCTCCTATGCCTCTCCCGCGAGCTAATGGTGGCCATGTGCGACTCGTGACCTTCGCGTGTGTAGTAGATGGGGAAGCCCGCGCGGCGGAATGTGGAGAGTAGGGAGACGAGGCGGGGGATTAGGGCTTGGAAACGCGAGAGAGGGTACCCTTGGGAGGAGAGGTAGCCGCCTGAGGCGAGGAAGTCGCGTTGCATGTCGATGATTAGGAGGGCGGTTGTTAGGGGGGAAAGGGAGGAGTCGTGGGGGAAGGAGTAGGGGAGGGTGGTGGGGATTTGGTTCATTCCGGGGAGATGAGGTGGGTTGGTTTTGGGGGAGCTGCGTTGGTAGGAGGATTAGATTGAGTGGGATCTGTGTTAATAAGGTGATTAGGATGATTGATTGATTTTGTAGTTTTGTGCGTTGGTATTTGGAGGCATGATGGTCTAGTTGGGTTTGAGCGGTGAAGACGGATGGGCGTGGAGTTGGCCTCCCCACATCTTGATGCTAGTGCATGGCTGTGGGACTGCTCCTGATGCAGCGCCAGGTAGCGCGAAGATACCAATTGGAGGCATTTTATAGATTGAATGCACGTAAGTTGCAGATGTCAAGCCGTTGACACGATAGTTCCGTAGGTGCTCCGTACTTTCCTAGGAATCGACGAGTAGGGAAACGTCAGTTTCATATTCTAATCTTCAAAAGTCGAGACTCGCAAAAAGGATCGACCCAGGATCTATTTACTAGGCCAAGCTTGCGGTGTGGGCTGTACAATGTTGCGAGGCGGCCCCGACGAAATTCTAGCCAGCGAACGTTACGTGGAGATTGTTAATACTTTTCCGGCTCGGTGGCGTTGCGACGCATTGATCAACCCTAGCCAAGCGTACTTTTCTTGCCGATCATTATCAGCCATGATAGTTCTAATGCGATTTCTCACATGTCGATATTGTTTGAAAACTGCTATTAGCGCTGGTTTTGCAGTCTCATTTACTCTGAGAGCGGCGCACAAAGTGAAATTTGGGGCATCCTTTTCTTGCTATCGGTGACATTTACCCCTACAAAATCTTAGCAATGCCCTACATGTTGGCAGCTAGGAGTTCTTTGTTTGAAGATCGGGTGTATCCTCGAGGGACATCTTTTCCATAGTTCTCTCAATTCTTTCAAGCCATTCATACACAAAATTATTTTGAAGGTTGAGAATAAATAGACTGATGATCTATCGGCATATCCCAGAAGGTGCGGAGTTGAAAACCAGGAAACTCTTACAATAGATCTTTAGATAGATAAATTTGTTTGTTTAGTTTTATCGCCGAGGTATTCGAAGTTGGTGCGCGACTGCGAGAGGGGATTTTCCGAGGTACTGTGAAGGGGGTCCGTTTACGTCTGTGTTTACGCTCTCAGCATATCCTTGAAATACCTGAGGTTTCCCTGTGAGACCTACTAGCCTAATACCTGCTTCATCCCGGATACGTGGCCATCACTCGATCCCTTAATATCTTAGATTTCAATATCAGCAGCCAACTACCGTGAACTCCGAGTACACAGAACAGAGTAGGGGCATCGATGTACCTTCGAATTGGATGATAATCATAGATCCACATGTGGTAGCCATTGAGTTGCAAATCTTATATCTTAGCGATTAGTATCTAATAACCCAAAGAGTTACGGAATAACATCAAGGTCACCTAAGACGCCTTGCGCGGCGTGAGCTTCTGAACTCCAGCGGCTTAGGCTCGATGCAGAACTGGATGGCGAGCAAAAAAAACTATTTTCTAAAGGTAAGAAGTAGCTCCATAATGCTGATCCAATCTTTCTACCACTGACTGTACTGGAATGTAGACCGCATGTCGTGATCGAGACCAAAGCATGATATTAGCGGAATTCAAATCTATGTCCAGCAAAACCGGACTTTGTCCCCTAACCCATTGCATGGGCCACCTACGCAACGGACCCTCAAATCCACTTCTTTGTCTGCAGATTTGACAATATGAGAGATGAGCTTCCTAAATTTGCATACTTTCCTAGCTATGTTGGCAGAACTCTATCGCACCGGAACATCTCTCACGGGCAAGTTCGGCTCCTCTATCACCACATACCATAGAAACGTACCCATTGAGCACCGGTAGCCCGACACGCGGGAGGAATAGTTGAAGTGAACGACGCATAAGCTTCTTCAGTCGGAGCAGGAGGCTTAAGGCAGCAATCAAGAACTTCTTGATATGTTTGTTCCATTTCTTGATAAAGCGGTGCCTAGGCTTCTTCGGCCATTGGAAACAGGAGGTCGCAGCATCAAGCCTTGTCTTATCCACGGAGGCTTTTGGTATAACAATGCGACTATGGGCCATAACACGGGACGCCAATAATCTTCGATACCGACTGCTTCTACGATCATAATGAATGTACGTCCGTGCACTCAGGTTTGGAGAAACGAGTTGGACATCATGCTCACATTCATATAGATTCTATCGGAATATGAAGGATTATTTGGAATAAGTTCGACATATCGTATATCACTGAATATCACAAACATTTACCCAAGTTTCCTCCTGAGGAGGACCATGATGACCGCAATGCACTTTATGCCACGTAAGTCTACTTCCGTCTTGCGTTCATATAGAAAGCTTCAGTTATCTTTCCGGTCGGCATATACACCAGTCGCTAATGAAGAGTTTCAGTTGTGTGAGCATCCTTGAATCGATACTATACAAAGATACTAGCAAGTACAGAGAGATGTAAGCCGAGCTGACGCTCCGGTGAAAAGCGAGTTCCCCAAGCGATATTGGAATATCTGCTAAATTTTTCTCTTATAGGCTCATTGCGGAGAGGAAGAAACTCATTGATAAATTCGCTAGCGGATATGAGGAATGGGAACACGAGTAAGGGTCTCGCGAAAATCAGGCAAAAGAGGTCAAGGGAAGCAAGTCATAAGAAATATGCATTGGTGCCAAATAGAATTATTTGATTGTTATGTTTCCCAAGTCACAATGAAGATGTACAAGGGACGAACGTTTCATCTCTAGGGATATGTAGCAAGCTATGCTGTATGGTTGATCAACTGAGAAATTTTAGCGAAAATGGAATAACGTCTCGATTAAAGACGTTTTCTATAGAGGTTTCTCAACATTTCACAATAATCTAATTAAGAGTTCCTTGACGCTTACGGAGAACACATATTTACCATCTACTCAAAGTTGCACAGAGTCGGTTAGGATGTTGGGCTAATGCTTATTGATGCTGGTAGCCTTTTTATTAATGCAGGAGCTCATAGTACGGGAATAATATTCCAAGACGGGATACTCTGATAGAGTACCCGCATGCCAACACGAAGGGATCCACAAGAAATAGCTGATAGCCATAAGGTTGTATGTACTCGTAAAACGTAATAGAGCTGAGAGCTGTTAACTGCAACTGCTTCACTAGATTTACCAGATACGAGAGCTATTTATTTGTTTCGCAACACATGAAGCAGGACTAGGGGAATGTTCGGCGCGATTTTTATTTCCAATAGCACCCACGCAAGCTTTGCGAAAGGAACATGGATCTGCAGAGTCATCCAATCCTTTCTTTCCTGATTCGCCAACCCCCGCGGAGACGAAAAAACATCCGAAGCAGTGCCGCTCCTATCTTTGCCCTCTTGACCAATCCGCTTCACAAAGCATCCCCCGATAAGAAGAAGCAAACACCACACCGATTCCAGCAACTCGTACATCATTCCCTCTAACCATGTCAAGCAGTGTTACATCCGGAGAGGCAAGCGCTACTAGCGGTAACGGCATTTGCTTGATTTATCGCGGTCGATCGTCGCAACGGTCCGATCTATATGTAGGGTACCTATAGTCGTCATGGGTATTGAAAGGGCGCGTATATTCGCGTCAATTCTCAATTCTTCAGCGAGTGATTTTGAGTACTTGCCCCTTGCCACCATGACCGTCGACACCGAAGATACATCAAAGAAAGTGTTCGACGAGGCCACCAGCGACGACGCTGTGCTTGAGCAGCTTGGATATGCACAAGGTACTTCCGAAAGGGCATCTGTTGAGAGTTATTATTAACACCGAGCAGAGTTCAAGCGCAGTTTCGGTCTGCTAGGGATGGTTGGATTCTCTTTCTCCATCGTCACGAGCTGGACGGCACTTAGTGGTGTCCTGATCATCGGTGTCGAGTCTGGAGGTCCGCCGGTCATGATATGGGGATGGCTTGCGGTCTGCCTGTTTACATTACCTGTCGCCTACTCTATGGCCGAAATGTGTAGTGCCTATCCGGTCGCTGGAGGCCAGTACAGTAAGCGTTTCCTGTCCGGTCGAAGTCTTTAAATTACTAAATAGACACAGGTTGGGTTGCTATTCTCGCACCAAAACGCTGGGCTCGAGGCTTCTCTTACGTTTGCGGATGGTTTATGCTGATCGGTATGATCATGTGCTAAAAGTCTTAGTATCGATATATAACTAATCCTAGGGAAGGCATTCTCGCTATGGGCGCTACTAACAACTTTGTGGCGGCCAATTTTGTGCTGGGGACGGCCCGGCTCAACCATCTGGACTATACTATCGAGCGCTGGCATACAGTTCTCGTAGCGTACCTCATCACAATTGCTGCAGCGACATCGAACATCTTTGGGCCGCATCTCCTAAACAAAATATCCAAAGGCATTCTGGTGTGGAATATCACTGCTTTCGTCGTCTGCTTCATTACCATCCTCGCCACGAACGATCACAAACAGCCCGCCAGCTTTGTCTTCAGCAAATTCCAGAACAACACAGGCTTTGGTGGATCGTACGCAGCGATTCTGGGATTATTGCAGAGCGCTTTTGGCATGTGTTGTTACGACGCGCCGAGCAAGATGACCGAGGAGATAAAAAATGCCCGAAAACAAGCCCCTCGAGCTATAGTCATGGCCGTGTATATCGGCACCTTTACTGGGTTCATTTTCCTGATCAGCTTATCCTTTTGCATGGGTGACTACGAAACAACCGCTGGAACTCCTACTGGCGTGCCCGTTATTGAAATCTTCTTTAACTCAACCGGAAGCATTGGAGGTGCCTCCACACTGGCTTCATTAATCGCAGTCATTGCTCTAGTGTGCGCCAACTCGTTGATGGCGGAAGGCTCCCGCGCCGTTTTCGCTTTTGCTCGTGATCATGGACTACCCTTTTCAGGAACAATTAGCAAGGTGTCGAAGAGCAAGCAGGTACCAATTTATGCGATCTTGGTTACTGCGCTGGTACAAGCGGCTTTCAATTCAATATACTTCGGAACATACGTTGGTTTGTAAACCCCCCAACTACGTCCGTTGATAGATCTAAGAACTCAACAGGATTCAATACGGTCATCGCTATCGCGACGGAAGGATTCTGTGAGCGCCTATGCGGATTTCAACATGTCAATCGAGTGCGACTAACTTTTTGATCTAGATCTTTCCTATGCCATGCCACTACTTTCCCGAATCCTTGCCCATGTTAGTGGGAGGAAGCATCGGCTGGAAGGTCCATATTCCCTCGGGCGATATGGGCTCGCTCTGAATGTGATTGGTTTTCTTTTCTTGTCGTTTTGCTGCATTACGTTCAATTTCCCGAGTGTCAATCCCGTGAATAGCGACAACATGAATTATACTTCTGCTGCGATAGGTGTAGTAATGTTGATTAGTGTGATCACTTGGATCACAACGGGGAGGAAACGTTTTACTGGCCCAGATAGTGGCCATCTGCTGGATCTTGGGAGAGGAGAGGTGGCAGCATCGACGGAGGCGAAGGCTGCATAGAGGATTATATGCGGTCTCAATCCTAGGGAGAAGGGGACGGAGGCACAGTACCAACATAAGCCTACTGATCCGCAGTACTAGGAGCCTGATCCTGCTGTGCTGTCCTGAAAAGTTTCAATTCATCCTTCGAGATCTGCAGAGGCCACGTTCATCGTCTCGCGCCGCATCGGCCAGGACATGGAATCCTACATTCTGATTCCTGTCTCACGCGCCAAAATTCCAAATTTCCCATTAGTCTCCATATCCTAGAAGAAGCAAATCACTTATTGCGAGGAAACCTGAAAGCTGTTTTCTGGCGTGAGTCAGGCTATTATGACAAGCATACGTCATCGAGCGTTCCGCAGGGATCACGGGTAGAGGCCAGGACAGGGGTGACCAAGACCTCTTGGGCGTACATCCTGCCGAGAGCATAGCAAGAAAAAAAGGTCCGCGACTGAGAAACTCCAGAACGTCGGCAGTAGTAGGTCCTGACATCTGGAGACGGTGGTATGGAACGGTGGCGGATCGCCTGGGAGTACCCGTTGCACTCTGCACGCTGTGGACAGGCCAGGTACTGGAATCGGCGCGGGCGTGCATCAGGCGCATCTGTTGCCATCAAGCCAGGTAGTCAGTTAGTGAATAAGGAGGCTACCTGGAGGGCTGGAGGACCCCTCGTGCGGGAGTGCTAAGGTTAGGTGTCTGGAGGAGGAGCGCGGTGCCTGACCGGTCGTGGTGCAGCGAGCAGTCTGCGGCAAGGCGCCCATGGCAGCGTGCGCCTTCCGCACGGCACGTCGCAGGTGGTTTGAGAATCTATCCAGAATACTGTATTACTCTGGCGGGCGAGGGCGGAGCACTGAGCAGATAAGACTCAAAGCGGAGTGGATGGCAGCGGAACATGCCAGATATGGGGAGACAGGCTGGGAGACAGGCTGGGAGACAGACACCAGGACAGGTGGGGGGAGCGTACGGCTGCTCGTAATCATTATGCTGCAGTTCTTGAATTATTTGCATTCGCGGGAGACTTGGGCTTCTGGTGCTATTACTAGGAGCGCTGGACTGGATTGCGTGTGGCTGTAGTGACTGGGCCGCGGTGACTGGGTTCTTAGGCCTCGCATGATCGCGGTGGTCGCACGGCCGTGTGGGTGGTAAGACGTCATGGCAGTAGCGACGGGGCCCAACCAACCTGCTCCTACTCCCCGCCTAGGGCACTACTACAACAAGGCGATTCCTCCAAGGCCAGGTCTCCTTAACTCTGCACTTCCCGGCTTGAGGGCTCAGCCTCACCCTCGATACCTTCTTCATCCTGCCCCTCCCACTTCCTTATCCACTTCCTTCTTCCTCCAAACTCCTCACCTGCCTGCCCATTCGACGCCGCCTCAGGTCGAGATCCTGCCATCCCCTCCGACTGCCTGAGCCGACTACTACCGTCCGCCTACGTCCGATATGTCTCGACGCTACCCGACCGCTGAGCTCTACGAGGAGCGCCAGCGCGACTTCTATCGCAATGGCAACCGTAGCAACCGCTCGTATGACGAGCTAGATATCGAGCTCTCTCGCGGTGGCGATCCACGTCGCAGCGCACCTGATTTCTTCCGAGATGACTATAACCGATCATCCGCCGGCCCCCTAGTTGTGCGGGAACGACGGGAAGAATCGACTTCGAGAGGTCCTCCTCGCCGTCGTGAGGTTGAAGAGGATACCCTGGTCATCCGGGGCGGCCGGCCAGCCCCGCCGCCGTCATCAGCCTCGAGCACGGTGAGGGAGGTCGAACGAGACGAATTTACAATTCGTCGTGGGGATACCGAGCGGCGCCGTCCACGCGAGGTAGAGAGAGAAGAAACGGATATTTCCATCAGACGCCGCGAACACTCGAGGCCTAGAGCACCCGAAGTCCGTGAGCGCGAGGTTGAGCGTGACGAGATCGTCTTCCGCCGCGGCGAAGGCGGCCGCCCAAGGCCACGCGAAGTTGATATCGAGCATGAGGAAATTAAGTTTCGGGACCGTGAGCCGCGACGTCCGCGATCCCGCGAAGTGGAGCGAGACGAGTTCATCTATCGTCGAGACGAGAGCCGCCATGGCCGTGACCGGGATGTCGACAATGAACAAGTCATCATTCGTGGTCGTGAGAGGAGCCTCCCTCCTCCTCGTGTACGCGGAGACTTGGTTGCGCGAGAAAAGGAGGAGTTCATTGTTCGGCGTCGCGAACCTTCTCCACCGCCTCGTGAGGTGGTGAAGGATGAAATCATCATTCGACGGAAGGAAGAGCGCTCGCCAACTCCTCCGCCTCCCCCTCCACCGGAGCCAGAACCAATTGTTCGACCTCCTATTATCCAAGAGGTCATTACTCACCATCGCCATATTGATCATGGTACGTTGGATTTCTCAGGTCAAGTATCAAATTGTAACATCTCCGCAGGCGTAGAAAGAGCTCGATCGCCGACGCCCCCGCCCCCACCCCCTTCTCCTCCACGTGACGACAGCCTTGAAATTTCGATTAAACGAAGAGAGTAAGTTTTCATTGCGCCTCATCAAATATTGCACTAATGCCACAATTAGAAGCCGAGGCGGCCGAGGTTTCGAGGAAGACATTTCGTTTGAACGGGAGACAATTGAGCGAAACTCCCGAGATATGGAAATAACTAAATCTCGTGCCCGATCCATGAGCGCACCAAGACGCCGTTTCACTGCTCCAGCCGACTCCGACTTCGAGTTGGAGGCCGATTACTATAATCGCAAAGCATTAGAACGCGCATACCCTGGCGAGGCTTATCATGGCGCGACCAAGGACTGGGCAATTGTTGATGTCCCGCCAGGGACCAACCGTGTTCGTATGGACGGCATTGGAGGCGGTGCTCAGGAAATCACCTGGCAGCGATACAATGGTGTCCGCCGCTCCAAGTTTATTAGTGGAGATGAGGAAGCTGCTACCGACTTTGGTTTACCCGCGCTTCCTGCACCAAAACCGAAAGCGAAGGATATGTGGACAGAAATTACCAAAGACCTAGTACTCAAGGAGGCAGTTGAAAGCATGGGCTATGATTATGAAGAGACGGACTACTTCTTTTATGTTATGGAGTACCTTCGTTACGTGAGTCTTGCTGTCTTCCATTCGAGGAAATAGAATTAATTATTACACAGGAGGATGTCCTCCAGCTTGTGGAGCTCTCTGACGATATTCGACGCAAGCGCAAGTCTCGCATTAGACAAATTGAGTATGAGCGCGAGGAGATCCGCGACCGACGCCCTGAATGGGACGAGCGCTTCTACGAGCGCGAGGTGTCATATGATCGCCACAGACACCGTTATAGATAGGTGTGCCGGACATTTCGAGTAGGTTGTGACCTTTTGTGAAATTCTATTGGATATTGGAATTGACCATTCTCGCAGCTTCATCTGCATAGCGTGCACCGCTTATCGACACTCCCAATTCGAGTGAGTCGGAATTACACGGATTTGCTTTCCTGTATCAAATTTCCCGATAAAAGTTTGAGGATGATACCAGACGAATTAACGACATGACATAACTGGCCTTCGGATTGACTGAGGCACAGTCGCCATTTTGGGCCTTGCATACCTTTAACGACTATCATGACCAGCATAGGTGGAGCGAGTAAGAGTTTGTTTGCAGGTTCTATGCTTTACAATTTCTCGTGTTTTTCTTTGCTTTATTTAGGGACAGGTTCTGAACATTGTTATGCAGTGCTAGGCGGCGCTTGTTTCTATTCTCCTACGAATTTCACGTATATGATATCATGGAATGAGTATGAATAGAATCTTGGGCGTTAAATGTTAGCGACGACTTTTTTGAACATAGCAGTGGCCCCGACGATAAATTGAGCGCTGCAGCTCCAGGAACGGCTAGCCAAGCTCCCGATCCGGCCTCAGACCAACCGTTCCCCTCGCTTCCAACGTCAATTGCCCCGCTGCTCATACAAGGCAGACGGGTGCAGCAATATTGATGCATCTAAAAATACAACGGACTGCGAGGGCGCCCTCATCTAGCGCCGCAGTCCTAGGCACAGAGGCCTGCACCCGTGGTTGGCGAAGACCCCTGACTTTGCGCAGAAAATGTAAGCGCCCAAGTTAACGGAGTTAGCCTCCCATTGGGTGACCTGCGTCCTTGCATGCGACAACACGCCGTGCGCGTCCAGTCGAAGCGCTGAGGTGATGTTTCAATGTAAGGGTGAGATGTGGATGTCGCAGGTATAAGGCAGGGCCGTTTCTTGCTTTCGGAGTTTTATGGTTTCGACTCTTGCTGCGCTGAGCGTTCGTATCGTCGTGTTGTTTCTACTCTCCTGGCTTCTTTGAATTATTGCCGACGCTCATTTTTGATTTGGGTCTTCATGCGCTGTGCGTATTCGTCATGATTCAACTCCGAGAGAAGGTTGTTACTATTCTTATTGCGCTCCTTGCTGGTGCGTACCTTTCTCTCCGACTCAACTGGAGGCTCCTAAAATGGCACGGAAATTAATGTATAGCGGCTAACGGCAATCGTAGTCTGGCCGTCTTTTATTAAAGCCGAAGCATCAACATTCTACATTGAGAAGACGGAAACGCAGTTCTCTGTTACCTTGGACGCGAACAGCAGCGATGTTTATATTTACTTCACTTCGCCCGCCCACTCGTGGGTCGGCTTTGGCTTTGGAGAGGCAATGAAGGACAGCTTCATAATCGTTTTGTATCCTTCAGAAGACGGAAAGAGTATGTGCTTTTCGAGGATATCAAAGCATGAGCGCCTACGCTGACTGGAATAGACGTCACCATTAGCCCTAGGATATCAGACGGACACTCTGAACCCAGCTTTTACGATGGGTCGGGCCTCCAAACCCTCCCTGGCACTGAAATTAAAGACGATATGTTCGTTCTCAAAGCCATCTGTAGGAGTTGCAGAGTTTGGCGGAGGGGGTTCATAGATGAGAAGAACACCGCTCAGCCTATGATATACGCATTCGGCCCTGGCAGAGGACTGCAATCGAACTCACCAAGCGCACCTCTGCGGAGACATTTCAAATATGGAACTTTCAACATGAACATGGTTACTGCGACCGGAAAGGGCGGAGTTCCTGCCCCAAGTAAAGCAGACAACGGTGTTGAGCGAAAGACTGACATGAAGAGGGATCACGATCGAGCGAGTCTAGCCCACGCCATACTAGGATGTCTCGCTATATTCGTATTCTGGCCACTAAATGTCATATTAGCGGGCTTTTTTACGAGGATAAAGATCCATATTGGCCTTTCCATTTTTATCGTAGTATTTCTTGTTACTAGTTACGGCCTGGGAATATCAACATCCTACGAGTACAACAGCGTAAGCCTCCCAATTCTCTATTCAAACTACCCATCTAATTACTTACCATAGTCTAAACACTTCCAATCCCCTCATCAAATCTTCGCCTTCGTATCCCTAGCGCCAATTCTGGTACTTTCCATCCTCCCCTACCCCCCCCTGGCACGTCTCTCGCCATGGATACCCCGCCTCCACAACCCTTTTGCGTCACTAAGCTTCGTCTTCCTCGTCCTTACCGGTGGTCTCGGCCTCCACCTCGCCTACCAGTCTCGCCCCATCATCTCAGCTTATATAGCCGTCTCCCTCCTCGCCTTCTGCTTCACCATCCTCCTCCAAACCTGCATCCGAAGGCGGGGATCGGCCTATGCTCGCGCAAAGACGCGACGGCAACTCGGCGAAGAAGATGAGCAGGATTTGGTGCTCGCAGCATACTATGCGAATAGCAAGATAGAGGATGAAAGTAGGAGTGCGAGCGCGGCTAGCTCGAATAGACCGGGCGTCCATGGGCGGAGCGGGAGCGGGGGCAGCGCCACGAATATCTATGGGGGTGGTACAATGCCGGGTCCGCAGTATCTTTTGAACATGCATCCTGGGGTTCCAGTGTATCTTAAGTAATTTTCTTAATTATAATGCTATATTACTTTTCCTACATGTACTTATATCAAAACTAAGAGCAAACGTCTAAGAACCTTGAGATCTAGGCCTGAAGCTGGGGGAGATACTAAGGAGAATCTTCTAGAATTGTAAATATTATTGTTTTACACGGATACGCGTCGAAATTTACCAACAAATAGTCACGATAGCAAGGCAACGAAGGCAAACATATAACATCACGTGACACCTATTGTCTTGGCAATTGTTGGTGAAGGCCGTTTGTCCACTGTTTCTGCTCCATTTTTTTTTTCTATGTCCAAAGCACTTCTCATTAGCGTCAATATCTAACACAAAATAACAATGTCGACGCCGAATCCGCCTGTCTTTGTTTTTGGCGGCGAACCTTCAATGCATCTTGCCGCTGCGAAGGCCTGGAGGTTGCCAAGACTAACCTTCGTTTGAGCCAGCTCGAGCTAAGTTTTCCCCACCTTCCCCCCAAATCCTCTTCTAGAATCAACTTAACCTCCACCGCTGATATGGAATCGGAGTTATTAACGTACGACCAGGCCGCCCGTATTCAGGGAGAGCTGGACACTAAAAAGGCCGAATTATCCGCCGAGCGTAGCGTACGACTCGAACTTGAGCGCGTTGCCGCCCTCAAAGACGCGGACATCCAAAGCAAGGATGACCAGCTTGGCCAGAAGGAGCGGGAGCTGGCAAGCTTGAGAAGCCAGCTCCAAAGCGCCCAGCAAAAGTTTAATGAGCAGAAAGACGCGAGCGGAAATCTGGAGGAGCTGCTTCAGCGGTCGCACGCTGATACAGAACAAGCTATTAAGGACCGCGAGCGCGCCGAAGCGGAGCGCGACAACATCGAGTACAGACAACAACAGGCAGAGATTGAGCTCGAGGAGCTACGAGCGGAGTGGGATGAGCAGCAAGAGAAGATCGAGGAGCTCAAAGGCCTCGAAGAGCACGCCCACCAGCTCCAGAACCAGATCGAGCAGCTCAATGAAGATCTCGAGGGCCAGCAGGAGGCGATTGCACAGGAGAAGAGAAGGGCCACCATCAAAGATGACCGCATCGCACACCTTGAGCGAGAGCTACAGAGGGCCCACCTACTCGCCGCCAATGCCCAAGCCGCTGCTGAAGTTGTCTCTTCACCCACTGCTCCGCCCACCTTCATGCCTCCCACTGGCGGTGAATCTCTTTTCGCTGAGCTAGAGAAGATCGACGACGAGCCCGACACTGAGAGCGATTCTGGGGCTGAATCCCAACACTCTGAGCAAGCTATTGGCTTCTCTACCCTCTCCACTATCGACATCAAGCCAATCAAGCCCGCTACAACTGCGCTTGCCTTCTCTCCGCAGACCGTCACCGATATCGCACCAGTCCAGGCCATCTCTACTAAGCTTGCTATATACGCGCCACATCCCACCGTCAACATCGAGCCGACTGAGCCAATCAAGCCCGCTCCGACCCAACTTTCTACCTCCTCCACTCAGACAGAGCCTGCTTTTGCTAAGCTTTCCATCTCTCTACAGGCCACCATCAACATCGAGCCAATTGAGCTTGTTCCGGTCCATCTTTCTACCTCTTCATCTCAGACATTGTCAACCCACCTTATGGCATCTGGTACCCAGACTGAACATGTGTCGGCCCATTCTCCTACGTCTTCCACTCAGACTTTGTCGACCCAGCGTACCAGCGTTGGTGTTCAAACCAATCCAAAACTCAATACATGGTTTATTCAATTGGATGAGCCCAGTCGCCCCACTGATTGGCAACTTGAATTTGGGACTATCGCCGATCTTGAGCCGAGGGAACCTATCGAAGCTAAATCTGCTTCCACCCAGACCAAGTTCGTCTCAAGGAAGTCTAAGTCTACCCAGACTGGTATCCCCCAGCCTTCTAAATTGAAGCCAATCCTAGTCCAAGGCCCAAATCCGGACATCACTGGTATCAGAATTAAAGAGCCCGCTCGGAAATTCGGCTTCATTGAGTATCCTTGGTACACTCTGGCCATTATCTTGTTCCTGATGTTCATTTACTTCGGATTTCAGGTCAGGATGTGGCACAACGTCAACTACATTGCTCAGGACAACTGGTACGGAGCATACGGCGCTCCAGGCTACTTCTTCCGCATCATCCCTTTCGGCTGGGACATCGGCGAGTCCGCCTTTTCTCAGATCATTTCCAAGTACGTCACCGGTGCGATTCAACACTTGGAAGGCTCATTGGGCATCGACAATGTCCCTTTTCACTGAGACCTACTACCACCTCCAACTTCTCAAATTCCGATTAAAAGTTCTACAGTCATTACTCATGCCAAGAACTTCTCCCGTTACCAAATCTTCGGATTCATATCACAGGCTAGAGTCATTACTCCTAAGCCTTACTTCCCATTTCGATTTCTCGGTTTCATCACAGGTTCTGGAGTGATTACCCCCATTGAGAACTTCTCCGCTTGTAACTTTCGGATTTCAGTCACCAGTTCTGGGCTCATTTCTCCTTCTAATTGCGCCACTGGCATTTTCTGGAGTCTTAATGTGCATCTAGGTTATCTTGGACTACTTGATACCCCCTAGGTCTCTGACGACCTCTTTTTCTTTAGCTTCATCTACGATACCCTTTTCTTTTTCCTTTCTTGTCTTATGAAATGACCCTGGCAGGGGTGGTTGGGCCCGGACTTCTTCTCTTCCTTGCGCATGCCACTGTTTAGTGGCTTCCCATCCCAATTCCCAGAATCCCGACTTCCTTTCTGGGTTGAACAGTCTGGATTCCCTTCGGGCCTAAACTTGACGGATCCCTTTCTTCTACCAATACAGCACAATTTGACTGCACCCCTGCGCCTTAGTACCTAGAACCTGGACTCCCTCTGGGGTTGAACTGCCTCACAGCGGATCCCCTTGAGGTATAGTTGGTTTTAGGGGACAGGTGGGTTGGCTTGGATGACAACTGCGCCTTGATAGATGGAATTGGTTGGTTAGTAGTTATAACAGTTGCTCCGTGTGGATGAGCGTCATCGAGATATCTTGCCACAGAGCATGAATTATGATTGCGACCCAGTTTGCACCGAAGCGTCATTTATGAAGCTATAAAGACTTGAAGTCACAGAATGTATTCTAGATTGGCCATCAATGCATGCTAACCCGGTGATAGAGTGCTCGGGCTGCCGTCAATCAAGCGAAGCCGTCAGCGCCCGAAGTGGTGACCTCCGATGAGGTGACGGTGGAGAGAACAAGAGACACGGACATCCGCAAAGAGGCACCGAGGACGGGCTTGAGGGTCACAGAAGTTGGTACCAGTGGGTCTGCTGGAAACAGCATTAAGTTGCAATATGGGCTGCATGCCTGGCCAGGCGGAGTAAGAGCGGGTGATGCGAAGACAAAAGAGGCTCGCTAGGGCGTCTGTGCCCTTCTGTACTTGGATCCCTTCGCCCAGTTCCAGACTTAACACGGCAGACTATAGGGCGAGATGCACATTAGTGCAGCATCGAGGCGGCTCCATGCAGCTCTTGTATGACGCCAACACGTGCTAAACCCCCTTTGTGCCTGAACAAAGGCATATTGAGCAGCTCTTTTGTATGCCGCGCAACAGAAGCTATATAGCATGTTGTGGTAGGCCAGAGCTCCGACTAATGGGCATCAGCCACGACGGGCGGCGCGAGGTGCGGTGATCAGAGAGGTGCGGGCAGAAGGCAGTCTTTCCTATAGGTAGCGGGAGAGAAGACGTCGACCGCGGTCGATGCATGCTTCGAGGATGGAGCTTGCTCTCGCGACGAGCAGCACCAATAACGGCAGGCTCCTGGGGCCTAGCACTCTTATATAGAGCTGGGAGGTGCAAAAAGGTGCGATGCGAGGCCGGCGATGATTGTCCCCAGCATGCAGCCGTGCCCAAGTCCGGCCGCCGCTCGTGAGGCCGCTGGAGGGCTCGTCGTCGCCTGTTCGCAGCCTAGCGTGGACTGGTGGCTGGGTGCACACCACATTGTCGCGGCCGTCACGGCAAGCTGTGTAGAGACAGACGGCGCGCCGGCGCTGCGAACCTGGGAGTCGGTGAGGGCAAAGGCGGGCATTATAGTGGAGGGAGGGCTGGCCGAGGTCGCACGGGCGGCGGTGGCCAGAGAGTGGGAAGGGGAAAAAATTCGCCGGGCAGAGCGCGCGCATTCGTCGCCAATGGCGGACGATAATAAGCACCAGTTGGTGACACGCTCTGTGCGCGAGCGGTGGAGTAGTGGCTTGGGCTGGGCATCCAACGGACGGTTGCTGCCCAAACCCACCGCCACCACGACAACCCTTCTGGCGACGTCTCTATAGGCTGTGCTGGGACGGGGACAGAGAGAGCGACAGAGCAGAGAAGTGCGATGGTACCCAAAACCGGCGCGCGCTCCTAGTGTGCGTTTTTTTGGGGTGCCTGGCGGCCATCTCGTCTGCAGCGCCGCACACGATAATAAGTACGATTCGGGCTGCCCCGGAGGCCTTGTTGTTTGTTGTCTGCTCCCTCCCTCTGCTCGTCCCCGTCCTCGTCCTCCTCGTCTACTGCCGCCTCCGCGCCACGGCCGCCGCCGATTCTGGGGGCGCCTGCTGTCTGTCTGCAACACACTCGCACACGGATGGACAGACGGACAGACAAACACACACACGCACACATACACATATACAGATACACCCTCCTCACGTTGCTGTGTCACGGCGCTCTGCTTGTCGCCGCACACCCGCGCTCATCATCATCGCCACCATCTGCGACGTGCTTTGCTGCCCGACCGATTGACCTGCAGCCGCGGTCGCTGTCTGCCCGACACCGACCCCGTCCAATCGCTCTGCAGGCTGCCGCCTGACCTCGACGCTCGCTGAAAAGAGCCGCACACCCTCAACCCTCTCTCCCCCAAGTATCTTTCCTGTCGCCCGCGCCGTCCGCTCCCCCTTTGGATTGCTGCAGCGCCCCTCCCGCGCCGTGCTCCCTCTACACGCCGTGTACCTGTCGTGCCAGCCGGCGTAAAGTACCCCGCCAGGATAGCTACATACCTAGGACAGCTTCCACCCCACCCGGCAACCCTGTCTGCCCTGCCGACCTGGCCTGCCTCGCCGTCTCCCAAACGAGAGGCCGTCGCAGCCACGCATCACGCCTCCATCAAGCCATTCCTTCCCGTTCCATCATCCGCTTGTGATCAAGTGCCGGTATACTGGTGCACTCCCTTCCACTCCCTTCCCCCCCCCCCCGCATCTGCCTGCTCGCGTCCGCTCCTCTTCTGGAACCCTCCTCCTCTCTCCGATACCCCAGCCCTTGGTTTGCGCAGGAGCCCCCAAAAACCTAGCTGACACTTTTGGCTCTGGATCGTTATCTTGGAGCCTGGAGCCCCTTCTTGTTCCTTCTAGCTCGTATTCCTTGGCCCCTCCCCGGCAAGGTCAAGAACTGACCTCAGTGCCACATTTCCTTTTCCTCTTGTCTCCTTCCTGCTCACACTACTCACAATGTCGCGGCAAAACCAGTGGTTTGTGCCGGGCGATGGCATCGCCAGAGAAGTCATCACCGCCGACATTCAGCGCTATTTGGGCCCAGACGCACTGGTTAGGCCCGGTCCAGGCACCGGCGAGAACGAGGTGGGCCACTCCCTCTACCCCGCCCAGCTCGACGTGAGCGCAGTTCTGACCAAAAAGCAGGGCCGACAAGGCTATTGGATCACCGCATATCGTACGCTGACGACGGTACGTCCCCGATTCGTGAAATCTCTCACACATGGAGCAAACGGCTGATGAGCAGTGGCGTACAGCAAATGATTTCGGACCTGAAAATGGACTCCCTGCGATGGCAACAAGAGCAGGGCCGCCAGGAGGGAGGACGTAGAGGTAGTCCTTATGTGCGAGAACACAAGGTACCTAGACACCCTGACGCTGCAGTAGGCGCATATCAGGATTCAGATACGCATGCCGCCCGGCAACATTGGGGACCAACAGAGTATACCCAGCAGACCCGGGAGCCAGCCCGGGCATCAGGATATCCTCCTTCCGCCGGACAGTATCCTCCTAGTGAACAATCTGCTTACACTGTTTCTCCCACAGCCCCATATGGTGCCCCTACATATTCTGTACCAGCCCCTGCTTCAGCTGCTCCCAGGACAGCGCAGCCCACAGCCTATACTGGAGCTTATGGACAGCCTCCCAGAGAACATTCCGGGTACTCCACACAACCGTATGCAGGTTATTCACAACCAACGACTCAAGATTATGGCAGGCCGCCTGTAGCACAGCCTCACTACCCCACACAACCCAGGTATTTTGGATACTTTGACGATTATTTTTTGGTTCATCGCTAAGCCCGCTCAGTTCTGCACCTGCACCGGGTTACTACATTGCCTCGGACGGCAGACGTAAGTAGTAGCCTTGGATCCTCGACCGCTCTCGCTGACCAAGCATCCACCAGAATATCCTATACAACAGCAACCAGGACGCCGAAAGTAGTAGATGCTAACTTGATGCGCAATGCCCCTTTTTGTTTCGTTTCCAAGAGTCGGGATGTAGATTTTCCATGACCGCCAGGTTATTTCCGTCCATTCCTCCGTCATCTGCCATGTCCGGGGATACCCTTTACCTTATTTCAGGAACCTGTGTCTGGAGTCTGACCGTCTTCCTACCCCTTACTGATTTGTCACCACCTGAAGGATCCATTGGTGTCCTGTTAGCGTCGAAAATAGTCCGGATAGAGTGGATTATGCCATGATGGAACTTCGACCACGGAGAATTTGCCATGATGGGACCGTTTTGGGGAATATTCTGGGTGAATTTTCCTCTACTTTTCTAACCCTTTTTTTTTTTTTTCTTATCTCGGGCAAGGATTTATGCCATAACTGGTTAATGTGTGTGTCTGGTCTTAGCGTTTCGCTATTATCTCTATTATTGGGCTTTCATACCCCCGGATTACGACCTTGTGTGCCCCCGGCTGGATGCACCGCTGTTCGTTGTCAGGATGTTCGAGTGGACCGTTCTCCTTGGCTTTACCAGCAACCTAGATGGATATACGAGGATCTTCCCGGGACATGCCACGCTATCTTTCTCAAAATTTCTCACTTTTGTCGCTATTGCAGCTCATCAATGCCCCTTCCTCGAAACTGAATTTTAATCGATTGCATCGGGCCTTTGGAAGCGTTTTCGTGCATTTTGTTCGCATGTATATACCTTTGTTACGTATGGTCAAACCACGAAGAGGATGTTTTGATGACTGGATGGCCATTTGATCTTAAGCATAGCTTGCGTGGGCTGGTAGGTGGGACTGAAATCAGACTGCTTGTTTCCCCTCCATTCGACGCTCGTTCGCCTCATGGACCACGTCTCTACTGCCCCTGGTTTGATTTTCTAATATCTGTCCGATAGGCATATTCAGCTGCAGCCTTCCGTTTCCCCATGGATGTTTTGATGCCCAATGCAAGCCACACTAATCTAGAACCTAGGAGATTAGATGAAGCCAAAAAAAAAAAAGAAATTTGCCCCCTTTTCTATCTTTGCATTTGACAAGGGCAGGCCCCAGCCTTGTTTGTCGGCCAGCGCTACGCATTCGCAATGATACTTGCTCCCACGCTTGGGGTTCGGGGTGTTTTTGGGCCCAGCCCCACGCCCGAGCTGGGACCGAGTGAACAATGCATTTGATTACAGGGCTCGTTTAGCGATGATGATAATTGCATAGTTGATAAATTTACACCTAACAATACTCGCTTAGTACATGTGATGTTGTCACGGGATCGATGGCATCATCCATGGCTTAATTGGGGAGGCCGGGGGCGACTAGTATTAATTGGGACGGCGAGCTCATGCGTGGTTCTCTGTCCAGTACCGTGGGAAGGTTGATTGATTGTACGAGATTGGGTGATGTAGGGGCTATTGTATAGTTGCGTCTGCGTCTGCATCTGTATCTACGTCGGAGCGGAGCACAGCGCAGCCCAGGGCGGGATAGCTATTATTTGCGAGGGCCTTTGTCGAGGGAATATCCTAGATCGGGGTACGTGCCAGTATTTATTTCGGATTTGTGCGGGTTATTGGACGGGGATGGAGGTTTTTCAGTGATGGTAGATGGGTATTGGGAGGACTGGTTCTTCTCACTTCTATATCCACACACGCTTAGAGTATCTGTCCCTTGTAGAAATACTATTCTTTTCCTCCCGTGATCCGGAATCGTAGGACAAAGTCTTTTTTTCATGCAGTTACTGCTTCTTGTCCTGGCTGAGTAGTCTACATATCTCCTTGTTGTTCTTCTTCCAGGTCCGCCCTCGGTTCTTCAGGGCGAAAATATTTTCCATTAAGAAGAAAAAAGGTGGGATAGATTGATAGTAATCGTTTAGAATTAAATTGTAATCGATGACGACATTGACTTATTAGGATTAGTGGAGGCGGGTGGAGGTTGTGTGCTATTGAGCTCTTGAATGGAGAGCTTGAGAATATAATATGCTGTCGTATTTGGAGAGGTAGATTTCGTATCTACTGGCGACGATCGAGAGGGAGCAAGTATAGAGAATAGATTGCCTCCTTTGGGCTAGCGGGACCTGTCAGTGTGAATGACGCGCAGGCACGGGATCTCGGGAAGACGCGCCTTAGATCCTAGTCCATCCACCAGCCCCGATTGATTACTTGTGTGCTGCCTCTCTATTCACTATTAGCAAATTCGAAGAAACCGTCTCGATATTCTTTATCAATAGAGCTCTCAACATGGAGTAGCAGTAACGATGTCATCGCCAACACCCTTCCTCGCCTCGTCACCGCTCTCAATAACCTCCCCGCGTCGCATGCCCAAATCGCAATTCACATACAAGCAACTCGGACAACTCAAATCCTACAGCACGACAACGCCACTGCGCGTAATCGCCCACGTCGACCTCGACGCCTTCTACGCGCAATGCGAAACAGTGCGCCTAGGCATCAATCCATCGAAGCCCCTTGCCGTCCAACAATGGCAGGGCCTAATCGCCATCAACTATCCCGCCCGGGCCTTCGGCCTCAACAGACACATCACATCGACCGAAGCGCTGAAGCTGTGCCCCGAGCTAATCCTCCAGCACGTCGCGACCTGGAAAGAAGGCGAAGAGTCATGGGCGTACCATGCGGACGCCTCTAAGCACATTGCGACGCACAAAGTCAGCCTAGACCCGTACCGCACCGAGAGCAAGAAGATCTTCAAATGCATCCGGGACGCGCTGCCGGAGCGGGAGCAGCGCGTCGAGAAGGCGAGCGTGGATGAGGTGTTTATGGATCTGAGCGCGCAGGTGCACGGCCTGTTGATGGCGCGGTATCCCGAGCTGAAGGGCCCGCCGCCCTACGATGATCCCACCGAGTATCTGCCTCGGCCGCCGACAACGGTTCTAGATTGGGGTGCGGACGCGCTGGTTTCGGCGGGTGAGGAGGCTGAAGAGTGGGATCCAGATTGGGATGATGTTTGCATGGCCATCGCGTCGGAGATTGTGAGGGGCGTGCGGAAGAGGATTTATGAGGAGTTGGGGTACTCGTGCTCGGCGGGCGTAGCCAAGAATAAAATGTTGGCGAAGTTGGGATCCGGCCATAAGAAGCCGAATCAGCAGACCATCATCCGGAATCGGGCAGCGCAGCACTTTTTGTCCGAGTTCAAGTTCACGAAGATTAGGATGTTGGGCGGGAAGTTGGGGGATGAGGTTGTGGCGATGTTTGGGACGGATACGGTGGAGGGATTGTTGGGGCAGTCGTTGGAGCAGTTGAAGAAGTTAGGAGATGATACGGGAACGTGGCTGTACTCTATTATTAGAGGGGAGGATCATAGTGAAGTTAATCCCCGGACGCAGATTAAGAGTATGCTGTCGGCAAAGTCTTTCCGTCCGGCTATCAATTCGTTTGAGCAAGGGGTCCGTTGGCTTCGGATTTTCGTTGCGGATATCTTCTCACGGTGTAGGGAGGAAGGTGTTTTGGAGAATAGGAGAAAGCCGAAGACTGTCACTTTGCATCACCGGCAAGGTACCCAGACGAGGAGTAAATCATGCCCTATACCCCAGGGCAAGCCGCTGTCAGAGGCGATATTGTTTGATCTCGCGAAGAATTTGCTAGCGCAGATAGTCGTTGATGGGAGGGCTTGGCCTTGCATCAATCTATCGCTAAATGTCAGTGGGTTTGAGGATGGCGTCACTAACAATCAAGGTATAGGAAGCTTTCTAGTCAGGGGCAAAGAAGCAAAGGCAATGTTTTCAAGTGGACGGCCAAGTACAGGCCCCGACCCGCCGCCAGCAAAGAGGAGGAAGAAAGGGAATATTGCAAACTTCTTTGGGGCTCGTGAGGGGCAGAAGAAAGATTTCGATGCCGCAAGGGCGGTCCTGAAAGCCCACCGAGAGTCTACTAAAGACGAGGAAGGGGAACAAGACGCATTTGGACGGGACTACGAGAGGGATGAACTCGAGCAACTCCCTCACGACGATCCTGAAGATTCGATGCTAGAAGACAGACCTTCCACCCCTACCCATGAAAAGCATACTTCCGTCGATGGTATCTATAATGCAAATACACCACCTTCCGCCCAACCACAAACTCACTCCGATATCCCACTCTCTCATCAGTCCCACTCAGGTCCTCAAGCGCACAGAAAACCAGAACCGCAACCGAAAGCCATCGACACTTTCTTCTGTCTCCGTTGCAATGCTCATTTACCTGTGGCTCAGGAAGTTGAGCACAAAGATTTCCACTTCGCAATGGATTTAGCAAAGGAAATGCGGCAAGAGGAAAGGGAAGCACCCATAGTGGCAGCTACAGGGCGGAAAACGACAGGGGAACAGAAATCGACCAGAGGGCGTGGAAGACCATCAGGGGGTGGAAGAGGTGCCGAGAAAGGGCAAGTGAAACTCGCATTCGGTCGACAGAACAATGGGTGATAAGCGTCAATAAGGCACTAATTAATATAATCATTGTCATATTCAAGGGCTGATTCAGCATTGAGAGCAACAACATACTTTGAGTCGTCAAAGAGTGAAGCAGCGGGCCGCCGGGGAGTCGAAAGTCGAACCCTAGGCCACTCTCACCATCGTTGGCTCACCCGCACCATTGAAAACAATCTTCATCCCCGGAAGCATCTGCAGCTTTTCCTCTTCGTCGACCACCTTTTTCCTCCAACCCCTAGTCATCCTCTTCCATTCACAAGGATTCTTGATCTCCGGCGGGCAGTGCGGATGCTTAGTCCAATACCTCTCCTCGTAGAACCAGCACTTCTGCGGCCGATGGCGTTACTTCCTCTTCTTGATCTTGAGCACCTTGCCGTCCTTGCCGAAATTGGGGTGCTGCCACGAGTCGATGCTGTTAGTGGGTATGGCCTTGGTCTTGGCCTTTGGCGGTGGCATATCTTGCTTCCTCCACTGTCTCCAGACAGTCTCGACGTAGGGCATCTCAATACGTATTAGCGGCGACACGGCGCTCAGAGTGCCTACTCACTTGGCCAGCGCCGCCGGGTGACGAGCCACGTGTCGCCGGTCCATGGTCTCGATCAGAATCTACTACGGGATCTCGGTCGGGAGGCTAGATAGGCTAGCTTTGGTGTGCTTTCGTGGCCGGTATTTGTAGGGGAGCTCCTTGATCCAGGGCCAGGGGTAGCGCTACGGCTCTTCTACTTGCACAGCCTGTCGCGGCAATTGCAGCGCAGGGTTCGGATGGAGTAGTGTACCCAGGTGTTATCTCTAGCTTGATCTCTCGCTCTGTGCGCCTGCTAGCCCTGCGTGCGTTTAAGGTGCACCTGTTCTTGCGTTGCTGGGCGGTCAATTTGGTTGTGCTGAAGCCTTAACTGCTATGCATAACGGTGAAAGACCGGGGAATTTGGATGGTGGAGATTCATGAAGTGTCTATTGTTGCAGATGGGAGGGATACTCTGGGAGGTGTGGGCGAGTGAAGGGTGATATTGAATTTCGAATCACAGGCTGCGTTACTACGTCAACTGTGGTAGTCATAGCAAAGGGTATGGTTATGCTTTTGGGAGAGCTTGTGCACGGGGCAGGCGCTAGTCTCGCTTAATGCAGATCTCCCGTCTATGCATGCTTCCTAGACTCTAACACCATCTAGGAAGTTTGGTAGGACTGAAACCCCGTTATGGGAGCGAAATTCGCACTGATCTGGTTTCGGCTCAAAAAGCAGGTTAGAAAAAGGTAATTTTTTTTGTTGGCGTTGACCTGAGGCATAGCGCGGTCATGCGTCGCATTATGGCGAACCTCATGATTAACCCACGCGATCTTTCCTAATTGGGCTGTGACATTCACCCTGCTGCTGCTATTCTTTTGCGGTGCGCCTTTCTTTCCTAGTCATTTTCTATTCTCCAGGCTTCCGCGATCCACTATTCTATGTTGCCTGGGTGAGTTTTTTCAGCACTATTGCAGGCAATTCCTCATTTATATCTTTGTAACTAGTTGACACTAAGATTTTCCAACGCCAAAGAGTTTCCCACAGTTTGAAAACAAAGTAACGGGATATATCTACGCGGCCATAATACAATGATTTAAAAGCCCAACCGTAATCCTCTCACCACTAGAAAACAAACAACGCATCGCCAGCATCATCGCACCAACAGCAATCGCCCGACCGGTCATCTATCCATCGAAATCCTTCATAGCAACCATCCATCCACCTACTATTAAGCCTGGGAACTTCCCACAATATTTCTGCGTTCTGAAACTCGTGATGAGTTCTCCACGAAAGGTACCTATCCCGCCATGCCCTATATACAATTATCAGCACGTTTTAATACTAACTCTACAAACCCTTTAGCCCGACAGCCCCCACGGTCTCAAACTCTCCACCCGCCCATTTATCCGCCGCCCATCATCCCACCAGCACCCCTCCATCTCAGAACTGCAACAGCAAATACACGATCTTCAACTGCAGCTCGAAGCCAAGACGCAGGAGGCCGACAGCGCGAATGCCCGGGCTGAAGAAGCAAAGCATAGAGAGAAAAAGGTGAAGGAATTGGCGAAGCGGTTTTGGGATGAAGAGTGGAGGAGTATGAGAGAGTACATGTTGGCGTTTAGTGCGAGGGAGGATGTGGAGGAGATTGAGGAGCGGATTTTGGGGGAGTATGGGGGGTTGTTTGGGCGCGGGGGGGATGGGGGGGAGTGAGCGGGATGTGGGTTTTCTAGTTTCTGTCGGGAATGTGGGTACGGGGTTATGATGTTGAGGGCTTGGGATGGATGGGGCTTGCATGAGAGCAGTGAAATGGGAAAGGCCGGGAATAGGCATGGAGCCGGTTTTTTTTTGGATTCTATGGACTTGTCTAGATTTTTCTGTTTTGTCTGGCGTGAAGGGCTACTAAGTGTTGCTTGGTATTAAGACGCAAGTTATAGAAAGGGAGCTTCTTCCCGCGAGAGGCGTGGGAGCATTGGATCACTAATCTATCACTCGCTTCTGTGAGCACAATATATGCGCAGCCCTAACGAGGACTGGAATTGTTGAATTGAAACAGCGCCTGTCCTGCATCGTTAGCAGTTATCAGGAGAAGCTAAGGTTTCTACACGGTAGTACTACTCCCGGTTTGCATTTCCATTTCCTCCAAGCGATATCAAGGCCTACTTTTCATAAGCAGAACAGTGTTCGATGCAAAAGCTAACGCGATGACTGGATTTACCTTGGATATTGTGCGGTACTCGCCTCCCTCAAGTGCTAGTGATTTTTTGCTAATGCTTTGGATTTCTGGGGGACATATCGCTATTCTTGTGATAGCCTTCCTACAGTCAATGGAAGAGTGTCGTGCTGGTATACAAGCTTTTAGAAGCCCCACTGTATTCCCACCGAACGATGACCGGACCATTAGATGGCACTACCTTGTTGAAATGGGGCATGATATCGTCTCAAGGCGCTCTTCGTTGGCTATGCTAGAGTCGTCTCGAATACAATTTGGTACGCTTTGAGGCTGTGCGAGCGATTTCTACATTACTTTCAGACCAGTTTTATCCTGACAGACTTGCTTCCGGTGAAATACTCTTTCCTAGTTTAGTTTCGAGTAAGAGCTGGCTAGAGTCTTGGAATCCATGCATATGGCGGGGGCAAAGTGACGCCAAAGTGTCCCCTTCCTCTACCATCGATGCGAGACGCAGATATATTATCGGAGCACTCCCGATACTTTGTACTCAGTCGTATGGCTGAGAAATAGTGGCATCTAGAATGTAATACTCTCAATCCCTTTGCTCAAAAGACCAACCTTAACATGGAGTATCTAACTCGGACGATCAGCTTGAAGTATTTTGGATAGAGAGACCTTGAACCTTGAAGCTTGTTAAGGCACCTTAAAGAGAGCTAGTCGACAAGCTGTGATTATAGGAAGACCACTTCAAGATCTCTGAATGCCTTCGAGTCAGAACAAATTCATTTCTACTCGACAACCATCGCACGGAGTAGTATGACAATATTTGTCCAAACGAGGGACGTCCAGTATCTTGAAGGATCCGAGCCCCAATGCAGCTTGGTATGTCAGGCATAATGCTTACCCTTGATAAGAGTACGAAATTGACTAGTGTGGTTCTTCCGCGCAGGTACGTTAATCCGAATTTCAGGATGTCAAGTTCTGTTGGGCTAGCAGGCTCACAATGGCGCCGCAATGGAACACCAGCTGACAGATTCGTGCAGCGATGCAGACAATACTTAAAGGAAATCACGCTTATTAGATACTAAGACAAGTTTGCCACAAACAGGCGAGCTTGTGCGCGTCTCTTTGATGTTCCGGGCTTAGGCCACCATCAGTGGCCATCCCAACTAGGAAGTTAGAATATGATTCAGCGCAGCGCACGACAACGACATAGTACATGTCTCCGGCTCTCCTACACCACTCCTACCACATTCTAAACACCTTTGAACACGCTCTTATAGCCCCTCTAGCCATGAACGACTCCAACACTCCCACTTACGCCGAATCCAACCCATCCGACCCATCCGAGCCCACCCCACCGCCATCCATCTCGCTCCCCGTCGCTGACGAACCTCCGGCATACACCCTACTCGACAACAACCAGACGACTTTCACCATCCACGGGACCTTCATCCACTCGCCGACGCACCCCTGCTACCAAATATCCTGCCCGCTGGACCAGCGCACACCCTCATTCCGCATCCGCCGCCTCCCCGCGCGCGAAGTCTCCCAAGTCGGCCTCACGCCCATCCCCTTCGACAAACAAGGCGCCCTGTACGAAGTCACCGATCCGCCGTTTCTCGACCATGAGTACCACATGCGGGGTTTTCGGCGGAGTTGCCTGCCCGGCCTATTGAGCCTGAAGTTCCGGCTGAGGCGGTGGCATGTCTTTCACACATCTAGGGCTGGCGCCGAGGGGAAAGAGATCATGAGCTTGAAAGTGGGGACATGGGGGACACATAAGTTTGCGCGGAAGAAGGATGAGTTGAGTCAGGAGTGGCGGGATGCGAGCGGCAAGGTCATGGCAACGGAGATGCTGAAGATTATGCCCGAGGACAAGGGCGTTGTGCCCGTGTTGGAGTTGAGCGAGAACCTGGATCAGACGTGGAGGGAGCTGTTGATTAGCTTGTGGGCGGGAAAGTTGTGGGTGGAGTTTGGAGGAGAGAAGACGACGGCGATGGGGGATGGGTTGAGCGGAAGGTTCGTCAGCCTGAGTACGAAGAGATGGTTCCTCGGGAACGCTGCTTTTGGCGCTGCGGTCGTGGCAACGTGATGGAGATGTTCGATTGAACAGTCTCTAGCTGTATGAGTTGGCAAAGCATCGTTCTTTGATTCATCATTTCACATCTTTTACTAAAAAGGTGGAAACGCTGTACAATACAACCATAGCATAAGGTATTCGTGCAACATTAAAATCCAGCATCAGTTCAACACTCCTATTTCCCAGCTCTCATACTCTCCTTCTCTGTCCCCCCGCTCCCCTCCCACCCGTCTACCTTCCGCCTTCCTAACGCCCTCCTCAGAATCCACTCCTTCGCCGTGACGCACTCGCCCTCCGTCTCCCCACATTCCACCAAGCTCCTCAACCTCACATCGTCCTCCGGCCGACAGAAATACACAAGACTATACCTTGTCACTTTCGCCTGTTCCCCCGGCGGAGCCACCACCCTATGGATATTCGACCTCAATTCCCCGTTGGAAAACTTAACCAGCGCATCTCCAAGATTGACAATGCAATGTCCTGGCAGTGGACGCACATACGTCCATCCGTCCTTACACAGCTCCTGTTCTACCGTCGACGCACCATGGTCCTTGGCCGGAATCGCTGAAATGCACTCCGGCAGCCTAACCTGCAACCCCCCCGCCCGATTAAACAGTACAGTCACAGACCCAAAATCTGTATGCTCGCCCAGCGCCACGCCCCTGACTGCCCGTTCCTGCGGCGGCGCCCTGACGAAGCGGATCTGGTCCCCGCTCACGGCGTCCAGTCTATGCACGCCCGCCAGCCCACCGCCCCGCCTCGCGCTTTCTGACAGCGCGAGCCGCTGGTCGAGGACCTGGATCACCGTCTTACAAACCGCGTGCGCGCGGCGTATATACGCCTCACACAGCCCACGGTGCTGAGTAAGGAGTTCTGGGGCGTCGAGCTGCGGGGTCAAGCCTAGGATGTCGTCTTTGGATATCTACCCACATCTCCCTTAGCATTGTTCTTTACACTACCCATCCCCATCCCCCTCCCTACTCACATCCGTACTCGTATCCAAACACTCATAATATAGGGATAATATGAATTAGTAAGAGGAGAGAGGACCTACATTATAAAACTCATTCCGATCCCTCGTCCCAAACTTATCCACGAAGCCCTTCCCCATGCCCTTATACCCGAAATAGCTCCCTCGATCCTTGAAATCGAATCTCTGCCTCCCCTCCTCGCTCATCCCATCAAACTCCTCATACAGCCTCTGCATCACGTCGAACAACTGCCCCGCGTGCCCTAATAACACTTCCCCTTCCCCTTCCTCCCCACCATCCACGTCCTCGTTAGGAGAGGATCCGTGTACACCTACGCGCTGGTCCACTGAAGCAGAGGATGAAGAGTGCGGGGAGCGACGTAAATCCAGATAAAAAAACCCTAACTCGCGACACGCCTTCCAACAGCGATCCTCTTCTTCGCGGTCCCGCGAAAGCAGCTTCTGGTACGAGATGCTGAGGAGCGGGGCCGTGGGGACGGTGTCTGGGAAAGGTGGCAAGTCGGGGAAGGAGGACGGGGACGGGGACGGGGACGAGGTCTCCGAGTGGGGCATTGCTAACTTCGTTTAGAATATTAGTTCTTCTACACTGTTGATGTTGTGGGGGAATAGTTTGGAATCAGTATGAGACAGGTGGCAAGTGAGAAAGTTGCGGAGAACGGCGCTTATATGCATCGTGGATCTGAATCGAGGATATGGGAAATAGAAGCTCTATTCGTCCAAGCGTGAGCTCTTTGCAGGCGACTCAGCATGCTGCCCAGGAAGCTGGAGTGGAGAAAGTGGGGTAACACTACGGGAAAGGATGATAGATACGCTAGCGTATGGCAAGTACATGGGCGACGCGGAACGAAGGATAACCAGAGTGCTCCTGACAAGACTTGGGGATGAAAACATATTCCAAGGTGGTCAAAGAGATTATATTTGTCACATGGTATGACATTGACGGACACTCCAATGTTAATGTGTAACGAAATGACGCCTTCATTACTATCCACAGGTTGTATCTTGCTTTCCCTACACATAAACCAAAGATCGCAGCGCCCATCGCAGCCCAAACTTACGAGAGCAATGCTTGCCAACTGGCTGGCCGGCTATGGATGCTGGCAATACCAGAAGACGACGCGGCAATGACCCTAGCCAAGTGACGGTGAAGCAAAGAAAATATATAAACACAATTTGACTTGAAGCTGGCCGACCGGAAACAAACTCCTAAATGCTTTCGTGTCACATGCAGAACGTTTGATTGCGACCTATTTCAGTCAGTCTGGTATCAATTGAGATACAAGAATACGCTAACTCACCATTGACTATGGACACCCATCTACAACCTCGAGCCATGGACGACCTTGTAGTCGACAGCCAACTCCTGGCCATCATCGTTGATGACAAGGATGCGAACACTGCCTCGGCCATTGTCGAATGACTCTGTCAGGCGGGCAAGGAGGTTGCTCTGGTCAAGAACGGGAAGACCTTGCTTGACATCGCCGGTCTCAGTCATGGCAACAACACGGCCATCCTCACGGATGTCGAGAACACGGTACTGCTTGAAGACAGGGCCAAGCATGTTCTGGACAATGACTGATGGGGCAGGGTTGGAGATGAAACTGGACTCTTCATGAAGCTGCTTGGTGAAGAGGTCAACACCAAGGTAGCGGTGCTGACCAGTCTGAGAGGAGGTGGTGATGCGAATGACCTGGCAAGGGCGGCCCTGAAGGATCAGGAGGTCGCCAATGCGGATGTGGTGGCAGGGGATAGTGATGGTGTTGGGGGGAGACATGGTGCGGGATGAGCTATAGCGGACCACCGGGGCGGGAGCAGGAACAGGAGCAGGAGCCGAGATGCGAGTAGAGGTAACGCGGGGAAGAGAAGCAGGAGTACTAGAAGCGTACTTCTTGACTACAACCTCCTCGCGGTCGTCGGGGTGATGAGAGCTGACGCTGGAGTGGGAGGAAGAGTGGTGGTGACGGTGTCCGTGGATGGGATGGAGGATGCGGTCGGCAGCTTTGTGAAGACCGTGGCGGAACGAATGGTAATGTCCGTCTTCGTCGTAATATCCCATATCACGCTTGTACTTTTTCGGGGCGTCGACGGTTGTTCGAGTGGACTCTACTCGAACGTCTGCTGGGTAGCGAGAATCGACGACGTCAACCTCGCGCCTCCGGGAAGGGTAGGTGTCGTGCTTGGAGACGTACGACTCCTTGTAGTAGCCGGCAGGTTGCTCCTGGCCTGGCTTGGTGCTAAGGTTGGCGTAACTTGCCTCAGCAGCGTACCCTCCGGCGATGGGACGAGTACGGTCGCGGTACTGACGCTCGGAGACGTCAATCTGGGTAGGAGTGTAGTCAGTGGTAGGGCCAGTGACAGCGTTGAAGTCTCTGTCGTAGGTCCTGTCCTGGACTTCGATCTGGCTCCCAACGTAACGCTGGTAAGGTGCTTGGTAGCTGTGGATGGGAAGGAGAAAGGTCAGCTTGGGGTGGCAGGGAAGAGAGATGATTGAGGAAAAGTGGGGACTGCGTGTCGCTCGGACAACAATAAAGCAAAAGGGTTAAGCGGGTCTGTGGCTTTTTGCCGCCAAGTTTAGGGGGGCTAATGGTGCTGATTCGTGCGTGTTCATAACGCAAAACAATCGGAAGCGCGGACTTACCGGTCACGAGTCTGATACTCGACCTTCTCAGAGACGTGCTCAGGATAGCGACGTTCGCGCTCGGTGATGTGGATCTCTTCGCGGTGCTGTGGGCGGCGGCGTCGCTCTTCTTCGAAGATGCGGATCTCCTCCTGATAGCGGGTGTCGCGACGGTCGGCGGGGACGGTAGCAGAGAAGGATTCGTAGTGCTCTTCGTGACCTTCCCGTCCGACGTGCGAAGCCTTGGAAGGTAGCTTTGCTTCGCCTTCTACCTTGACTTGTGTTGATTCTTTGGTGACAGCGTCACTCCGATACGAGGACGGGAAGACACTGAAGGGGATCGGTACGCGGGCGTCAAAGTCCAGGTTGGCTGGAGTCGCGGCGTTCTCTCTTGAATGCCTCTCGAACCGTTACGAGAACAATTCGAAAGGAAGACAAGAAAGAACTTCTTGGCTCCTTTGAGGGGTCTCACAGGGAGAAGATGAAAGGGCAATGGGTGCCTTTAAACGATGCCAGCTTGGATGATTTGCTGCGGCGCGCAAAAACGTGAAGATGTGCAATTGGTGCAGTAGTGGGGTGGATAGTGGAGGAGTGATGAGGTGTTCAGGCGAGGACTGGAAGAGGGGAGAAGAAGTACAGGCGGTAAGCCGGGGGGAGTGTTGTGGGCGGCGGTTTCACGGGCGCGGGCAGGGGCAACGGGAGGTGCGAGGTTGGGCGAGCTGGGAGGAGCTGTGCGGATCGGGCCTAGCGCTGTTTACGCGGGTGCCGAACAGGGGCAAGCGCGTCGCCAGCCCTCCCCTTTTTCCTGTTGCACGGGGCAGCGACCCGCAGTCTCATCTCTCATCACACACAACAAAGCAGCGGGCTCCCTTGCGCGCCGGCCGAGGCATCTCATGAAAGATGGGACCGATGGGCACCGTGGGGCAGGCGGCGGCAAGCCGCGCGATTCAGAGCATTGCCGTATTGCACCCCGATGGCCAGCGGATTGGGCTGGCGTGTCGCGCCTGCCCGCTGCCTGGGAGCTCCCGACCAGCGACTGCAGGCGCGACCCAGCAGCGACATTGCTGCGCAGCTCGTCGGCCGGGTGGGTCTGACAGCTTCACTCGTGGAGCGGCGCAATTGGGTCGGCCATCATCTCTCTTATGCAGACGCCGATAGTGCACTGGCAGCGATGAGCGAAGAGCCAGAGGGGAGAGCCATTTCTCAGCTGAGAGGGCCATCCATGCTTGCCTACCAGCTCCGAGCTCCCAGCCACCTCCCAGCCTCCCCAATAACGATGCGTGCGACAATTGGCCATCACCCGCAGGTGGCTTTCTGCACAGAAAACAATGGCGATGGCTGGGGAGCAGGGATGGCCGCCCATTGTCCGTTTTGGCGGAGCAAACTCCGCCATCACGTGACGCCCCAGATTCGATCGTGCACCTCGGGACTCCCACCACTCACCGTCGCGTCAAAGCTGCTTTGACGAAGCATGTTGGGAAGCCGCGATCGCTGGCGGCGCGTTTCACCACCAGGCTCAGCGGCACCTTGCGTCATCGACCATCCCCCGCTCCAAAGCGTACGACGCCTTGCATCTGACATGCATAGACTTCCTGCATAGAACGAGATCCAGACATCGTGAGTGTGAACGAGTAGACGGATACCAGTAGGTCGAAGCTTTTTTGCCGGCCGAAGGAAGCCGTTTTCCTAATCATCTTTCTATTCTATCGGTTACCAATCTAGTTGTCTGACCACTCCTAGCCCTTTATTCCTGTACTACCCTATGCCTTCGTTTCCGCCTATGCCGACCGCAGGCCTGTATATCTTACGGTGACATCCCGGATCTTCTTATTTCCTAGCATCAAAAATCTCTCCACAGCATGATTAACTAGATACCCGCTTTCGTCTTCCTCGAGTCCTGTGGATTCCTCCAACCTCAGGACCTCTCAAGCGATCCTCCCAGCAAGCTCACTGTCCTATATACTCTCCCGTCAAGCGTAGTTCAGCATCAGAGCAATGGCTCGGTGGCAAAGAGCCGAGTCGCTCCTGCGGCAACAAACGATCCATAGCACTGCGCCAGAGGAGAAGACGGGTCGAGCGCGAGAGAGAGAGATGGCAGCAGCATACCGGATGCACGACGTTAATCAACCTCAGATGGGTAACAATCCCCGGTTACCACCCTCGGTAGCAGCATTAGTTTAGGTGCGCCCAGAAGCTTGCTTGATAGGTCTGCCAAAGCCGTCAATTCTTCATCGTTTACACCTGAATCAAACCCCCTATGCCGACAACAAGTTCTTATAGACTTCCAGATATGCCTTTAACCGAGTAGGATCCGGGTGCTGATGGCGAATTCCCTGTCTGCCTTCCCAGACGGGTCGGACAGAAACTGCTCTAGTAGCGTGCGGCCTTTGTCAAGTCGGGTCCGTATTCGATTGAAATTCCTGTCTAGCACGTCAATTTCGTCTACACATTGCGGCAGATAGACGTGAAGGCCCTCCATGAAAGCTAGGAAGTCGTTGGAAGTCGCGTTGAGATATCCTCAAGGTTGCACGGTAGCCTTGAATGACACTTATAGCGAATTGCTGTCTCGACTTAGGCTCCCAGGCAAACAGCTCCTCGTCACTCAATACTGCTCTTGCCTGAACATCCAGATCTACGAACATAGCATGGACTGTATGCAGTCTTACCGAATGTTTGCTACAATCCTCTGTTCCGGCCGCCGATTCAACGTTACGGAGAATCTTCAGCCCGCTCCGACCATGTTCCAGCGCCACACTTTGATAATCCCGCAGGCCTGCTAAGCTCTAAAATAAAATACAATAGGCCATCACTTGGATCCTATCAGCAGTTGTTTTGCATATGAGTAACTGAATGATACCCTAGATTGCTCGATTCGGCTTTTTCAACGCGAAACGAATTTGATCATACGAAATATCGGCCGAAACTACCGGGAAACGTCTAGCAATGAATCTCCGATGCATTGCACCTAGCGCAGTAGAGCATAGCGAATAGCGGAGCGCAAGTGCGAGGCTTATAGGAGCTCATGTTGCCAAAAGCTAGAATCGAAGAATCCAGAAAGCTCAGTCGCGGCCCGGCTCTTAAAGTAAAACGCTTCGTTTTCTTGACTAGATACTGGCGGCAAATCTCAAATCGCGATATGGAGCGCATATAAAGCAAGAACGTTGGTAGTGTCTTGATTCGACGAGGTAGATGGTGGCCTTGCATACCCGTTACACTTGCACCCTGTAGAGGAGCATCGCAAGCACTCGGGCCTCGGTTCTTCGCACTTGACTTCGAATCCTTGGACGTGTTAGTCACTTCCGCTTCCGTGATGCCCATCAGCTGGAAGTATCGTCAAGCTTTAGGTGACAGTAAGTCAAGTGCTCGAACGTTTTGTAAGACGCTGGACCATTTGCAGATGTACTCTACCTTCGTTTGTCTAAGCAAACCGCATCACTTGAACAAGGTTGCAGCGCATTATTGACGTGCACATAAGGTAATTAAACGTACCTACACGTGATGCATCCAGTCCTAGCCAGCCTTCACGCCCTCTTACGCATTAGTCCTTTCTTAAATTCATCGGCATGTCTTTCATTCGTCTTTCACGCCACTCGAACGAGCAATGCAGTGGGGACACTGAATGATTAAACACGTCATCGTATTCGGCGTGGCTATAAGAGTATTAAGTTTCGTAGGGCTGCAGGAGTTCATTGCACTCCGCAGGCTGTACTTCGTGTTCCATCGTAATATGAGAGTGGTTCGCCGGGCCGTTTACTCTCTACTTCCACCACGCCTTTCGTAGTTTGCGAAGGATTCAAGTGTGTATTGCGTGTAAGCCGGCAGTGCAGATCCTGAAATCTGACTTGCACCTCACGAACATTCCTCTACGGCTCGGGCCCATGTTACGGTCTTACAAGGGCGAGAGTTGCAAATTCTGGTTATTTGGCTCGCGTGAGCTGCGTCGATTTGCCCTTGCGGGCTTTCAAGTATAATTCAACGGACGGATGCAGTCTAAACAAGCAGCACGATTCAATTCGTTAAGAACGTCGTAAGACGTGAGGGGCGTTTTCAGATGCTCTTCTACAACAGAATTTCACTGAGTTTAGCATTCTAAGGATCCACGCGACTGTTGCAGGTGACCGCACCTGTCCCCATATGGATAGGTCTCAAGGAAATCTGAAATTATCTCTTTATAGGTGCTTCAATTTCCATGTAGCTAGACTCAATGCAGCGCAGAATCAACATGTAATGCACTTTAACCGAAGACACCTCCTGGACGCCCGAAGGACAAACGATCTGCTGACAGCATGCTAGTTGCTCCAATGCGTCTTTCCGTATATTACAAGCACCACAGCTGCTAGAAGATAGGGCCTTGGGCTGTAACTCTATAGGGCACGTAACGCAATCGTTCGTCTTACTATCGCTAGCCCCCCTTGTCAAGATTCATATGCAGGTACCAACTTGCTCATCTATTCTGGATTTTTATGTGTTCTAGACATACTTTATAACCGGGCATTCCTTTGACAAGGGTCGGATACCCTTTCTCCCTAGGGCTATGTAACAATCTTGAAATTCCACCATCATAGCCTCGATTCTGGAACGTCACTCATACTTTGTTACACGGTACCGCCCTTTAGCAGGCAGGCCTATAGCGAACAAGCCCGCATGCAGACGCCCCGCCTAAGCTTTCACTGTTTAAACAACATCATGCATCCAACCGCCACGCACGCTTTTGTATTTATCAAATGATCTTTGTCTACCGAGGAGCGGGTCTGCAGATGAGTCGTAAATTCCAGCAAATGTATGCTTAGGCCATGACCGATGAGGCTGGCATGCGGCGAGAAATATGGATATTTTGCGTGAGGCACGCGGCTGACAGCTGTCAGTCCATATCTCTCCCAAAAGACCAACCACGACGTCTACTAACAAAAGTGCAATCAAGTTCTTTTTTTTATTTTCTAGAACGCTCTCTTGCCAATTCTCTGGGGAGCGTACTGACAGTATGACAATCTTTCCACAGGATAACGTACAACAGGGATTCAAGTCCACCCCAGTCCATTCCTGGCCGTCAAGTACCCAATGTGACCGTGCGTGCTCATGCCATTCTCAAACAGGATAATGCAAGGTTAAATACCCCCCCTGGGTCTTTAGTGGGATCATTCGGATCTAGTCGTTGTCTTCTTCCATTGAACTGACCTTTAGGACCACAGTGACTGCTCCCTTGATGAGTATACGAGACCACTGCACCACAAGACACACCTGCCACCCTTTTGCACAATAATTCAAGGTCCGACATCGTGATTGCGTCAATACGTGCCCGTGGAGTGTCCGTATAAAGAACTTTGCGCAGCATCGATTCTACTCCTATAGAATCCCCACATCCGCAACCTCAGAACCTCAGATTCCTATTTTATTTCAACCTCGAACGACTTATATAGGCCCTCGTATTTGACGCGTTATATATCTCGAAAAATGCGTGTTCCATCGTTGACACTCGCTGTGTCGCTTTTCACAGCAATAGCCAGCGCTCGCTTCATGATCTACGCGGATGAGTGCGGTTACCCCTAGATCAAAAAGACTTTGTACATCATACTGACGACGCATGTAGATGGCATAAAACTCGCCCTACGAAACCGGAAGATCGAGCTGGCATCGATCACGTCATCCTGGCATTCGCAAAAGCCAACAGCAGCATTGCGTCGTATCAGCCCTATGTCCCAGTATCCACGATCCGTCAAGAGTTCCCAGAAGCCAAGGTCATGGTTGCAGTGGGCGGGTGGAATGATCCTGGGTTCTCTGACCAGGTTGTGAATAAGGATGCCATCAAGGCGTTCGCTCGGGGTGTCGGGGCCATGATCAAGAACCTCCAGATTGACGGTGTTGGTGAGTTTTGACATGCGTTTTTGACGAGAACGTGCGAATGCTAATTCAGTGCTAGATATTGACTGGGAATACCCCGGTGGCAACGGCGCCGACTACAAGAACATCACGAACGACAAGCGGACAGGAGAGATCCCTGCGTTCCCAGAACTACTCGCTGCTATTCGGAAAGAGATTGGGGAGGAGAAGATTCTTTCCATAGCCGTGCCGGGAAAGAAAGGTGATATGATAGCTTACACCGCGGACAACGGCCCCAAGATCTGGCCATCTGTCAACTACATCAATGTACACTCCCTTCCCTACACGCATCATTGAGATAATACTGACCTCTACAGATTATGGCCTATGACCTCATGAACCGTCGAGACACACTAACCAACCACCACACCTCCATCGCCGGGGTCCGTGAGGCCATACAAAACTACATCAACATCGGCGCACCGCCCGAGAAAATAAACCTCGGCTTCGCCTACTACGCAAAATACTTTCAGACCGACGAAAACTGCACGGGCAAGGAACTAGGCTGCAAGATCGTACTGGCCGAGGATCCCAAGACGGGCGACGACTTGCACACGTCCGGCGCCTGGACCTTCGAGCCCAACAACATGAACCCGTTCGATCCGAGCAAGATAAAAGACTCGTATGACGGCGAGTGCGGCGCGGCGAACATGAAGCGGTGCGCCGGCGGCTGCTGCTCCGAAGCCGGCTACTGCGGCACCACGGCAGCGTACTGCGGCGGCGGGTGCCAGCACTCCTTCGGCACAGGCTGCACGGGGCCCGATGTCCATGCCTCCTGGCAGCGCGCTGCGGTCAATGGCAAGCTCGACGGCGAGGCCGGCGGCAAGTACTTCTACGACCGTCAAGCAAACCTCTTTTGGACGTGGGAGACGTCCGAGATCATCGACCGCAAGTTCGCTGAACTCGTTGGCCCCTATGGGCTGGGCGTGTTTGCTTGGTCTCTGGGTGAGGATAGTAATGATTGGAGTCATATTAAGAAAATGGGTGAGATGATGAAGTATGAGGGCTGTGATGAGTAAGTAACCCCATTGTGCCTCAAGCGACCGATTCCAGCGCATAGATTATGGAAAGTTACATCGGGGAGGAGTAGCGTCATGGGCCAGTTAGGCATGGCAAAGCCTTGTATTTTGGTTTCTATATGACTGGGTGAGATATCAATGGAGAAGTCCGGCGTGGCGGATCCAGCCTCATATCAATGGTTTTCCTCGGGCTTGGTGGTACTTAGCTCGAGTCTATCCCCTTTGCCAAATAATTGCGGGTTTCGTCATTTCCTGAGTAGCTGTGAACACTGCAATAGGCTTAGGTGGTAAACCGGAAGATTTATTTCCGAAATATTCGCATTGTGACATATTGCCGTGAGTTGGTTTAGGCTGTGAAATAGACTGCTGCTCCCACTCTCTGATTGACGAAGATGAATATTAAACCCTTATTCGATATACGAAGAATGATATAAAAACTGATAAACTCCACGCTAGGTATCTTAGGGCGGCCGACGCACCTGCCCAGCGGTGAAGTAGCCTTGAAACTAGTATAAGTAGTAGGGGACAAGGTGCTTGGGACTCACAAGTATTAGTCATATTGGGCCGAGGACTAAAATACACATTACGATTTTCTGGCCTTCTACACGGAAAGGCTCGCTATAAGTGTACAATTTTTGGAAACAAAAAGTATCTACCTGTTAGTCGTCAACCTCATACACAGATCCGTTTATCCGTAATCGCAAGGATATCGAACCAAGACCATTCCAACATTTAATTAATCACCCACACTTCTTATTCAAACTATACAGAATCATCCCCAAGAATCCAATTTTGAGTATAGCATATACCAAACGCTGCAGTGAATTATCAACATCGCAAGGCCATGCAAACGTCCTGGCTATGCCTTGATAGTCTTCTTCTTCTCCCTCCTCTTGCCTTCCCTCTCCCTCTCCTTCTCAAGATACTTCCTCTGTTCTTCGGCTGTCATGCGGCTCAATAGCTGATCTCTTTTCTCCTTCTTGGCTTTGTCGCCCGCCAGCTTGCGCTCCTCGGCCTTCTCATCGTCATCAAACTTCTTGATCTTAGCAATCTGTTCTTCGCGCGTTTGCTTGATGCGGCGCATGGCCTCGGGACGGAAGCGGCCGTGCTGAATCAGAAGGTCAGGGATGCGAAGAAAGTATTGAAAAATGGGAAGGGTTGAGTCATAGGGGTTGGAGGCGGACTGAAGTTTGAGGGACAAGGAGATGCGCTTCCGTGGGACTGTGTCATCGAGCCTGAATACAATTAGCCTTTAGAAGGACGTTTAGCTGGTGCGAGCTTACTTTTTCGGCTGCTCCATGGGTTGGTCGCTTATAACTAAAGCCTCGAACTTGTCACCGGCCTCGTTGATAGCTTTGATTAGCTCCGGGGTTAAGAGGGCCTCAGAGATCTCCGCATTCTCGCTCATGACGGTGGTCCAGACAGGAAGCTTGGCGTGATCTTTGGTAGAGGTCAGGGACAGATCATAGCGATCTTCTCGGAGCCGCTTCATGAGGTCCTTGTGTACAACAGCCCAGACAAACCCGTCATAGGTGCTGCTTGGCACGCTCTTCTTCTCCTCTCCTTTCCCAAATCCAGGAGCAATCTGCGCTTCCTTGCCATCAAATACATACGCGGTCGCCTCCATGCGCTCGTCTGGAGCGGGCATGCTCTCAAAGAAGACACCAATCAGGATCTCACCGAGGCGCATGAGAGGATTAAACCTCTTCGTCAGGGTTAACTTGAAGTCGGCGAATGCAATGTTCAGGCGTCCGGTCGCGTAAGTCTGGTACTCATCGGCCTTTTTTTCCCGGAGCATTTTGTCTGGGTTTTCGGCATCTTGCTGGGCCTTTTCGGTGGCCTGCATGAGGCCGATGGAGCTCACATCGTCGACTGAGGCCTGTGGGCGAACGTAGCCAACCTGGACAAATTCTTGCTGTAGGATGGGCGCATGCGACTTCATCCAATGCTTCGCGGTCTTGCGATTCTTGCTCGTTCCCCATAGGTGCACCACGACCACGAGGAGGACGAAGGGGAGGATGTAGAGCTCCAGCTTGAAGTCGTCGATAGTCGTACGCTCCCAGACACGGTACCATTTTGTATATGGAACCTGGCCGACGGTCGAGGTGGCGGATGATGGCGGTGCCGAGGCAGTCGTGAAGGATGAGAGAGACGCTGGCTCTGGCGAAGGTGCGCCTGCGAAGTCGGCGAAATCTAGGGTTGAACATGTTAGCAAGTTGGTCTAAAGAGTAATGGTTGCTGCATGTGCAAAGCCCAGAGCAACCTATCAGCGCCGGCATTAATTGAATGCAAAGGCTTCGCTTCGCCGAGCGCAAAGGCTCGTGTCTCTTTGAGAGATTGAAGAGCTGCGCTGGTTTCCCTTGTCCGCAACCGACATTGTGAGGGGAATATGCATACCGTCGTCACTTGCTGCGGGGGCATTTGCAGGCTTCTGGCCGCCAAATAGGCCTCTCACAAAGTCTCCCATCCCGACTCGTCTACACAATTAAATGTGTTGTGGTGGTAAGGGTACTCTCAATGCTGTGAGAGGTTGGCGAGACAGAATCTCGGCTCGGCAGACTGACATTTTGGCCGATGCCGCCAGTCGCCTAACCAGAAAGGGGAGGCCACTGCATAACGGGTGCTTCAATTATACGTGATACGTAATATGTCAGTTTGTGGTATGTCACGGAATGCTGATTGAATTTCTTTCCAAAGAAATAATAGCGTTCAGTAATTTGGGAATCGAGATCGCAAATTACTCTTCATATTCCGGCTGCCTCGTGCATAAAAGCCAAGGCGCGCTCGATGTCTGCGAGCTCCTAGGAGCTCTAAAGAGGGCTATAGGGGTATGATCTTTAGTCCTATAGGTTAGATTCCAATTTAATGCAGGAATATGCACATGCGAAAATAAGAAAGACGTCACCCGCAGATGCACAAGACTATTCCAAGCTGTAGTTAAATTTGCAGTCTCCCGAGGCGCTCATGCACATTGTCCAGACTATGTCACTAGATCAAACAAACCAGATATCATTGAAGGATGCAGACTCTGTTGACTGTTTGTACAATGAAACTAAGTTGCCTTCCCACACCGCTCCTAGTATCTTGTTTTACAACCGTAGATAGCCCAGTGATGTCTAGTTTTTGCCGAACCATGTCTTGTGGCCCTAACAAGAAAGTTATTTGGGACATATTTCGGAGGAGTCGGGCCAACCTACGAGGGTCAGACGCGCCATCATGTACATGCTGGCGCCGAAACTGCCGAAGAGGAGGACCTTGTAGGCGGGAATCATCCAGCGGCCGTGACCCTAGATTGATGCCGAAAGTCAGCACATCAAGCTCCTAGCAGTATGTTTCTGCCAATTAAGCCGTTTGCCTTTCTAGCCAAAGGTGAAGGTCGTGGTATTCCCTCGGGCGGGAAATCTCTTCCGGGCTCTTGACGTCTTTTGTCACGCACCTTCTCCCACACTCTTAAGCCATCATTTTTCTGGAACTCTCTTTGGTAGGAGGGAACGTTATTCTTGCGGTACAAAAAGCTATCAATGTCAGTGCCGAACTACGAGTGAAATTGATCGGACGGCGGGAAGAGTTATTGTAGAGCTCCAATGGGACATGACGTAGCTTTAGGGTATGGCGAACGAGCTTACCCTGCCATTTTGAAGAGCGGAGAGGAAGTGAGGGCGACTTGCGGATGCAATTGAAAGGTTGGTGGTCGTTGAAGGTCGAAGTGAGGTCCAGCATCGAATGATCCCGGGAAGAAGCGATGCGCGCCAAGACAGGCACTGTTAGTCATCGTTTGGATTTCTGCGTATAAGCTACAGTTGAACTTTAGATGGAAGCTTCAAGTACAGCTCATCTCGCAACATACAGATATCAGCCCCTATTAATGGAGTCGGCAGAACCGCGTTTTTGAATTATTTAATGCCAACGGCCCTAGACAGGCTTCTTGCCAGTCCGTCTGCGTTGAGAGCCCTCCGATCATTCGTCAATGCCTCCGAGCTCCCTGCATCATGCCCTACCATCATTAATTGCCGCCCGGGCACGACCACCTACCGCAGGCGCTCCTCGAATTCGACGCAATTGAGTCTAAAAAATGACGCGAAAGCGAGAAAGGGGGCACGATCGAGAGTGTCGATCAGAAAATTCACGGGACGAGATACCGACATAAACAATCCGAAATCGGCCTACCCGAAGACGCTGAAGATCGATAATATCAAGGAGCACGAGAAACCCCTAGCATGGGTGCAAGCATTGCAATACCAGGAACGAGTCTACCGACTCAATGGAGTTCGCCATGTCTGGTTTGCCATGATGCACTCCGGGTTTAGCCTACCCACTGCAAACACCGTGGAGGCAGATTTCCTGTGGGGAACCTTGATCAAGCATCCCAATCTTTTCCCTCTGGTTTTAGATCATGCTGCGCTCCTACAAAGGAAGACTGGTGCCGTATATCCGAAGCTATACGAGAAATGTATGGCATATTGGCTCCCACGACATGCAGACAGGGCGTTGGAATACCACCACCTGATGGTGGTAAGGCTCAGGCTCAGGAAGCTCCCTTTACGCCAATTAGCGCAGTTAGCGAGATACAACCTGACTACTAAATCACTTGAGGCTCTGATGCAGATTTATCAGACTAGCAATGAGCGGGACATATACGATCTTATAGTACCTAGCCTCATAGATCGAGGCAAATTTGCTCATGCTCGCCGATGGCATATACTATGCTCCCATCGGAAGGATCTTCCGTCTCCGGCCGTCTCGTCTGACCCTATCATTCAATTGCTCTCGGCTGAATTCGAAACTGCCCCTACTCTCAATAGTTTTCAGGGAACGCCGGGTCGCGTCAACGCATCGAGGATATATAGGTATTCCAACTCAAGAATCGAGAGGTTCTCCGGTGGCTCGAAGTACAACACGGAGCTTGTGCGTCGGCTAACACGGCGAGATATTGAGCCTCTCCGTTTTGAAGACCCCTTTTGTGCTAGGTTGTTTGCCACGAGAGCTTTCCCGCCGTCTACAATTATCAAAGGACTCACTATGGTCGGAGTAAATGAGATTGGCCCCCAAGCTTTACGTACTATGGCGTTGAGGACCGAACCCTTGACGGATTTAGGTGAGCGATTTAGGGAGTTGAAGCAGGCAGGCATCACCTTGCAAGGCTGCGTATTCTCTTTGGCTCTAGAGAAATTCGCGATGGAGAATAAGTTCGAACTAGTACACAGCATTATCGAAAGCGACCAGCACCCTGACGTATTCGATGACACGGAGATGCAAAAGAAGCTGTTAGATTATTATCTTCATCAGAAAGATTGGGTGCAGGCCCATCGGACGCTCGCTATTCTCACTCTTTTCCACAACGACCCAAGCACTGAATCGTGGAATATCCTGTTACAGGCCCGTATCCGGCAGTCTAATTATCATAGCGTCTTGCATATTCTTCAGGACATGCGCGCAAAAAGTATTTCAGTATCAACTGAATCCCTAATGGCTGTCAAAGGTATTCTCCGACTCCGTCAGCGCGGGCGTAATCCAACAACCTCACTCACGGGTCCGTTTGACGATCTTCGCTTCGTAGCTCGTGTCTACATTTCAGTGCTGGAATCTGGCATAGGAGTCATTCCTCCAATAGCATGGCGAGAGATCATCCGACGTTTTGGGATGTTGGGGAGAATAAGGGAACTTAGACGTCTCGTTCTCTGGCTCATGTGTTGGTATGCACAGACTCGCAAAACGAAGGTCGATAAAGTTCCGCAAGTATTCAATAGAACAGCTGATGAGGTCCGACACGCATTTCTAGGTGCGCAAATGAACCCCAACACTCCTCCATGGATTCCCAGGAACAATCCTTCGCATCCCCTTCACCAATTATTCCCCAGGTCGTTCCAGCAAGCACTTATTGTCTGGGGTTTTCGAGCTGGTCTGCTTGCAAACGCTTCTTACGAACAATCCATGTTCTCAGGGGTTGCCTCCAAAAGCCATTATCGCCGAAAATTTGTAAGGAAGAATATACTAAAGCGCGTTGACTGGACTATTGGTCTCCGAACCCTTGTTGAGCTTCGCAATGGGGGTGTTAATATAAATCGCTGGACCGTCATCAAAACTCTTCGAATGATGCTCATTATTCTTTTTGGTAGAGGTCGATCACTGAAGCGAGAGAATAGGATGATGGAAAATGCGAATGTCCTTTCATATAATACGTATGTGAAGACAATTAATCGCATATGGGGCGAAGAATTGTTTCAAGAAATTAAAACACCAGTGCGACATGTGATAGTAGATAAGAAAGAGGGTCAGAGACCAGAGCACTCTTTACTGCAATATGAGAACGAGGCTCGGGCGCGATTAAACCTTTTATTGATGAGCACCATGTGTAGTTGGAAGCTGGATCATCCCTCGGCGCGCGAACAAGAAAGGCAGACGATTTCGCACATCAGTCGTGAGCAGGAAGGGGCAAACCACAGCGATTCGAAAGAGCTGAGCGAAGCCAATAACCTAATCTGCGGGCTGGCTGAAAATCCTAGTGGTGCACAATCCGCGCCTTTGTCACAAGGAAGTGCCTCAGGCGTCTAGTCGGAGGGCACCTAAGGGAGCTTTCACAGGAGGGAAAAGCTTCACATTGCTCTTCAACAGACAAGCGATTGCTTAACCGCTGATGGGAATGCAACGGAAGCTCTACTTTCTTCATAGGAAGGTGCCTCGCCGGCATAATTTGACAATGTTTCGAAGCTGTTCGTACCGCCATCGAGACAACAAGAGGAGCGGTTTGCAAGAGCGGCGCCCTGTTCCGATGAGCTTCCAGTGGGGTACGGATTACCTGATCGATAGCAAAGGGCGAAGGATAACTAAGCTATTGTTCATATACGTTATTCTGTTCTAGAGGTTAGGATGATACCATGTACATTTAATTACATTGCGTCTAGAAAATAGCATCTTGCAACCACGTCGCTGCGCTATAAGTTATCATTATACACAACCCCCCTTTAATATCATCACCCAATATATCGTAATTAACAACCTTGAAAACTAGCTATGGAAAGCACAGCAAATACGTACGATCAACAAAGCAACAAGTCTTCGAGCGGCGAGGAGCCTCATTCACGATATCTACGCCGGCCGTCAACAGTCGGAGTGATTCCATAGCGTTAGCAGCCTACTTGCCAAGAATACACACATCTTCTCAGCGAACGCCTCATTCCTGTATCCTAGTAGTCCACCCCTGTCCTTATTTTTACGAAACTAGTAAAACATTCCATTAGACAGTGCGCGCTGTGGAGTTCATTGTATGCTATTCTAGTACAGAAGTAGCGGTGAAAGCCCCACGCAAGACCGCCCGCGCGATGATCTAGATAGAATTTTACGGTATTGGGTGAGGTGGCGGGCGCTAGAAGGCGGGAGGAGGTGGATGGTAAGTGGTAGGGGCACCTACTTACAATGTGGTATGAAGATTTCACCGGTTGCAGGAGCATAGGGGTGTGGAGGACTGGATATAGCGATAATGCTCTCCGGCGTCCGGCGAAATAATATATATATATATATATATATTTTCCTCCTTTCGGAGAGAAGTGCCGAGAAGTTATCTCGTTTTATCTCGCCATATCGGCGGCGGTCTTAGCGTGTGTTGAAACTGGATTTTTGACATTTGGATACGAGGAAGATGGTGAGTGGAGCATGCAAGGGTCATCGGGGCTTTTGGGAGCTATGGGGCCTACGATGTTGGACTAGCGGCGGCTACTGGTGTTATGGCCAGGGACGGGGAGGAGTATCACGCCGAACCAACCGGGTGTGCGTCCGAGGGGATGAATCTTGTGGGTGGTATAGATAGGGGTATAGGATCATGTGTTAGGATGGACCGGCAAAAGTCATGCTTGCATGTTCCGCAGTGTCAGGTTTGGAAAGCTTAAGGAATGGAGGAAGATGCGTGGTTATAGGATACGTAACTCTAGTGTAATACGCTGGAGTATTCTAGGATCGACCGAGATAGAATCGATGGGTGAACTGAGGTTAGTTGTAGCCTAGAACACTAATGAATTGTGTATTTCGCTTCCTTGACAAGAGTAAGTGACGACAGTAGTTGATTCCGTAAAGTGCATGATAGAATCAGGGCGACGACCGTTTGTTAGACCAAAAGGTTCTCGAAAGTGTCACGAGAACCAGTTGTTGCACCACTATCTTGTTTGCTTAGAAGTGTCCCAGCGACTTAAGGTGTGGTATATACGTAACCAAAACGCGCGTAGGAAGAGCAATGTGCCTCGTGAATGACTAAGCCGACGCGTACTCAGAGCCATTGGTTGTTTTATTCGGCCAGAGTACGAACGGGCGGACTTCAATGTGCTATATGGGTTCAATGATGTCTTGTGATACTATAGTTGAAGGGGGACGGCCTGAAGCAACTGTAATGAGATGGTGTCGGTATGACCCTCCAGATCCGCTTGCTCATCCAAAGATTCATGACTCGCAAGAATTCTTACACGAGGACACTGTTAAGAATAGTTAGGATTCTTCCTAAACCGTACTCGGTGATTGTGCCACTCATACTTTAGCCCCAAGAACCCTTGCAGCCCTACGTCTCTTAAACAGGATTCGAAAGTTAAAGGTGATATCATTTGCGAACACGTCGGACAGCAACAGGGCATCGCTGACCGATCTGACGAGAAAATAATTGAGGAACCGCAAGTGCTGTGTGTCTACAGCCGTAGAATGGTCACCTCTAAGGTGATTACGAGAAGGAGCTGGGCATTCTAGAAAGGAGTATCGATTTCCCTCGTAGCCGTCAGCTGTAGGCATAAAGCCTACAGACGGTGGTTGCAGCCGAAGTGTAGCCAGCCGCTGCGAACGCCTCTCGGCAGCCCCGCAAAACCCTCGCTTGATCTTTGATCTGGAGGCTGCACCTATTGCGCCATACTTTGGGCAAGGTTTGATGTCGTCTTTAAAAGTTTCATCGATATCTCAGTTTGGTAGCACATGAGCTAGAGCCATCGGAGCGAACCGAAAGTCAGAGGCAATGTGAGTGACACAGTGATAAAATTCTTACTCATAGACCGGCAAACTCATTGTTTGGGAGGCGCGGCAAACGAGAGCGAAAGTACCAGACGTGGAATTGTTGTGGGGGGTAGTACCGAGTTGGTAAGCGGCACTTGTACGAACTGGAGGTAGTGTCAGCCACTCCGGTTTCGTGGACTGAACGGTGACCTATGATGCACTCTTGGGTTCGCAAAATGCCGAGCTGGCGATGTTGTAAAGGTGGTGGTAAGATCCGCAGCGCCCATTGGCCTGGGTGGTCAGATATTATGTTTACTTTCGGCAACCTTAAGAGTCCTGGCTGGCTGGCCTACATCTGGCGGGGCTGCAGTTTGCGAGCGATTTATCGAGCATCATACGACAGCGCCTCGGGCAAACGCCCTTCTTGTCGCCTGCAGCTGATCGATATATATGATGCTTATACATGCGCTGAGCAGATTGGTGGTGTATTGGCATCCTACACCAAGTGCAACCTCCAAAAACTGAAGTCAATGAACTCTTGAAGACGCAGAAGATGGATAAGAAGAGGGAATGGTATGCTTACGGCGGCATGCAGCGAACGAATGTTCACGCAATCAGCAGCGTAACCGGGCCAGAGGGACGCGCAGTCTGGGTGAAGCAGGCAAAAGACGCCATTCACCATCCGTCAGCTTGATTCGGCTCCCGAAGCGAGGTGTGGGTTGGAATATTGGGATGCCTTGGCTAACAGGCTAAGAAGGGCGCGTGAAAATGAGGCTTGGGGCAGCGTGTGGGAAGAAAGTCGGTGTTGTGCTTGTACTGGTGCTGGTGATGGTGATGGTGGTGGTGGAGGGGGGTTGGACTGGTGAGCGGACTCCTCATTGGCCTGCAGCAGGGCGGTCAGAGCGGCGTCCGTTCGGCAGCCCACCACCTGCTCTACTCTCCAGCTCATCCCCAAAATTATTCTTCTTCACACTCATTCATTCACACCTCGCGGCTACACCAACTTGCCCGTATCGGCCGTCCGTGCTCCACCTGCACCCACCCTGGCCTGGCCGGCTGCTGCGTCGATCGCCGTGTCCTGCAGCCGCTGTCGGCTGTGATACGCTGTCGCCACGTCCTGTGGCCGATTTGCCGCATGCGACCAGCGTGCACTGCAGGGGACCATCGCTGGGCATGCAGATGACCACTCTCACGGCCTTCTCAGCACACCATCTCAGGGCGCTCAGCCATCATGTGTCTAGCCGCACCCGCAACTTTCTGTCATTCTCTCCTCTGTGCCTTGGAATGCTTTCTTCTTTCGTCGCCGCTCAACTAAGCTTAAGCTTTCCGCCCTCATCCGCTAATGTACCTGTGCTGCAGCTGCAGGGCTCACAAGAGGATGCAGATGAGCCGCTGTCCATCATTGTGCATCCCTCTATATAAGATCCGCATGAATCCTTCCCATGCAGCTTCGATGCTCTGCGTCCTTGAGGTGGGGTGCGACATTATAACCTTTCCTTTTTCCGTCCCATTCCCTTTCCCCTCAGTGTCGTTTGCCGCCTCTCTTTCTTTCCATTAGGCAAACACCTCTCAAGGCGCCATTCACCTGTCTCACTCTATGATTCACACGCCCTGTGTGAACATATCCCTCCGCTGCGCCTCGTTAATATTACCCCGCGGCTCTTGGAGAGGCCGTTTGCAAACGTCACATATATAAGCAATCCGCGTGTGCCCCCTTCCCCCTCCTTCCACGGTGCTTGCAGTTCTACAAAAGCCGCCCGTCGTTTTCGCAATCTTCCTGTCCCCAAGGAATTCTCAGTTGTTGCTGCCTATAGCATCGACCGGCCGCGGGCCGGATCAGAAAAAGACCATCCAAGGCAGCATTACCGTCGTCAAGGTCGAGCCAAGTGCCAAGCCGTCACTTCCAGTTCGCCGCTCATCCCGTCTCCGCTCACTAAAGGATACCATAGCAACGATGCCTTCGTTTCTGCGGAACTCGAGGTCTTTTTCTTTCCCTCCTTGCATTGAAAATGTCGACTTCGCTCCAGCTCCCGAGGCAGATCTTCCAGACATTGATGAGAATCCATTTGCTCACTTCCTCGCTCCCGTTGTCGAGGAGGACTATCCGTACGATGGATTATCAATGAGTGCTGGGATCATTGTCCCGGATGGGCCTCGAACCTCCAAGTCGTCGAAGTTCAGGTCCACTGTTGCTGATAAATGGGCTCGATATGTCAAGACAAATCATGCTGAACTCCACAGTCGCTACCATGACCCTCACCTTGAAGAAGATGAAGAGTCATTCATGCAACTCGAGGACCATCGCTTGGTCGATTCGCCGCAAATGGTATCTCAGCTCAGTGGCCCACCCACACCCAGGATCGTTGTTACGGAGCCTTCTCGAGGCCGCGCTCAGGAACTCGTCTCCCGAAAGAGCCGTCCTCGTCACCGTGCCTCGCGGACACTCTCAGGTCACCGTCACTCATGGAGGGAGCCGAGTCCTGAGCTATTCACCGTCGAAGAGTCTGAGGAAGAGCATAGCCTGGCACTGAAGCGGAGCAAGACAAAAAGGACCAAGGATGGCGTCGAACGCCGGAGGTCGAAGGCCGACGTGGCGGAGAAGTCTAGACTGTAAATAAGGGGGCCTATGGTTGTATGCCAATGGCTGAGGTAATAGAAGGCTTTTGCACAAGAAGGAGATTGCATCTAACATTGCATTGGCCGGCGCTTGGGCGTATTCGTAGTTTATTTTTCTTTTTTTTCCATTATCCTCGCATAATTGGGGCGTTCAAAGTCCGCATTTACAGGAGTTGTAGGGGATTCCTATTTTTGCTAATGCTGTTCTTCTATTCTTTTGCTGTCGGCATATTTGTCTGCATACGTAGGAGGGTTGCATGGAACGGCGTTTTTGGCATTTACCACGCATACAGATTGATCCATCATCACAGCATTACACATAGGATAGAATAAGCAAGCACACAAATTGGTTCCAAAAGCTCCCTCGTCCTATCTTCACATCTTCTTCACACCAATCAATTGAAAAGAGTCGCCCCATGAATGATCAGACCACGCAGCGTCGGTCTCGAAACTTGGCCCCGCCATTTTAACCATGGGAGTGGCGCTAATGTGGTTTCTCGAGTACTACTCACTACTGCACTTGTATCTGCACGCCGCGACGGCGCCGTGATAGAGCTGCATCGTGACCTCACCCCGCATCGCCTGTCCGCTCTCGACATGGTGCGGCCTAGTCCAGTAAGTAATTTCTCTCCTCCTACCCGCGCTTGCCGATACTCGCTGTTCGCGCTCGAAAATGCAATGTATTCCGTCGCAAATAATAAAATCCCCCCCCCCAACAGAAACACGCGCATTTATTCCAAGGAGCCCCTAGCCGCTTTTTTTTCTAACTTGGGCTTTCTTCAGACGGCACAGCCTAACTGGAATCGCGAGCAGCGCGGTTCCAGAGGCCCTGGTCTATCGGATTCGCGCATGCGGGAATGATATGGCGGTTGGTAGGGCCAGGCAGTGCAAGGTTTCTGTGACGCGACACTGCGGTTCCGATCGCGTTTTGGAACCTCACTGCATGGCGCCCTGCTGAAGCAGAGCAATGCGCATATAATATGTATATCTCTTCTGATCGTCGGCCCGGGAGGAAATAGATGGGCGGGGCGTCCCGCCTGCCGAATGTGGATGCGAACCCTGGGGGATCGCCACTCACGCTTCGTTAGTTGTTGTTGTGGTACTTGTTAAGGTATTACCGAGGCGTGGAGTTGTGATAAGGGAGGCGCTTGATAGGAGGTGGTGGGAATATAATGAGGTAGGTGGGAGCGAAATAGAGAGTTTGGGATTTGAGATTGTGGAGGAAAAACATGCTCCATGTGCTAAGACGGTAGAAAGCTTGGGAATATGCAGCAATGGCCAAATGGGTAGCGGTTTTCGCGGGGGAATTTGTGGGTTGGGGCAGATCTTTAGGAATATTGGGGCAGGGATGTAGTATAATAGGGTAATTTTCACGGTCTATGTGAGAAAGGATTCTTTGGGCAACGATGGTCGGTGATTTGGGGATACTTGTGGCGACGAGTCCTCGAAAGCTTGGAATTGGAGTGATTAGTGTTAAGAGAGGTCGACTAAGACAGACCCGTGCTCTAGAGGTGCTTAAGAGTAAAGAAGGCTTCCAGTTAGAAATTCGAGACGAAAGGGCAAGGCGGAGATAATACCACTTGAAGAAATTCCGTGAATCCTCGTACACGCAAATCGTAAAGATTGCAAGCAGTCGATCAACAGCTACATATATTTGCAGAGACAATCAGTCGCTGCGCAATTGGGCCTCATGTCCATCCCTTCCGCACTTAAAAATTTTCATGACAAAGGGTATCCTTAACAACTTGTACGCTGCGGACCAAAAGCCTCGCTTCGCCGCCGATTACTTGTCTTCCCTTCCATCCTGCCAGCTCGTGCAATTAACACATCTCTTTGCCTTCTGACTGATATACTTCCTACAATACTTGCACTTGACCTGCTTCTTTATAATATTATCGTCCGTCGTCTTACTGTAAATGCTAGCAATTGCCCAAAGCGAAAACGCAATCAGCAAAAACCGTACTACCTTATCGAAGAAGCTACCATAGGCAAAAACCACAGCACCATCCGACAGCGCTTGCTCTTTCGTGTTGTATCCATTTGATATAGTGCCGTTGTAATTGGGACCGTGCTTGAGGATCGCGAACTTCTCGTCGAGATTGCGGGAAAGGAAGGGTAGGAGTGAGATTAGGGGGAGGATTATGTCCGTTACGAGAGAGTTTGCGCATGCGGTGAAGGATGCTGCGAAACTATATGCATAAGAAAATAGTTAGTTGCTCCCTTAGTATTAGAAAGGAGTCGGTGAAGTATACATTAAACCTACGGCTACTTCGAGCACGTTGTCGCGTAGCGCAAAGTTGGTGAAGCTATCCCAGGCACGAAGAGTACAGCGACGAAATCCAAGCTCCGCATCATGCAATTGCTGCTGCGTGTCTTCGTCTAGGCGGGGCATCTTTGGCAATGAAAATAGAAGTATCCTGGTCGAAGGAACGCAAGGACCACGATGTAGGCGTTGATTGCAAACGTCATTGGCTGCCTGCATCCGGGACTGCTTACTCATCGGTACCTTACCTATTATCCTTCGGAAGTGTAGTATCCTTCAAGTAACACGGCCTACTAGTATGTTCCAAGTGTATATTCGACGAGTAACTGGGTAGTAAACTGCCTATTGTAAGACTTTGTAGTGATTGAGCCTCCGCCCCGAGTTATTGAGAGCATCCCAGCTTATCTACTATGCAGCACTTTTCACGACCAATGTAAAGTATTTGGCCCGCAAGAGATGTTAGGAATAGAAGCGCTCACCCTGAAACGAATGCCTGAGAAGCCTGATCACAAGTAAATGTCTACAGCTGAAGAAAATCTTGAGGCGTAAATTTCTCTTCTACCTACGCCAGCATCCTGGTGCCATTTGACTCCACCGAACCATCATAGCTAGAAAATTGCCCCTGTAGAATTCGAACGAACCGCATTGGCTGCAAAGAGTGAAAATACCATCCTATTACTTAACTTGAGGAGCATGATTAATCCCTCAATCTAGCAAGTTAAGCAGAGTGACATTCTCCTTGTTGCCTTCCTTATTGGTTGCAGCTTCGTAGGTAAGTGTCGTCTTCGAGCGAATGCGTCCTGTGTGGAATGTATCGTCATCTTCGAGGTCAAGAAGCAGGTTAGTGTTGGAAGACTTCTTTTCCTTGACTAGCTCTATAGACACGTCTATAAGTTTTGCCTCCGTTTGGGAGATCTTTGCATTCTTCTCCCGCGCTTTTCGTGCCATCTCCTCGTCGTCTACTTGTGCGCCGCCGTTAGCATAAGCCTTCCATTGCTTAACATTGCTGCCGTTGGGTTGTATACCTATGTTGTAAGAATGAATCGTATTCGCCGGCTTCGAGATATCTTCAACTAGTTTAATTCCCGAGTTGAACCTGACTGGAGTTGCGCTTCCGCGAGAATTCGACTTCACCATCGCCCGGTGGCCATTGTTCCGCTTGTCGCACAACTGACAGCTGCATGGGTCGCAGCATAACGCGGTACATGGATGCCCGCATAGCCCAACCCGTTTATTGCATTTCTGGGTACAGTTGATCACAGCTTTGTCAAACGGGTGACAGCGAAGCATGCAGATATGTCCGCATGGTAAGCGGCATCGGCATGGTTCATTGCATCCACCATTGATCAACTCCCAGTCGCTCGGGTTTTGGATCCAGCTCTTATAACTATGGTTGGTGCACTCCAATGGGAGATAGTATCCAATACGTTGCTTCGGTCCTATTTTTGGGTTATCCTTCCTCTTTCCACACATAGTCTCAACCACCTCTCCCCAAGTTCCACTTTCACAAGCAAGCATTTCTGCATTTCCGAAAAGGTAGAAACCACGTTTTGCTCTAGATAGAGCTACGCAAATGCGGTTATTCACGGAAAGGAAGCCGATCTGATATTGCTTGTTGCTGCGTGCAAGGGACAAGAGAACGATGTCGTTTTCCTCTCCTTGATACGAGTCAACCGTGAGGACATTGAAACTAGCACAACCGCGGAGGTTTCGATGCTGTCTAAGTTTCTTTGTAATGACCTTGCGTTGGCCATTGTAAAACGTCAAGACGGTGATCTTTTTCGGGTCGACGCTGTTCAGGACCAGGTAGTCGAAGAAACCCACAATCATGTCGGCTTCCTTCTCGTTGAGCACAGACATATTTGCGTCTTTTGACTCCGGCCACTCATGCGTGAAAAAGTACGAGTTGCACCCTCCCATGCCTTCTACTGCAGGCCGATTATCAGCATCCTTTACATTTGGATGATCCTTCAGGGCGTTGCCGTAGATTGGAAAGAGAAGTCGTCGGATTTCTGGTATCATTCGCCGCTGACTTCTAAGATAGTCAAGCTCGATATCGTTGTTGACCATACGCTCGAACAGGGAAAGGTTGAAATTGAAGGGTTCGTCCTCAAAATCACGGATCTGACAATGCGGTCGTAGCTGCTGGTGATCTCCAACGAGGATGAGGTGCTCCAGGGAAGGGAGGCAGGCTACAGTCACAGGAGCTTCAAGAGTCTCGGCAGCTTCTTCAACCATGACTATCTTGGGCCGTAAACTTGTAATGAGGGCGCGATACTTGCTCAAACCGGTGGTCGTCATCCCAATGATGCGTTGACTTCTCAGAATCCGTGCATCTTGCTCCCATTGACCGATGCGTCGATTTAAGACGGCTGCTTTGTACTTTTTGGCCTGACGTCGAAATTCAACAAGTATTAACTGCTTGACTTGACGTTGAAAGTAGTTGTATATTTCTCCCCTTTCTGAAACTGGTATGGTCGTCAGATCCTGAGTCTTTTCGAGGAGAACTTTTATTTCTTCATCGGTATTGAGGGAGCTTGAGCTAGTCCGGCCAGTCTTGTTATCACCCAACAAAGTGACTTTGCCATAAAGATTTTCGAAATCATCGTCATCTCGAGCCACTACTTCAGCTTCGAGCTCTTGCAGCTGTTCCAATTCGAAATCCTCTTCTTCGAAATCAAGACCGAATTCGTCAGGCTGAAGTGGACGAGGGCACGGTTCAAGGCACCTTCCGAGCCATTGCTCAATCTGAACCCCCGGCTCATCCGGAGAGATACCCATAGCATATTCGTCTTCCATTTCTAGTGACACTGCTTGCTCGGCCGTGATCAAGCCAAATCGAAGCAACAATTTGTGGTCCAACGGAGGCTTATTTGCCTCCAAAGGTGCCAGGAGCATCTGCATGTTCCTCGTCAAGTCTCTAATCTGGGCGGATGCTTGTGACTTTAGGTCCCCGTGAGATTTCTCGTAACGTAGATTCGACCGCACTTCAAACAATGTTCGTTGTTTAATCTTATCCTGGTCCTTTGAGCGGCCTCCAAGCCGAATGAAGCTGGGTTCAAATTCAGCAAGGTAACGCAATAGTTGGTCTAGTGCATGATTGGTTTGACAAGTTACAATAATAGGCGGATCGTCTTGATGCATGTTAGTCAGTAGAATCCTGATAGCCGCGACGGAAACGTAAGTTTTGCCCGTCCCGGGGGGGCCTTGCACAATAGCAAGCCGTTTAGTTAGAATCCGCCGTAGTGCTTTCGACTGTGACTCGTCTAGCTCGTAGGAAGCATCTGAGGGCCAATCGCTAAGGATGTTGATATTTTGAAAAGCCTCACCGTCCTCCATTGCAACCACGCTACTCAAATCTGTATAAGGCTGCTTCTGTACATATAGTGGAGGGCCGACTTCCCTCTGGACCGTGACGAGATGTTCAGATAAAGGGAATGGCTCACGCACCATGTGCTGCAATGCTAGCATTGTGTGTCGGCTTGCTTCGAAGAAGCTCGAACGGCTCTCGACCATGATCCATCTCCTTGAGGGGTCGATCTCCTCGTCTTCGGGTCTAGCGAAGAAGAGATCAATTTCGGGCGGGTTCTGATCAAGTCCTCCGGTGATTGGTCGTGCGCCGACTACCGCAAGGACACACTTGTGCTGGAAACGATCATCCATAGGAGACAGAGCTACAAGCGATCCAGTAAGTAATCGCTTTGACTGATGCCATCGGATAAACTTCTTCACGCGTCCAAGCGAGAAGGCCACCCTTGTGGCCAATCCTCGTGGCGAAAAGACCTTAGAGACAATATACACCGGCTCATATATACTGATATTAGAGCCGTTGGGGAAGTCCGTTTCATCAAGCCAAGGGTCTGCCCGCACATGTTCGACAGCCTCACGAAGAGGGCGAATGGTGTCTTCCCGTAGGAGGTCGTACTGAGTTTCAAGGTAGTCCTTAGTGTTGTCATAGGGCCCTTTTGGCTTGTTATAGCGGAGTTTTTGGATAACATCGATTAAAGCTTCCTCAGTAGCATTGCTGTGCACATTTTCCATAATCTCGGTGGGTGCCGGGATTTCTGGTTTGTTAAGCCAGTCTGACAAGGACTCTGGCTGCTTTGCGTCATAGTATCCGCGTATATCGTTATTATTCTTTTTTGATGGCGTTATAGGCAGTAACCCAGGAGATTCGGAGCCTGCAATGTGGCTTGAGGTGAAGCGCTCTGATAGAGAAGCGTTCATTTCTTCATATGCAATATTCATGTTAGCAACGCGGCAGACGAAGTTGCTAGGTGGTGAACGAGTTTTTAATTTTGTATTGCAGATAGACATACCTTGAGCAAAGTCCCCATCACCGGCCTGCAGAGGCATGTAAGTATTGCGACTCCGGAACGTTGCGGGCGGACCTGCAAAGGCCCCCTCAAAGCCACCTCGCGTCCCGTGTTCCTTTGCGCCCATTTCGTATAATCGAGGATGTGCGGCGGCGGAGGGCACTGTATAAGAACGGCGGAGGTGGGGAGGGTGAGTGGTGCGTAAACGATCCTCCCCGGGCGCGGAAAGCGCGGTGCAGCGTCACCTGATATCAGTCGCACTGCGTTCCAAAGCTGTTTGCCAACAATATCCACCGAGGGAGGTGGCCACGTTTGCCCGTAGGCAAAACATTTGTCGCTTGGCCGACGTGGTCCCACGATGAAAAAGGACGTCTGCTTCGACAGTTGGAAAACCTGCATCATTGTTCGTCGTCGGTGAAGTGCACGAGTGTGATTCGGGTACTCCCCGTATACTTCATTATAGCCTCCTGAAACCGTGCGATAAACATAGGCAAACGGATTCAGGCTGGGGCTGTGCCGTTCGGTAGCCTGCAAACACCCACTGCTGCAAATTATGGCCAGACACAAGAAAGAATTATGCGGACAGCAAAAAGAACGATATGGGGAAGACAGAGAAGAAATACATGCATGAATTGACCCGGAGGAACTACAGACAAGGTATTGAAGTTCCAAAGCAATACTCTGGCTACTGTGGAAAGGACGAGTGGCCATAACCCCAAGTATACAGCAGCGCAAGATTAGATGCTGTCATGGATGGCAAATGTTTGCCCACTACTCCCCTCTAAGTACGCACTACCTCGTTGCTACCGGAAAGCACATCCATAGCACGGCAATTGTGATTCCTTGCTCTTGCAAACAATGACTATAAGAGATGGCAATTGAAATTATGGAAAGGGAAGTTTCTCTGCCAGAAAAAAAAGTGAAGTACTGGCTTCCTTAAATAGAATAACGTTTTATTAGAGAGTATAGGCATAATATCCGCCATTAAAACTGCCTCCACGTAGATTGCGCAGGCCGTGAGCAGGTGCTAACTTCCTAGGTAGAAACGGACGTTATTGGAGCCATCGTTGAGACCGCTTATTCAGCCCTGCAGTGATCGCTTGCTAGCCCTGGAGCTCACCTCCAGCTTTCACCTCCGCTCGCCGCATCTCCGCAAACGTGCCAAGCCCAGGTCTCATTCGCACCGGGTGCCTGCAGCTGCGACACTTTTCTTCTCAAGGTCTTGAACTTACTACCAAGGTTCACCGTGGGCGATCCTCAATTAACCATCTGTCGGTAGAGGAATCTATCTTACCGGCGTTCCACCCATCCAGCCTCACCGCGCGGGGTGGATGGACTCAGGATGAATTTCGAGGATGATGATGATAATGGTGCCGGTCGGCCTCATATGCAGGGTTGGTAAATAGCGACTAATATCCCACAGGTTCCCCGGACACGAGCTCTGAAAATGACGGGGACGAGATGATGGAAGATGTCGACGATGCCGATCAAGATGCAGATGCCGATGCAGACGCGGACGGCAACGGGGACGACGATGAGGGAGATAATGACGACGATGATGCAGACGCGGATGCAGATAATGATGATGATGAGCAGGAGGATGCGGACAGCCCATCACAGTCCCAACGGCAACGAACTAACCTTCCGAACGGCGTCCTTGGGACCCCAGGCCCGTCGCGAACGAACACCAACCCAACAGTGATGCTCACTTCACCGTCACCAAGAGCGGCTTCCCTGTCTTCGGGTGGCGGCTTACCTTTCCGACCGAGCGTGCGGCCAGAGGCTTTGACCACGACGGTGTACGACATCGTTCCGACGATTGCTGCCCCACATAGTACCTCTATAAATGCAATTACAGCGACGCCAGACATGCGTTGGGTATTCAGTGGCGGTGCCGATGGCTACATTCGAAAATTCAATTGGGTGGATACCGTCAATGGTAAATTAGCGCTCACAGTAGCCCAGAGGCACCCCTTTGTGGACAGCGTTACAAAGGCTGGGGTTCTATTGAGTTACTGGGAGAACGAAGATAATTCTGGTAGGAGAATATCTGTATCATATGGGAGATATGGCTAACACACTATGAAGACCGTATCATGTCGGAAGATTCATCAAACCTCTCCCCCGTTTATTCGCTCGCAGTACACCATCAGTCCCTCTGGCTCCTGTCTGGACTCGAGTCCGGAGGGATAAACTTGCAGTCTGTTCGTCATCAGGAAGGGACTAGAATTATTACACTCCGGCAGCACACATCTGCGGTCTCGGTCTTAACGTTGTCGCAGGATGAGAAGTCAGTACTCTCTGGTAGCTGGGATAAGGCCATCAATGACTGGGATTTGAACACCGGCCAGGTGAAACGACGATTCGAAACCAGCGGAAGCCAAATCTCTGCTATCGAGCAGCGTCCACTGTCTACTTTACCTATTCCTCAAGACACTGAAACAATGCCACTTCCGAATGGTACATTCTCTTCTAATAATACTGCCCGACCGCAGGTGAACGGAATATCCTCCAATGGCGGTAGCTCCTTTGCACGTTCAATCCAACCCAAAGACGAGAACGGAACCGAGGACGCACAGGGTTCTCCGGATGATTCTCTTTTTGGCGATAAAGATTCATTATTTGGAGACGATAAGGATCCGTCTGGTGGTCCATCTGCGCTCGCTCCGTTTGGTGACGATGAGGAAGATGAATTTTCAAGAGCAATCGCAAACGGGATCCAGCAAGCTGACGAAGACGCCCAAGCGGACTTAGACATGATAGACCTCGGAGGACCGGTCCAGGCCCCACAACCGGAGCCGAAATCTGAGCTTGATAACGAACTACTTCCTCCAGTTGAATCACAGCCATCAACAAATGGTGTTGCTGATGGCCAATCTGCCGCAACCCTCAACGGCCTCCCGCACTCTGAAGAGCCAACTACCACGACAACAAATGGTACGGCAAACCAGGCCGAGCAGCCCATCTCGTCTGAGACTACTTTCGTAGATGCTTCTATAGATGGAACGCTGCGGATTTGGGATCGACGGCAGTCTAACCCAGTCGCTCGCATTGTGCCACCAAGAAACACCCCGCCATGGTGCATGAGCGCATGTTGGTCGCCAGATGGGAATTTCATTTACGCCGGGAGGAGAAACGGTACGGTGGATGAATACAGTCTTCATAAGGGACTAAGGGAGCCGAGAAGAACATTCAAATTCCCTAGCGTCAGCGGTGCCGTCAGTGCAGTCCGGGCAATGCCTAATGCTCGACATCTCATTTGGTACGTCAATTCCATCCCTGAGCCTTCTCCCGAACAATACTAAGCGAGCAAAGTGCTTCGTACGATATTCTCCGCTTATATGATCTGCGTGAGCAAGAAACTGGTACAAAGCATTCTGCAGTTCCGTATCTTATCGTACCCGGTCACCGGACAGGCGTCATCTCGCAACTATACATTGATCCAACGTGCAACTATATGATTTCTACAGGGGGAAACAGGGGCTGGGAAGGGGCTACAACAGAAGTGTTACTCGGTTATGAAATCGGAATAGGTTCTTGATGTGCTTGATTATACCCAGGGTTTGGCGTTGGGGTATTGGAATTTTGGATCTCAGAAGCATTTCAAAGGATGGGACCAGACACTACTCTCATCTGTATCGAGCGGATATTTCGAGCACAGATTTTAGTTCGGTAGCGGATCCCTGGGCAGCGTATTTTATATATATTCAGGGAAAAGACCAAATTCGTGCTGATGTTATAGGATTATGTCTTTAATTGAATTTGACGGCTAATCATATGGTCATCCTAGAAGGCCTTGTTAGGGCGGTGAGCACAATGACCCGTAGCGGACATGTGATTGGCGGAGTTGAGCTGACACTGATTTGCGCCATGCGAAGGCCGACGCGACGCCACACAAAAGTAGCACATCGAGTTTAAAGGGCTCGACCCCAACTTCTGAAAGCCAACATGGACACCCCTCGTTTTGCCTACACCTTGTGCAGGCTAAAGCTCACTACACTTCGATAATCACGGGAGGGACACGCGCTCAGAAACAGGGTTAAGTCACGTCATCGCATAGACGCCTTCCTGATTTTTTTTTTCCGCCCCGTTAGATTGAAAGAGCTATAGAAGGAGACGGTGGGATAGACTCGGTTCCTGCGCCCTTTGGCTCTGCGTCCGCCAGCTACACGACTCTTTGACGGTATACACAAGGCTACTTCGCACAGTTGTTCGAGTCGTCGACGGCTCAGCCAATGATTTGCACGACTTCAGTTATCACCACCGAAAGAGTGCGGACTCGGGGGAAAGCGGGTACGACATCTTAGTAGGTAGGTTAATCACGGCACGTTGAATGTGGGAATAGCCCTTGGAGTCGGATTTTCCTGCATTACGCATCTCGGAAAGAGCGCGGACAAGTGGCTGGGTTTGGCCAAAGCGGGGAGGCGACCTTGTCAAGCCGTTCTCATACGAAACGAAATATCCCCGAAGCTAGCATTCGCTAATACAACCACGAATAGAAATAGCCCTGAAGCCAGTTCTCGCTAATATTATTACGAAACGAGTGCAGATTTAGGGGAATGCGGGTATGAGATCTTAGCGGGCGAGCCTGAAGGAGCTATTCATGTTGGCTACCAACCTGTAGCCGGGGATCTTCCACTTTACGATCTTTCCCAGATGATTCAAGAGCCTATCGATGTCGGCGTACCGAGCGTCGTATGTAAGATGGCGCCCGAGGACACACCACATCATCTGCTGATTGAGCTCGTCTACTTTGCTGAAGGAGCCGCCAACAATATCTACAAAATCCGACCATGGACAGAAAAATCCGGCAGGACAAAGGCAGTGCTTTGGGACAGCGCGACTCAGACGATTTTCACGCCTGAAGCCAGTAAAGTGCTGCGAATGAGCAAAGGCCTTGATAAGACCCCTGACTGCAGGCAAATCAAGCTAGGCTACGAGGAGTACTTGAAGCGGCTGTTCAAAGGACCTAACGTTGATTTCACCGAGCACCTCATGGACCATGACCTAGTCTACGTCGAGCATGCCATCGTTTCCGACCTCAATAGCCAGGTTGGGAGTTCGATATCTCTTCGGCAAAGAAACGGCGTGTTAACCCAAGAATATTTCGGCCTCCTCCTGCCAGACATGTCCACGGTGCCTGGCTCGTCCTTCGCCATTGAATTAAAGCCGAAGTGGTTGGCGCAATCCCCAACTGCACCTCAGCACGCCGCCCGCTGTCGCACTTGTGCAATGCGCGCTTCGAAAGCTAGCAAAGCAGGCGCAAAATCCCATGGTTATATCTGCCCGTTGTACCTAGTGGATGGCAACCCGGAACAGATCAAACCGTGGATACATCAGAAAGTGCTCGACGCAATGGAGGAGCCACTCAATCCGCGCCTCGAAGATATAATTGTGACCACTATGGCAGATTACCTTACCAGCGGTGAAGGCCACAAGCTCCTGCTCTATCTAAGGTGGCTGCAGCGCAGGCTCGACCCTTTGAAAAGCGATTTCCTCAATCCCCGTCTAGGAGCTCCAAAAGATCCTCCAAACCCACACTTTTGGGTCGTCAATCTGTGCCTCACTATGACATTACGGGACTGCTCCATGTTTATTATAGTACACTACGATGGTAATGAGCCACGCGTCGAGTCGAAACTCGTAGATCTCGATTTCAAATCTTCACAGAAGCAATATGACTGGAGAAAGAAGGAACTCTTATTGGTGAATGGCGGATGGTACAAAGCCCTGGACTTGTTTTCCGGGGACGAGCCCTGCAAGCTTTTCGCAAGGCAAGAGAGACCAATTCGCTACCGTTGGTGACGACACGAATGTATCGTTTCATAAGCTTGCTTTTTGTTTGGCGTTTCCGGGACTCGTAGAGAGTTGAGCGATCAAGATACCATGGACCGAGAGAATTCGGGATAATAGAGTAGATGTCGCTTCTGCATCTTTGTATCTTTTGTATTACTTTCCATTTTGCTACGCGCTGCAAAGATAGGTTATCGTTCCCATTCAGGTATGAATGTAATTACGCTCTGTAATGCTCAAAGGGGTATCTCGATATTAACTGCAGGTCTACCACCGCCACCCAACCGCTCTTTTGCAGAACCTTAGAAACCTGTTCCCTCAGTCCATCGCCACGGCAAAGATACCCTTCGCAAGGGTAGCGACATCGCCTCCACGTTCTGCCAACGCGGTTTTGATGCTTTCGATTGTCTCGGGCTCCAATTGGCTCTCCCCAGAATAGATATCCACCCCTGCAGGCGTGAACAACGTCTTCGCAAAGAAGGTAACAACCCATTTCTTCCCGCTCCCTTCCTCCTCGCCCCAACCCAGGATCTCCCACTTGGACGCCGCAATGATCAACCAGCCCTTGCCGCGCCAATTATATCCCAAGCTTGCTAGCTCCTTACCCTCCGCAATGGAAGCGCCCGGGACATCAAAGGGCTTGTCCACGCCATGCACTGTCCTGGTGCTCGAAGACTTGAGCGGCTGGTACGTGACCAGGTCGTCGAGGTGGGCCGGCGAGGTTCCGGCAAGCCGCTTATATGTGATTTGCACGTTTCTGTATTTCTTCCACATGGGCAGCGTGGAGTGGGTGACGTTCCATCGCTGCTCGATCCAGGAAAGTGGAGGCGGCTTAATGGAGGCGGAGGTCCCGGAGTCGAGGCTTGTTGAGGGGGTGCGCAGGGTTATTGGCGCGGGGGAGGCAGTGGGTTGGTCTGGAGCTGGAGCTGGGGCTGCGGCTGGGACTGAGTTGACCAAATCGGTCGTGGGTGCAGTTTCGTTTGCAGTTGACATGCTCGCGACGAGTGGTAGGGGATTGGAGAGGTTGGCGCGAAGGCTGGATGCGGTGGTGGCGCGGTTGGAGAGCTGAAGAGGAGGGCGAGAGACGGGTGGAGGCACTGCGTACGAGAAAGAAAGGCAGGCACAAGGGCTACTATGCAACGTTTACCACCGAGGAAACGAATTAGATGGATAGATGCACGAAAAGTGGATGCACGCGGTGGGGAGCCTCATGGTCGAGGTCTATCCTGGCACAACCCGCGCGCTGGCGATGCGCTCATCCGTCAAGGGCAGGATCCAGGAACGGCCAGTAGGGCTGAGGATCGTCGCGGGTTGCCCGGAAAGGGGCCTGCCGACGGAGCCAAAATGCGCGCGCCACTCCAAAAACAGCATCTAGACGCCGCAGTGCGGTAGCACGCCCACTGGAAACCTCTCAAATCCTCTCCAGACAGTCCGGCATCACACACATTAGGCGCTGCGACATCTTCTCGACCCGCCAAAACAGCCCATCTACAGCTCCCCATCCGGCGGCTAAGACCGGGGCATTGAGAGCCCCAAGTTTTGCGGTTTCGGAGCCATGCCGAGCCGTGAGAGGACGCGGCGTCTGACGACGCCTCTGAGACCTTTGTCGTTTCGCGGGGCTGTGCTGAGTGTACGCTGCTCCACAATGCCGGCAGCCAGCCATAGAGAGCGCTTCTTTGCCTTTTTGCTGGGCCGGAGTTGTCGATGAGAGTACGCAGGCCTCAGCTCTGGTAACTGATACTTATTCTCTGCGTCCCTCTTCCTCCTTCCTGTTCAGTCTGTTTCTCTCTTCGTTCACTCTTCATAAGGTATCCCGTCTTTAATTCTTTTAGTGCTCCGCCGTTTGCATCGTACCTGAGGCCGTCCTTAATCACTTTCGCTGTTAAGACATCTGGACGACAGTCCCCCATATTCTTAAGGGACGAGTCTAGATCTTTGCTGCAAATAAATTTTCAATATGTTCACAAAAACGCTGCTTCAGGCAGCCTCGATATTGCCTTTCCTCTACTCGACTGCTGTAGCTCAAACCGCCTGCAACAACTCGCCTTCGTTATGCAATAGGCCATACAATAACATCACGCATCTCGGCGCTCACGACTCGCCCTTCCTCCGCAATGAGCAAACATCGTTTTCCACATCAGGCAATCAGTACTATGATACTACGACACAGCTTGACGCTGGTGTGCGGTTACTGTCCGCACAGGTCCACCATGTGAACAACTCAGACGGGTCGGAAGCATGGCACTTGTGCCACAGCTCCTGTGACTTACTAGACGCTGGAACACTCACAAGCTGGCTAGCAAACATCAGCGCCTGGATGGACAACAACCCGAACGAAGTGGTCACAGTCCTTCTCGTGAACTCGGACGACGCCTCAGCTGCAGACCTAGGCGCGCAGTTCCAGTCCTCAGGCATCGACAAATATGCCTACACGCCGCCCTCCGTCTCCCCCCCGCAAACATGGCCAACGCTCCAGTCTCTGATTTCCAACGGCACACGGCTCATGACCTTCGTCGCCTCGCTCCAGACTCCGGACGCAAACTTTCCCTACTTGATGGACGAATTCACTTATATCTTTGAAAACGAGTTCGAGAACGAGGAGCCGACAGATTACTCCTGCAACCCGGACCGGCCCACTGACCTCACTACCCCCGAGCAAGCCGCGCAATCCGGCCGCATGTTCTTGATGAACCACTTCCTCTACTCGACACAGCTCTTCGGCATCCAGTCCCCGAATGCTTCATACATCGAGACCACGAACGCACAGACAGGTCTAGGGTCCCTGGGCACTAGGCTGTCGGCTTGTACCTCCGTCTATGCTAAGCCGCCCACGTTTGTGCTGCTGGACTTTGTAACTGTCGGCCCCGCGATCGCGAGTATCGATCTCTCGAATCAAGTCTCGGATGCCGTAGGCAGGAAAGCCGTCTCCGCGGAACCGCTCGAGGAAATTGTATCCGCGGGATCGCGTCCCGGAGCGCCGTTCTTCGCGGTCGTGGTCGCGGTTGTTGCGGCGCTGGCTCTGGGCTTGTAAGAGTCTGCTCGCTGCTCGCCTCAACCTCCGTCCTTTTGTCTTATTTTCTTTTACTTTTCTAACATTGAAAACGCATCGTGTTTTTTTTATTTTTATTTTTTTTAACAAAGCATGGCGACGGCGCGTTCGGCTTATTTTTAATTTGGGAAAAAAAAAAAATTTTTCCCGGAACGGAAATGCATTGGGGGGTGGCCACTAGCTTTTGAGAATTAGCGATTACATGGGGAAGACTTAGTTACGCACCACACTGCACCGCACCGCACCCATCGCAAGAAGTGCTCTTGCCTTGCTGGTCATGGTCATTGTCATCTTTGCATATGCGCTACGCATGTAGAACCTTTTTAGCTATTCACAGTAATGACTGCGTAAAATGAGCAAATGTGCTTTGAAACCTAACCTTTGTGTGATTGTGTGATTGTGTCCGACGTAACCAGCGTTATTTGCAAAGCCCCATGCATGTGGAGACCCGAAGTATCGTCCGCTTCCCAAAGCAATACTCACTACCAAACACCATGGCACAGGAATGCAGCGAATAATAGCAATACTAAATAAATATTAACAAGACCCGCTCTACAAGGACAAGTCGCCCGGGTATTACGCTACGCCACTACATATGTACAGTCCACTGCCCTCCCTCCATCCCTACTACACAACTCCTCTATCCTACAATTAAACCACCCGTCTAAAGACAGTAGGATGGTTAATAAGAATGATGATGATGATGATGATGATGATGATGATAAACCCACTTATACAAACTTTTCTCTTACAAACACCGCAACACCGCGGAAGGCTAGCCAGTCAAGGAAGGATGCCGCGACGGGATTCTCTCTAGTAGACAAACGGACCAGTGCGTAAACAAAAGAAACGTCCAAAACGCCATCATAACTCATAAATCATATCCCCTTACTATGCCATGCCAAGTGACTTATGCATGGTAAGCCGGTGGCGCATCGATTTCCTCTTCCCAGAGGCCCGCTGCAGGGCCCTTTGGGGCTTGTGGAGGAGGTGCGTGTTGCTGCCGGTCGCGCGCAGCTTCGCGGTCCTTCTCACCCTGCACCTTCCTTGCGATTTCTTGCGCCATCTTGAGCATCCAGGCCTGCTCCAGGATACCACCGGACGTCGTGCTCTCGGCGTAGGTCGGCGAGAGCGGATTCTTGGAGCTGGACGATAGGGTGGAGACGCGGTCAAAGGAGAGGGAGCGGAGGAGCGGCGAAGTGGTTTGCTGGGTTGCTTGGAGTCTGGTTTTGCTGAGTGGCGGTTTAGAGGAGCCGGATCGCTTCTCCTTCTCCGGTTCCTCGATGATTGGGGACGGGATAGGGACTTTGGTTTTCTGTTTTGATTTGGAGAGTCTTGGCGGTTCCGAGAGGGGTGCAGCGGGGAGGAGGCCTTCCGGGTTGGTCTTTTCTGGGAGACGAGAGGGCTCGCCGACATCAAGGCTACCATGTCGGGTTTCGAAGCGTAGGCTGGGCTTGACAGGGCTCTTGGGCGGTGTTGCGAGTTCCTCTTCCTGCTCTTCTGGAATGACGCTAGATGTCTCCGAGACGCTTGTACTTTGGAGTGGAGTATTCGCTTCGGTAGAAACGCCGGATGATTCTACATCACCGTTGGGGTTCTTTCTAAGGTTTACAACACGCTTCTTGCGCTTGCGCATGGGATGTGTGCGCGACCGGTTAGCGCCAAGGCTTAGGCCGGCGGGTGCGGAGGAATAGGATACTAGTGATGGACGCGACGCTTGGGTTTCATTCCCTGTGCTGCCAGATGCAACAGATGACGTATTTGACTTCATACTGCCAAACGTAGTTTGAATGCGTGACAAGCTAGACTGCGTAAGCCCGGGGGTGTTCGCCCCGGAATCAGGCCGATCATGGCTAGCCCAGGCCCGGAATACTGCTTCGCAGATCGACGGTGTGAAGAGCGACAGTGTGCGTTGCGATTCGGATAGAGCAGCGAGGCGTAAGATGTTCTTTTGAGAAAACGACGCGTGCATGTCTTGTGTAGGATCGAGGGAAAGCGCAGAGATTTGCGCCGGATCGAGCGGGTTGCCGAACGCGTCGACAGCGTCTTGCGGAGGGGAAGAAAGCGGGTCGATTGGAGCTGTAGTATCGTTGGAGGCATCTAGTCTTTCTTGCGTCTCTTCCTGATATTCGGAAGACCACAACCGAAGCGACAGTCGGTGGATGATAGCCGGCAGATCTTCCATGAAAAGCACGCGCAGTTGCCCCTCGATTTCCTTCTGCAGATAGTCTCGCACAAATGGTATCGAATCAAATGTCGAGGAGACTTTTAGCGATTCCAACGGATCGTTCCTAAAGACCACTGTGATGCCCTTTTGCTTTGAGAAAACCAAAATGACGAAACCCGATAAGCGAATGTCGGACAATGTAATCTGCAATGGTATCGTCAATCCGGACGCGGCTGCTAGAGGCTGCGGCGACGCGAAGCTCGGTTTCGCCGACAGGTAGGTATTCAGAGGATTGGCCTGGACCTTTGTTTTCAGCGTTAGAAAGGCATCGCCGGCATATTGCATCTTGAAGATCCCGCGAAATCTATCTTCGGCCAGATCTCCAATCTCCAGTATTTCCAACTCCGGCGGCGTGGAGCCCAGATTGAGCTCATTAACAATGATATCGTCGACGATGATGGGCGGCTTTGGGGATTTGTTCAGGGCGGTGGTCAGCATGTCGCGCGCGCGCGAAGTATCCGCAATGAGCGGCGACCAGTTGAAATTGAACGCCATAGCAAAAGCTAAGGGTCAACGATGGGAGGGTTGGAGCTTTTAGGCGTGCGCTCTAGATGTTTGGGCAGATGATGTCGATGGTGTCGCGTGCATGCCTTTGGTCGCCGCGTGAACGGGAACCTGCCATGGACCGGGCAGGCAACAAAAAACCTGGGGTAGGAGGCGAGGAGTAAACGGTAAAAGTGGTGCCAATGGTAAGCCGTACCCCGCGCGATGCTTGTGGCGACGATATGGTGATGATATGGTAGTGGTGGTGTGAGAAGGAAGAGGGCAAGAGAATTTCTCGGAGTTGTGGATGTGAGGCACAGGATTTGCTCCAGGGCTATGATGCGAGGGTGCAGCCAACGCTCGGCACGGGAACGCAGCGCGGCTTCGGACGGTTCCTGTCGCAGCGAGAACGGGAACACCACGGAGCGGATTCGGGCGCCTGGGTTGAGATGCAAGCTTCGGGACGGCCTAAATGTCTTCTGATCACTTGCAAGCCTGCAGAATTTGCGGCTTCCACTGCTTTTTCTTCGCATCCCGCGTGCTGACATAACCGCCCAGAACGCAGGCAGCTCTAAGCTCCTTAATCTCACCAAACGCGCATCCCAGTCCAAACAGTCCGCAAATCGCCTAGGACCTCTTCGCTCTTCACCTCCAAGCAAGCTTTGCCCTGGCTATCCCCAGCGCTTTTCCCGTCGACAAGAACATCTAGAGCCTTGCGGCCAATCGCAGAAAAGGGGGCGTGAATTATGTGACTCGTTGGCAAGTAGATCAAACGTCACGTTTGCGGGGAAGCTTAACGTTTACGCGACGTCTATTGTTGTCATCTGGGGATCGTGAAAGTATTGATATGGCTTAGGATGCAAACACTTAGGTGAACAAAAGCGCTGCAGGAGAGTGTAAGCCTGGCAATCGTGGAACCAAAACAATCCGGCACCGCCACTATCAGTTGCCTCATCGCATAGATCTCAAGTCGAATCAAAGATCCAGCCCCATCACAACTCTCCAGACAAATGGCTGAGTGGTTCTTGCGGGCCATATAAACATGATCACTTTTCATCCTCCTTCAAAAGCCTTTCAACCGCCTCTACTTTATCCTTGAATCCTTGCTTCTTATCCGTCCTCGTCCCAATCCTGATATCGCTCTGAATCCTCACAACCCCATTCTGATGCAACATGGCATGACATTGTCCAATGACCCTCATCACATCGTCCCATGAGCCCTCTAGTACAGCAAAATTAGTAAGCTCACCGTCTAGCCCCACCCCCAGCACTCGGACCCAGAGCAGTAGATGCAAGAAGTGGAAGAAGGAACAAAAATGATTGAACATACCAACAGTAGTCCCCGCCGAATGCATCGAATAGTTCAACCCGCTCTTCTTCAACAACCGCTGCACTTCCGCAACTTCCTTAGACACGGAAGCCGTCGGAGTGCCGAGGGGAATGAGACAGAAGTCTGCCGTGCAAGATTCCGGTGTCTTCAGGCCTGATAAATCGCTGGATGCCATGATAGGAACGGCAAAGGCGCTGTCGTCTATCGTTTGCTTGGGAGAAGTAGGGGGTGGAGATGATTGGTCAATCGACGGTCGTTTTTAGTCGATGACGTGGTAAGGAGTTGAGGTTGTGGTTCGAAAATCGCTTTTATGAGTTTGTGGTTACCACATTCCCAGTTTGAGGGCGCCAACCCCACTTAGCAGGCAAAGAAGTACACTAACATAGTCTTCTTAGGGCCAATCCTGTAGCATTCATTCCTACCTCAATTCGAGATACTTTTATTCTATAATCCGCAGCAGGCGCATCGAAATGCAATCGATGGCATCGCGAGGCTTGTATCCAGCTCGCTGATGCTTGCAGAATATTCGGTGCCGAGACTCTATTGCAAGTCACTTTTCTAGTAACCCAAACCTGGTCACAGGTGTCGCCATGGCAAGTGGATATGTGAGCCGTTGCAATACGTTTTAAGATACATTAACTTGCTAGTGACCCCGCTATCTATGAACCAGACCCAGATATGATGCATATCCCAACACCCTCATTGTATGCAATTCGTATTAAGGAGGATCCCCGAGTCTACCGCTCGCGCCTCTATATGTTCTTCAGTACGTATGCCAGGCCAGCCCACATCTCCTCTCCACTAGGCTTAATTTGCTCCGGTGGAAGTACAAATCCGTATCTTCCTGTGTCTCGCAGCTCAACAGTCATTGAGAATTCCGCTCCCGCGTTTTCGTATGCGTAGTCCACCGAGGCTCCAGAGACTTGATAAATTGTTGAGCAAATCGGACCCGGCTCGAAAACCGTGCCGTAGACAGCCCGGATAGCGGCGACAGCGCCTTTGGAAATCCGATCATAAGTAGCTGCCTCCGGGATGACCCCTGAGCAAGTATATCCGTATGCTGTGAATAGCTGTGAGCGATTCATGTCTGAGATAGGAGGAAGAGGCTACTCACGGTACATGAAAAGCTGAGAGTAGGAATGAACATCGAGGTACATCTTGACTCCCTTGCCAGCAGCTATGCTATCAATCTGGGCTCTTATGACCTTGGTCTCAACACCATCAGCTGCGGATTGACCCTTGTAGTCCTGTGCACATGGAGAGGTACTAGCTCCGCCACGTTGATCCCAATGGTTGGGCCAGTTGCGGTCTAAGGTATAAAAGTTAGCATATTTGAGAGTGTCTGGGACTGTAGCAGTAATAGGGATCCGAAGGGGCTTAAAGGCCAGCCAAACAAAGATTAAGATTGACGCAAAGGATGTACGTACTTATATCACGGCCAACACAGCTCGCCGAAGAGGTTGACTGGCGATTTTTACGCCACATTCTATCGCTTGTCTGGCTGTATGCAAAGCCATCAGGATTCACTATCGGGAAGATGTAGAAGTCAAACTTGTCTTTGAACGCCATGGTCTCGGAGTCGGTTGAACTCAAAAGCTGGTATGCGGCGTATTCTACGACCTACGAAGGATCAGCTTTAAAACGACACAACGGATCAGGAATGATCTCGCACCATAGTCGTCACCTACGAGGGATTAGCTTCCGAAACATAGCCATGGGGCGAGGGAATTTAGTTACCCATTCTCGAGCATGAACTGTACCATGCCACACAACGCCCTTCTGGGAGCCCTTGCCACCGCTACCCCAAATATGGATGCCTGCAATGTCGCGCCCCTCAAGCGATTTCCCGGCAACAATGTACTCAGAATTGGCTGGATATGTGGCCGCGAGATCTTGCAACCATGCGTAATGGTCTGCAATGGAGTGGTACGAGTTGAACCAAGTGCTATTAGGAGCTAGACCGGCTGTTATTCCGTTAGCGCAACAGTGAAATGAATCCGGCTCTGTAGGGTAAATACCGGCATAGACAGAAAAGTTTGTTTCTTCTGTGATAGATGCGCCAAGGTCCTCGTGCATGAGCTCAGTGTCAAGCTCCTGGGTGGATTGTTCGAATTGCTCGACTTCCGAGGGCGGCACCATCACGTCGACAACCTTGCTGCTGGCGACCTTGCCCTTCCACGTTTCCAATTGCAGGCTGCTCACCACCTCTCCCAACTTAACGGCATTGTCACCGACATTGACGCGGTAGACTTTGAAACCTGAGTAGTTGACCTTCTTTGCGACCGAGGCCGCAGAGGCAAGACCTACGGAGGCGAGGGTGAAGGTGAGGAATTTCATGATGCTAGGGATGAAGGGAGAGAGGCGGGTGCAAGGCGAGAAAGGAATGGCGCTACCCATTCATCTCTACTTATACGTTGTCTCGAGCTCCTACTGTAGGTCGGATGGAGCAGCTCGACGGAATCAATTTCACCTGCCATTCACGACTTAATGTTCGAACGGGGCAATGCCGCAGCAGGGAAGCTCAGGACCGTAGCGACGGTATCTTTAATATAAGATGCGCATATATTGAGTAGGTATATGAAGGCTTTACGCGTGACTATTTGTCCTGGCGCCGTCGCGCCCAGCATGTTTCGTCGAGATGCCTGATTTGGACCGCTCAGTGGCTGCGGGGGGGTTCATCCTTCCCTGTCGATCTCATGCACAGCGCCTTGGTCTGGCCCGCTCCCAAGCTTATCAGGAACTTGAGGCATTGTGGGATTATGTATATATGTAGCTTCCGTGCGGGGGTACCTCACGATGATCCTGAGAAGGCTGTGGAGAGCTGCACTACCTTCCACTTTCGACATGAACCAGCCATCTCCCAAGATACGTATCGCTCGCGACCGCTGGCTGATGGTTGGAGCCTGCGTCGATGCTTGTTGGCCCCGTGTTTGGAATAGACGGATCCAAAGCCTCAGCTTATGGTGTGCTGCATCTTGGAAGGATGCTAGGAAGGGCGGTAGAGTCGTCAAGGTGATTCACGTGTGGAACGTTTGATAACAGAGCCCGAGCAACGTCGAATGAAGGTTGGATGAAACGGGAGCGGGGGGTAGGATACGATCGCGCCAGTCCGCTTCTGGTATCTACATGTGCTCCCTTATTAGACGCACTTCTCCTCCTTCCCTCAATGCCACAACGTCTTGCAAGGCAGACTACAGCTCATAGCGCGGGCAGAACATGCGACTCCCGTGTCCACAGGTAGAGTGCAACGCACGTCCATTCGTTCAACCCATGACAAAGACACAATTCTCCCACATTCCCGGCTAGATGTCAAGCCCCCAGCACACGTGAGCCCCGATGCTTCCTGCTCTCAGTGCTCTCAGGATCCTCTACCGGAACTAGCAATGTTCTCAGCGACGATCCGGAGTAGTCCACGTCGAGTAACGTACACGGAGACCGCGTTACATTGCGAGCTCGAAGCCGCAGCGCGGCTATGTGCTATTGTCGGCAAACGGATAGCCACGGTTTCAGTGCGATGGAGGTGTGATGCACTGAGGCCGGACCCGCGCATCTACTTGGAGCAAGACCATCTACTTCTTGAGCGAGAGGGTTTCAAATGCCGATGCCGTGTAGATCGGTAATTGTAGCTTAGCCGGCGCCCCGGTTGATGTCGGCCAACGTTACTGTGGGGTCAGAAAGCTCCAATGGCCCGACATGCGCCATCCCGACATCTGCACACTTTGCGCACACCGGCAGCACAACACTCCTCCAGCTAGCTCTTGCAAGGCCGGTGCGCGGGACAACATGATCGAATGGAGGCGCCGGTCTCAGACCCGCCTGCTGGACCGCCCCCAGCCGTCGAGGAAGGCTCGAGGATCAAACGAGCCCACCAGGCTTGCTTGAACTGTCGAAAGCGCAAGTCAAGGTGTCTTCTGTACGCGCACCCAGACGTCTGACGCGGCGAGGAAACCCAAGTGCTAACAAGGTCTGGCTTAGAGACACGGATGGCGCCGTCCCATGCTTGCGATGCAAGCGTGACAATCTACAGTGCGTCCTGGGAGGATCTAACCGCGGCGGACGAAGAGTGCGAAAGAAGACGCTTGCAACGCAGGCACTGCCTACTTTGGATGCATATGGTCAGGAAGAGGGGGGGTTCCATGGCCTTGGAACGGTGGGGACAACGCCTTGGACCGGGGCCGAGGGTAGTAGACAACAGCAGAGCCAGGGAGATGTTCCATTGCCACGGTCCGGATCTGATTCCTCGGACGATATCCCCTTCTCGAACCTCCAGAACACATCTGATGCGCTGGGCATACTAGCAAGGGTTGCAGAGACAAGTTCTGGGGGAGCTGACTGCTCTGCAAATGGGCACGGCGCAGCTAATGTGCCCATGGTCCAGTCTGTAGAGCATCCTGCTCACCCATCACCATTTTCCTATCGACTGTTAGACAATGGCTCTCTAACTATAGGCACCGTGTGCCAGCTTCTCGCTCGGTATCATCAGAACTACCACCCATACTATCCCTTAGCTCCATCGCACGTGTTTGACGCCTCCAAGCTGGCAGAAACGGCGAAAAGAGAGCACCATCTTCTTACCGCCATCTTAGTTATCTCATCCAAAGACTTGGTTGATGAGCCTCACATCTATGAGGCGTCTTCAGAATACATGAAAAGCCTTGTGTCGGATCTAGCAGCAGGCGGGGATGCCGGTGTCGACGCCGTCGAGGCTCTTCTGCTTTTAGCAGAATGGGCTCCTTACACTCAACGCAGCCCCGGAAAAGTTGGAAAAGGGGAGGAAGACAAAGAGAGTTGGATGCACGTCGGCCTTGCCCTACGCATTGCATACTTCCTAGCTCTTGATGGCTATTCATTCCGAGCTGTGGATGATGGGAGAGACCCGAATCACAGCCGTAAGCGCCTGATATGGACTGCAGCATACATCTCAGATCGCCACATTTCCATTCGCGTCGGCAAGGCTTTTTGGAGCCGTGGACCAGGCCCGATGATTACTCTACGAAGGGAAGACTTTCCTGCTCTCCTTCCAGAGACCCCAAACGCCGAAGACTATGCCAGCATTTTCCAGGCAAATCTGGAGCTCACGCAGATTTTCAGTAATGTCCACGATGTACTCTACGCAAATCCAACATCGAGCTTCAGATCTCACCTTAGCGGATCATACATTAAATTTATTGATGATTTTCGATCTGCAATATATGGCTGGAAGAGCGTTTGGGGCACTCTAACCTGTTCTCCGCATCTCAAAGCTACGCTTCTCATCTCGTATGACTATTTGAGGTTATATTTGAATGCATTCGCTTTTCAGGCAACTGTTCGTCGAGCTCTCCCAGCGACCACGTCCTCTACGACTCAGCAGCCCTTCTCGGATACCCAAACCAGCGTTGCTGGTGCTACAATGCAAGCCCCCCAGCGTGTGTTTTGCAACAATGTTGGAACTGTGGGAGACGCTCGCTTTATCTATGAGGGATTGGATGCTGCCAAAGCAATCTTAACAACGGCAAACAACTTCGTTGACCCCGAAAAATCGCTCCGCTACATGCCCCTTCGATTCTATCTCTACTTAGTATATGCAGGCGTCTTCCTGTATCGAGCTCGTTGTACGGGCGTCATTAACGGCGACGAGGATCGCGCTATTCGTGCCATGATCAACGAGACGGTTGCAAGGTTGCAGCGAAGCAGCGTAGGGTTAGATACTACCATTCAGCATCCGGGAAGTAGATATAGCCAGCTTCTGAAGCTCTTATGGGCTAAGGTCCCGCGCAAGGATAAGGCGGCTCGATCATATCATCATCCTGGTACCCATGTTGCAAGAACGTCTTTGGATACCAATAGTTTCCAACACGTACCTCCTGCGCCCCTTTCGGCACGAACCCCGTCCCAAGCGGGTAGTGCGGAAAGTCCAGCGGTCACGGAGCACATGGGCGACTTTGGCTGGACGGATCTTGGCGCTATCGGTGATTTTGCTGTCAACGGTTCCGGCGTGGTTGGGCCTATTGATGACACAGCCTTGTTCAATGGCTTTCTGCCACTCGACCTAGGCTGGTCAATGGGCCTAGGTAGTCAAGGGGTGGTTTGGGAAAACGGAGATATCAATGGTAATGGGCTTGGAATGGCTTTCTAATAGCTGGTTATGGTATTACAAAGGGAGACCGGCGTTGAGCTGTATGGGTGACCTTTTCTAATACCAAAAAGTCTACTTAGGCTGCTTTAATGAAGAATATATGCATGAACAAGACAGGAGTCGTGAAACGTACTACAAATTTTTTACTACTATGCAATACAATAAAGTCGTAGTCAAAGTATAGAACAGAGTCCAAGTCCCATCAGTCCAAAACTAGAGTATGAGAACTTATCACAAGCTCCTCCTATCATTCTGTCCTTGTTTCGTTCGACATCATACCATCTCTTATTTCCTTTTCCCTTGTCATGATGACCATGAGGGAATTGTGTTCCATCACCTTCCGATACGTAGCTCTTACATCCTCATCGAACTATGGCGAAATCGCGTGATACCATGAAGGTGGGTAAGCGCAAACGTCTCCAGTAAGCGCCCAAGGCGCAAAAATTTTATAGGTAGAAATTTGATGCAATAGCCGACAGAGAGACATCATAATCCATCAAGATGCGCTCAAAGCCTCAATATAGATCCAGGTCTATGACCCGTTACTCTATGTACGCTAGGGAATAGGCTAAATTTCCTTACGCATACCCGAGGATCAGAGTAGAAGCAGCTACACTGACTCGGAAACATGGTTGCACCGAGCTAACTTTTTCGCCATTGTAAAATCGTGCTGTCGTCAGATCAGCAATTATTGCCAAGACCTATTAAGCTCAGCGGAGCATCTCTTAATTATGCTTGAGCAGCTTTATTGTCACACAAGGCAAGCAGTGAGATTGTTTTATATTAAATTTTTTCTTTTTTTTTTCCCAAAATCGGCGTATTCGGTTCTTCTTGGCGTAATCCTGGGACGGGCGATATGTCATAGGATAATGCGTCTCGGGATGCGCCTTTTTACTTTTCATCGTAAAATGAGAGAGCAGACGTCGCCATGACCTAATTGAGTAAAACAGGCAGCATGAACGGGAGATTCCATAGTGTGCGAGTAGAACACATGCTGATGCTGATGATGATGATGCAGTGTCTCGTGGATGAAAACTCAGTCGTCCAGGTGGCAGTTGATGGATTGGATTTCACTTAGAAGGCAGAACTTCAAGTATAAAAACGCTCCACAGAAACGCTCAACAATAGCTATCAACAGCTAGCTTCTCCGGTTTCTAACTACCTCAACGCTCGACAACCCAACAACAGCCTTCAGCGCCAATCTTCTCTCCATCAAAATGAAGTTCACAGCAACAACTCTCCTCGCACTAGCGGCCACCGTCCTCGCCCTCCCAGCCACCGAAGTGCAAGAAAAGCGTCAAGATGATCACGCCCATGCCGACATTTGCACTGATGCTAATCACGGTGGCTTTTGCATCAACTTCGGTCTCCGTGCCCTCGGAATCTCTCACTGCTGTAAGAAACTACCTTCACTCCACCAATTCCTCCAATTCTAGGACTATCCCTCTCACTAGCTTCCCTGAATACTGAGAACATAAAGGGGATTTCAAGAACGGGGGCGGCATTGACCTAACAGCCTTCAATGACCATCTCTCCTCCATTTTCCCTCACGAACAGGGTGCCGTCTGGACTTTGTATGAGTATGTCTCCCTGATTCTTCTCTTCTGCCAATTGGGCGTCTTGAGTTGGTTTGGAATGAAAGCTGAGTGGAAATAGAAATTTTGGATGCAGCGGCAGGAGCCTCGGCGGTATCGTTGCGCCGGGCATTGATAATTTGCAGAGCTTTGGCTTCAATGATATCGCCAGCTCTATCTCTGTTGTCTTCCAGTGAACTGTGGAGGGTGGTCGCAGGTGAGGGGTAATGAGAAGATGGTGTAGAGGAGAGAAGGGGTAAGAGGAGAAGGGATGAGAGCTCTACTCAACTATTGTCGCTCCTTCTTTTGTTAACTCACTGATTCGGTTAGTAAATATATGTTCTTGCGCAATATATCAAAACGTGATAGAATACAAAGTATTTGAGTAACACGATGTTAGCACACGGGTCGGTATGTGGGCGCTTTAGAAGGCGTGTGGTTTGCATAGAAGTCAGAGTCTAGTATTTCACTTTAAGGTTTTCTTGAAAGAAATGACCAAGGGACTCCGGTTTTTAGATTTTCAATGGAGTATAAGACATCGACTGGATAGTTCTCGTATACTGTTTTTAATTTTTCTCAGCATTTTCTGGGATTTCACCACTTGTGCTTACAGGAAGCATCTGAAAAGTCAATGACTAATGGCAATGGCAAAATATCAATAGACTAGATGATCAAGATTATTCGAAATGACATCTTGCATCTTCCAGGATTTCTTCTAACCAAGAATCTGTAATGGGGATTTGGCAAGTCTGTCGACTTGTATCGGATTCCGCCGTACGATATAAAATCACGCCGGATATCAGCTGATATACCCCTTTTTCTATGTACATATATATGGCTACTAGCCATTCTCAATAAAAGCAATTCAGTTCCTCATATCCCTCCCTGAGATAAGATTCGCTTCTCACAACAGAATCAATATTCCACCTGAATGACCTATAGATTATTCGTTAACATCAACGTGACTGAAATAGTATCGTGTTTTGTGGTGAGAGGCGAATCTTGTCTCAGGGAGGGAGATGAGGGACTGAACTGCTTTTATTGAGGATGGCTAGTAGGCCATATATATGTACATAGAAAAAGGGGTATATCAGCTGATATCCAGCGTGATATTGACCGTGATATTGTATGACGATATCTGATACAGCTCGGCAGACTAACCAAAATCCCCATGACATGTTTTGTTCACGTTGGATTAAGTCTAGATTTGGAGACTATTAAATTGTATAGAATGCACATAATACCATTACCTACTCAGTCTAGTTCGAACCATGCTACCTAATTCAAGAAAACCCAACAATGCTCCGAGTCTCCAATGCCAGTCCTAAAAGGCCCTAGACGACATCTACAGCCCTCAGGATGCCTAAAAAAAAAAAAAAAAAAAAAAAAGCCAGAGAGAGTCCGGTACTAGGAATACGCCCATCCAACGCCGTAGTCGGATGAAAAAAAAAAAAAAAAAAAAAAACCTCACAAGAACGCTCTAGACCTGATTACGACCCGAATAGTCCTTCTCCTCTTCAACCCATCCTTTCGCTCAACTTCATCATCTATTTCATAGACATCATACTTGCCACCACTGCCTGCGGTTGCAACATCAACTAGAGTTACACCATCCTCTTCATCCTCTTCCTCAACAGTCGAGTTCATTATCCGGGACCCCCACGACCCCTCCCCGAGGATCCCACCATCTACAAAAAACCCTTCGTGCCGGAAGTTCTTCGGAGGCCGCCCCTCAGACTACCGACTTTTCCCTTCTCCCCCGGAGTCAACTCCCCCATTTCACCCATTAAAAGGCCAATGGAGGAGCCACGCCGACTGCGGACTTCTCCAGCCTCACTGCCAGCACCTGGTACGCCCAAAGCGCTACGACGTTCAACACGCAAGCCTTTGTATGTGTCAAGTTCCCGCTCAAGTCGGAGTGCCTTTTCTCGCTCTTCCCGGAGTTCTCTCTCGGCGCGCTTGGCGGCAAGCTGAGCGGATGAATCTGAAGATTGCAATTCGTCAATTGTGGTTAGGAGGTTTGAGATCTTATCGCGTGCTTTATTGAGATCCTCAGTAATAGAGGTATTCTGTTTGTCTCGACGCTCGATTTGACTTTGAAGATCCTTGACTGTCCGGTCAACATTACGAATGCTGCGAGATTCTGATAGGCGCGTCGATTCTGAGGTCTCGAGAGCTTTCTCAAGCTGTGATGAGTTAGCATTGCTGAAGTCACCAGCTCTTTACTGGGGTGTCTTACCTCTTGAATTCGTCCGTGCAGGAATCGCACATCTTTTCCAGCTGATCCACTGTATCCCTTAGTCTCCAAATCCACAAGTCTAATCTGCAAATCTTTCAAAGACTTCTCAACTGCTGCTTTCTCTTTATGCAACTGTACATTTGACTCCCGTTCGGCAACAATATCCTTCTGAAGTTCTTGTGCTAGGGCCTCTGCCCTTCTCATCTTACCGACTGCGGCTGCGGCTATGTCTTCCTGCTGAGCAAGCCCAGATTTGAGTTCTAGGAGTTCGCGATCATAAGTTGCTGCATTTCGCATGGCCGGTGATTCGGACTGGGCCAAATCCTCAAGTTTAGAAGCCGCCTCTTGAAGACGCGATTCAAGCCGTCTCTTCTCCTCGATCGCAGAGTCCCTTTCCGCCGCAATGTCATCTACATTGGTGCGAAGAGCCCGCACTTGCGATAGTAGGCTTACAATTTTCGATTGTGCTTCATTATGAGCGTTCGCGGCTTCGTCACGAGATCTGGAAATGTCTAGAAGCGTCATTTCGAGGCGGCTCTTCTCTTTTGCCCACGTGGAAGAATTCAAAACTTCATCATCCCACTTGTTCCTTAACTCTTCAATCTCTTCCCGGAGCCGTCCATTCTCCTCCCGAATAAAGATCACATTCTCTCGTTCAAGATCAAGCTCATGCGTCAAGGCCAACAGCTCAGTTTGGTACTTCTTCCTTGTCTGCTCCATCGATGTCTCAGTGTCTTCGATGTCATGAGCGCGTTGACTGCGATAGTCTTCAAGCTCATTTTGCAGGCGCTTCTTCGCTTGTAGTGCGCTCTCTAAATCTGTCGATAAGTCTTCGACGCGTTCTTCGTATTGCTGGACTTGCCGCTGTAGATCTTCGACCATACTGTCCATTTGCTTTCGTTCGGCAATGATGGTGGCGTAAGTGTCCTCAGCTTCACGGGCTTGCGTCTTCGCGAACTGCTCGGCTCGAGAAGCTTTCAGCACAGCAATTTCTGCCTGTTCGAGCTTGCTGAAGTACTCATCTGCGCGCGCTTTGTATAGGCTTAGATCTGACGATACGTCGAGAAGCTTAGATGTCTCGCTGTCAAGCCGAATTTGGAGATCAGCGAACTCTTCCAATAGTTGATTGTGATTGGCTTGCTCTTGTTCGCGTTCGCAGGCAATGTCTTCGAGTTCGTTCTTGACGTTACGAAGTTCAACCTCCAATTCCACTTTTGCTTGTTTGAGGTCATCAAACGCCGTCTTGGCTTCTGCGAGATCCTGTACAGCATTGTTGTGTGATTGCACCAAAGACTTCCTCGATTGTTCTTGGGAATTGATGAGATCGAATAGCTCCTCGTGGGACTTGGTTTGGACCTCTTGATAAGACAGCTGTCCAGAACGTAGGTTGTGCTCTAGCACAGATACCTTCTTTGCAGAATCATCCAGCATATCATGAAGTCGGAAGTTTTCGCGCTCGAGTTTTTGTAGACGTCTTATTGATGGACTGTCATCCTGCCAGCCGTTCCTGACTGGGGATCGGTCAAGCTGGCTTTGGAGATGACGGTTCCGCATTTCCGCCATCTGGAGCTGATTTTGGACAAGTTCAAGTTCGGACGCTAGGTCCATGCGATTATTGTAAGTGATAGTATCTATAGTTCGGTCCGACCGAGCGGAGTCATTCGTAGCGTTACTAATGTGCCTCTGGTTCGTGGGAGTGTTCGTTCGAGAAAAGGGCCTCCGATTCTCGCTGTCTTTTCGATATTGGGTCGGAGATCGGCGGGCATTCGCTTGATTCACCTGACTGTTATTCATCTCTTCTAATAATGCGCGTTTCGAGTTAGTATAACGGGCGTCAATGTCATTGAGCTCGTCTTCATGTCTGTCCCGAAGTTCGTCTAGTAGGGCTTCGGCGCGAGAGTAACGCTCGGTAGCCACGCGCAAAGCTTGGTGTGCAGCTTCAAGCCGCTCAGCCATATTGACTGCTTTCGAGATGTCTGCTTTGGCAGCATCATAGGTGATGGATACATTGCCAGATTCGGGATCGAAAACTTTGCGAAGAAGCATTAACTGATTACGACACTCCTCTAGCTCTCGATTGGCGTTATCCAAAGATGTCTGAACTGTCCGAGTATTTGCTTGGGCTTGAGTTCGCAACTGCCTTTCGGTCTCAAGTTTTCGATTGGCCTCGGCCAACTGTAGATTGACGGTTGAAGCTTCCTTCTCCGCATTGCGGCTTGTCTTGTGTTCCCTTGTAATTTCATGGTTGAGATCTTCGAGGCTAAGAGAAAGTTTTTCTTTCTGCTTCTCCAAAGACGTCACGGCAAGTTGTACATCCTCTAACTGGCGGGAAAGGTGCTTGTTTTCGTCCTCAAGCTTTGATTTTTCGGCAGTGAGCTGGGTAATTCGTGACCGCTGAGAATCTCCCGCCCGCGAATTCGACCTCGCAATGTCTAAATTCTTTTGCTGTAGCTTGTTCAAGAGTGCCCGATTGTCATTCTCCGAGGCTGTCAGACGGCCTTTGATGGTGACTAGTTCACGCTCGAGGCGCTCTTTCTGCTGGTCATTTCGGAGCTTGAATGAATCTGAATCGGCAAGCATCTGAGTGAGACTGTGTACCTGTTCAGCAAGTTCATTACGTTCGGCTTCGAGCTGGTCGAGTTGGCTGTCCTTCGCGTCTAGTGCTTTTTGTTGAGCTGCTTGTCGTTCCATGGAGATTTTGGCCTGTGTACGTTGCGCGGCGGCATCGGCATCCAGTTTCTCCTCCTGCAATTTGAGAAATTGTTCGCGTAGACCTCGAAGTTCACTCTGATACTCCTTTCGTTCTTTCTCCACGGCAGCACGCGACTCAGTTGCCCGACGAAGAACATCTTGTTGGGCATATAACTCTTTCTCGATGGTGATCTTTGATTCGTTCAACGCATCGTAGTCGCGCTTCAGGGTATCGTACTTGTGCTCTCCAAGTAATTCGACGTCGTCTCGAGATTGCCGTTCTCTGCTCAACTCTCGCTGTACTTCAAAAAGCTGGGTTTTTAAGTCTTCTATTTGTTCTTCCAGAATCCTTCGGCCTTCACCAGATTTAACGTCTTCCGATATCTTCTCTTCTAGGAGGCGTTTGGCGTCAGCGGCCTCGCGCTCAAGGTGCTGCTTCTGAGACCGCATAGCATCTAGCTCAGCCTTCGCATCTCGTAGCCGGCTTTGTAGGTCGTCATGCTTCGATGCTAGTGTCCTCTTCTCGTCGTCGAAGACTCGACGATCTGATTCGTACTTTCTAAGGTCGGATTTGAGTATAGCTAGCTCGCTTTCTTTTCGTCTTATGAGATCTTCATAGCTGGATGATGTTGACGAGATGTCGGATATTTGCTGTCGAATCTGTCGATTCTCATCAAACAGCTCCTTAATCTGTCGTTTGCTTGCCTGTAGCTCCTTAGTGGATGCTGCAAGCTTGACGTCTAGATCTTGATCAGTTTTGAGAAGCTTCATCTCCAGGTCCTGAAGTTTGCGTTCTTTCAATCCTAGATGACTCTTCAACATCTTGATCTCCTGGTTCAGCGATTCTTCGGCTTGTGTTCGCTCAGATCTCGCTTGCTCTAATCCTTGGAGCTGTTGATTCAGTTGGGAGATCTGGTCCTCTAGGTCCCTTTTTTCGCCTTCCAACTTGCCGATGATTTGACCCGCTTGCTCGAGTTCCTTGCGCCATAGCTCGGCTTGCTCTTCTGTTCTCTTTTTCGCTTCAATTAGGTCATCAAGCTGATCCTCCAGTTTGTCTTGATCCTCCAAGGCGCCGGCTAGCTTTTCAGACAGCTCTGTTTCGCGCAACTGTAGTCGCTTAAAGATCTCTTCTTTATCGAGGGCCAATGCACGCTCACTTTCCAGTGTCTTCTGAATGCGCTGGACATCCATTTCAGCTCTTCTGCGTTCGTCTTCGACTCGCTGTCTGTCCTCGGCTTCTTGTTGCATCTTTTCCTCGAGCTTTTGGATTATCTCTTCTCGCTTCTTCACTTCGGCCGCTTGACGAGTGGCGCCCAACATAGGCCGCATGCGCACGAAGAGCTTCCACCATGGATTAGACTGGAGGTTAAGATAGACCTGAAAGTTCCGCTGTATTATCCTCGTAGCTTCGGCTCGGTAAAGCCGTTTGTGGGCAATGCGCCGTTGGATAAAGCCTCGAGCAGCAGACTGGAAACGTGAGATGATATCTCGAATGAGCGCATCTCTTTGCTCTTCAAGTTCAGCAAGAACACCGGCTCTGAAAAAGACCTTGGTGAGTCCAACACGATACATAGCTTTATCCAAGTTAAGCTTCTCCAATATCATTTTTGCCGCCACTTGTCCTTCAAGGTAGCTGCTAGGCATGTCGTTGCAGAGGACCTCATAACGTTGGCGGAACTCGACGAACGGGAGCCGATTTGGGAAGCCAGTCCGTGCAATCCGAATACCTTCAAGAACGCCATTACACCTAAGTTGGTCAAGCACGAGTGGAGCACTAAATTGTTTCGGCCTTTTCTTGTGATTTGGAAGGATGCACCGAACGAAGTGGGGATGGGTCGAATGAAGTTGGCCCATAAGTGTAGAAAGCTGCTCTTTATGACGCTGGGCAACAGTGCGGAACAGGCCCTTCTTCACGCGGCTGCGAGTTCCACCGGCCTCATCATCCGGATCTACACAGTCCGCAAAGAGGTTAGCGATATGTTTGTCCGATGATACTGAGAGCAGACGTGTGACGTTGTCATTCAGGGGATCTTTGTTCTTCTCCAGCCATCCTTCCGTTGAATATTCTACCTCAGCAGCATAGTGCGTTAGCATGAAACCTTGATTCAGTAGTGATCGCTTGTATTTCGAACTCTTGCGGTCCCATAGGGAGTGTAGCTTCTCGGTGAAGCTTCTATCAGTAGCTTTAGGCATTACAGAGTCTTCGTCTAAACATGAAAAGATGCCGATGGGGTTTGGTAATTCAATGAGATCAATCGTAGGCTGAAGATCGCGGCCGAAATCAATGAATTTCCACTCAATTTGTTCCCGAGCATATTCCTCCTGCTCGAGAACGAACATGTGGTGATTGAAGAATTGTTGCAACTTCTCGTTCGTGTAGTTAATGCATAGCTGCTCAAAGCTGTTCTCTTCGAAAATCTCGAATCCAGCGATATCAAGCACTCCAATAAAGTGGGAATCATCGGCGCTTGCCCCAGTCCGGTCAAGCTGGCGATTGATACGATCAACGAGATCTCCAAAACCACGTTCGTAGATACCTTTTGCGAGCGCATCTATGGCTAGACTAACCTGCTCCGGAGTCTGGACTTTCTCGACCCACTCTCGGCCAGCCTTGACGCGAGGATGGAGCAAAGCCTTGATGAAAGCGTCAGCGGGAATGCCTAGCAGCTGGCAAACTCGTTGAGCTTGAGCGATACCCTCTGGTTCAAGGGCCGCTTGGTCGGCCCGTCGGGATTCTTTTATAACCTTGATATTTCCGAGGTGGAGCACCGCTGCAATTGTTTTAAGGATGGACATTTGGTCCTTTTCAGTAAAGCCCATGATATGAAACGCCTCGATCAACGCATTCCACTCGTCACGGTCAGAGACTCCGGATATAGCGTCGTTTCCGTGCTTGGTATACTCGAAATCGTCTACATCCATGTCGTTCAACATGAGATCTCGCTTTATTTGATGATCAGATCCACGAAGTAGCTGGTAGAAGGCATGGTAATTGCGTTCGTTGGGGTTTAGCCTCACGACCCTAGACTTTTCCAAAAGATACCAGTCGATGAAGGCACCAGCGATCTGGCCCGAGCGTGTGAATTCAATTCTGATGAATTTTCCGAAACGGGACGAGTTATTGTTCCTGACCGTCTGTGCGTTCCCGAAAGCTTCGAGGATCGGGTTGGCTCTTAAGATTTGCTCGGACAAATTTGACAGTTGCCTCCCACCGGATTTTGCCCGTGGTGTATCTGATGTGGCGACTGCTGCAAGGTACTGTATAACCTTTTTTGTGTTTTCCGTTTTTCCAGCGCCAGACTCTCCGCTGGTTAATATTAGCACAGGACATTCTAAACAGGGCGAGAACTATACGTTACTAGAATGCTCTGGTTGGTACCTTCCTCAACAAGGTTCCGGAAAGCCTCATCCGCCATGGCGAAAATATGGGGTTTTGTTTCTTCCCGGCTCCTACCTCGATACATGTTGATGTAGTCTCGAGAGTATATCGGAAGTGGGCAGTAAGGATTTACTGTGACCAAAAACAATCCTGAGTATGTCTGAATCTATTAGCAGTTACAGATGAACGTATGAAGATCTCTCACATATATCAGATCAGCCTGATACCTCATATGCAGATTGTGAATGACCGACGGCTCATTTAAGTGTGTGAGTTCAGCCATATCATCTGCTTTATCAAATTTTGCTGGATTGACTTTGTCGACAGCCTCAGCATCGACCTCCTGCTGTGCGCCGTCGTCGCATTGGACGAGAAGCCGCCCCCCTTCAAGCTCTTCAACGACCCAGCCGCGGACAAAGGCTGTCTTTGGATCCCGCAGCCAGACGTAACGTCTTCCGGAGAAGTCATTCTCTCCTTCTATGCCCCGCACCTCTGGTATGTCTGCGGCGCCGTCGGCAATGAACTGAGGCGCAAATGTCCCAGCCGGGGCGCTGTTGCGATTCGAGCTGGATCGCAGCCGAGTCGAATTGCTGCGTCCTATCGGTGTGCTGCTGAGCTGGGAGAGAGACTGGTTGCGAGAGTGCGTCATGCCGCTTTGTGATTCCGCCAGCGGAGACGAGATGAGGACAGACTTGGGACGAGCAAGACTAGAAGTTGGTCCCGGAGACGGTGAAACAGACTGCCTTGCGAAAGGGCTGTTGCGCCATCTAGGGCCGTTCTGAGCAGGAGCGCTCATAGTGTGTCTATTGTTGCCGTCGGCAGGTGCGAGGTTGTGACTGCAATTACCTTCCTGTCGTTGCGCAAAGCATAATGTGATATAGTAGAGAGATAAAGAACGCTCTGCAAAATAAAGCAGCAGAGAGAATATATGTACAAGGATGCAGGCTCGAGCAGTCGAGCTGACGGTGGTAGATGGCGGGACTGCTTGGTTTGTTTACAGGCCGGCCAGCGCTCGAGCCCCCAGCAACCGTCGCGCCAAGGAAAGTAGGAGCGCGTCGATCCCAAGCCTAGCGCCAAGCCGACTACTTACTAAGCTAGTGCGCGACCGCTAAATGTCGAGCGGCAAGAGCCGTGATCTTTCCTAATTTCCAACTACTCGCCGCCTCCCTCCTCAGCTCCCCTTCAGCGTCTTCTTCACATCTCCACAGCACCTATCGCCATCTCTCTATCGAGGCGCCTTGAATCTTTGCGCATGCCAAGAGCCGATTTTATCACTTGCTTCTCGATATCCACATGCTGAAAAATATGCGACCGCACCCGTTTTACCGTTGAGACGCGCTGTGAGATCTCCAATAGCTTCGAGATGACCAACTATTCGCAGCCGCCCTACGGCATGATGCCATCGTATCCCTCGCCCGTGCAACAGCCGCACCACCAGCAGTACTCTGGGCCCGGCCCTTCGGATTCGCACCAGGGTTCCGTTGTAGAGAACTTCCAATACAACGGCGGCCTCCCAGGCCTAAATCTCCAGCATTATTCACAGAATAACCAACAGCTGCAGTACTCATACTGGCCCCCTCCGCCTGTTCCACCCTCCGACTCACATGGTGCAATTCCTTCCCTCCCCCACTTCATTACTTCTGGCGGGGTGGTGCCTCCTCCCCCCCCCCCTCCCGGCGCGCATTTGTATCCTCACGTCCCGCAACAGCCCGCCCAAGATGCGTTTACACCGAGCTCTACATCTATAGTCCCTACTTCATTCGAGCCGGTACATCAACCCGTGCCAGCGTCTCGGGGCCGTTTCACTGATCTTATGGAGACCGACAAGGAAGACGGTGAAGTCAGTGAAAGTGACCAAACGTCTCAGTCGGCAGTAGGAAGAGGCAGAGCACAGCCCGAGCCCCCTCGCTCTATTCCGAACACTTTGCTAGATGGACCACAAGGTGACAGCCAAAACGAGAGCCATCGCAGTGGTTTCAGTGCACGAGCGATTCACGCTCCAGCTCAGGATCAGTCGGCCTCCGGCACAATGCGTACGTAGATCCTAGGTATGCTCGAGAATAACATTACTGACTATTTCACAGAGCTTTCGCCGACTCACAAACTCCCACCGCAAAAAGCTACTGGAATAAAAGAGTTCGAGAATCTATCGCGTCAACGCGATGAAGCAAAGCAGTTCGTACGGGTTTTGCACGAAAATGATATCGGGTATACATCGCTCGCTGCTGAGGGACTGGATCCTTACCTTCTTGGGGATTTATACCGAGCAGCAAATCTTCCTTTCCAATTTCTACCCACTCGCGGTCCACTAGCATCTCGGGGACCGCCTGATACTCCTGCGAATGGACTACCCCCGTCGGTTATTGAATCGCAGACTAAGGACCTACAGCCTATGCCGCCTACCTTAATCAAAACTAGTGTGAGCCAAGTTCCACCCGCGAAGTCGGTGCCTTCTCCAATTGAACGTAAGGAGCCCGTCACTCGTGCAGAGTACATTGCTCGCTTGCAAGCCACGAGACGGTCCACCGCTACAGGAGCTACCGCCCCTATAGCCACCGCCGGTACCACGCCTCCACAGAAGACGCCGCCGGTTACTACCGTTAACACGAAACCGCCTGACAGGGCCACGCCACCCTCTACTGCGGTCTCTGTACCGAGTGTAAGCAATGGCAAGGAACGAGTGTCTGATGAAGAGAAAGCTCGCAAGACTGAACTAGCTCGTCAAAGACTTGAAGCATTTAAAGCAAAACGCGCAGCTTCGGCAGCGGCTCAAGCGTCCAGATCAACAAACGTTGCGCCTGTCCCTAACACTCCATCTTTCAATCCCCCTTTGCAAATTGTCGAGTTCCCGCAGCCACCATTTTCAAGTAGTCAACCTCTACCCGCTGTCGACGCCGTACAAAGCCCTCAACCCTACACACCATCTTCATTTTCTAGAATACCTGGTCTTTTCATGAATGCTTCTACTGCACCAAACAATGCAAATCCGCCTTCAGCGCCACAGGCACTGCAACAAGCCACGGATCGTCAGGGTATACCTAGAAAACGACCGGTCGCTTCCGATTTTGATGAAATGGCCACGCCCCGAGGTTCAGGTCCGGCATTCACCCGGCCGCTCGGGCAGTCTCCTCATGAACATGATACTGAGTCAATGATTATAGAAGTTAGCGATGATGAATCTGGTAGTAGTGTAATGGATCTTGACGATGATGAAGCTCCATCTTCAAAATTCGATGGTACCCCCATGTCAAGCCTCGGCCACAACGGGCAACAAACGCAACCCAATCGGACTTTGCCGGCCTTGTCAGACTTCCCATCTCGACCTGTATCATCAAGGCCGCCCTCAACTCTTGATACCCCACCTGTACACACTCCCACCGGTAACATTCAAGAGGCTCTTAGACAGAAAGAGGCTCAAGAGGCGCTTAAGCAGAAAGAGAAGGAAATTGCGGAGCTGAAACGGAAATTGATGCTTAAGGAGTCTCAAATGAAAAGTCGGTCCGGAAGCGAAAAGGAGCTGGCTGCCTCTTCTCCAGCGCCTAGCAAGCAGGAGATTATTCTTTACCCAAAGCAAGCCGATCCTGCCCCTCCCGCGGCTTCAATGTCTCCTCAAACGGTTCAAGCTGTTCCTCTCTCACAATCTGAAGAACTATCATTTCCTTCCAGTTCAATCTCGAAGGACGTATCACGCGAGGAATGGAAGAAACAGCGGCGTGCAGAGATCCAAGCTCGTCTTCCAGTTCTTAATGCCAAGATTGACGATGCAAATACCAAGATGGCCGAATTTGAGAGGTTGATAGCCGAGTACAAAGTCAACCATACCAAGTATATGCAAGATAGGGATTCACTTGTGAACGAGCTTGGGCGCCTTGATATAGATACAAATGATGTACACGGTATCGAACTGCAGGCCCATATGGACCAGACCCAGCCGCAGAAGGAAGCTGGACTCTCCTTAGAGGACCAAGGTAAAGGCTTCATTATCAGCCAAACCGCCTAGGCGGAATGCTAATGTTGGAACAGTCCATAGTACAGCAACAATCGCGGCTAACAATGTTGAGAACGCCAATGGTGTTCTCGAAGAGACTCTCAAAACACCTAAGTCCCAACCCGTAAAAGAATTGCCAAACATTTTGCAGGTCAATACTGCTCCGGTCGCGGGGCCATCTACTGCACAGCCATTAGTACCTGCAGCTTCTGCAGCGGTTGATGTTTGTATGTCAGATTCTCCATCTACCAAGCTGCTAGGCAAAACTTCGGTCAAAGATTCCTGGCCTTCTCAAGTAGATGAGCAGAATGCGTCTTTCGAAGCTTCCTCTTCCTCTAAAACGTTTGAAAAATCGGCGGGAATAGCTGAATCCCCAACGCCTGTCGACGACGATGAAGACTTCTATTCCCCGGAGCCTCCGGTCGCTGTTCCCACCAAAGACAAGCCCGATAGACATAAGACTCCTCAGTCTGTAGCAAAGTCCTTATCGGAGGAAGGTGAAGTTGACATGTCAGAATCGTCTGCATCTCCTGTCAATGAGGAGGATGAATATGAATGCGAGCGCCAAGAAGCGGTCGCTAGTCCCGTCGACCCAGGACCAGATAATGAGGACATTGATATTGCAAGCCCGTCTACACCTTCCTCGCCATCATCCCCATCATCATCGGATGAAGAGACTTATGGGCCCCCAGAGGTCGGGCAAAGAATGCCTGATGCTACAGCTAATACATCGGACAGAATTTCCCCATCGAACGATCAGACAGTCGAAGACAACAACCAGGGTGAAATGGATATCTCTATGTCATCTTCTGACGAGAGTGGTTCTAGCCAGCAGTCGTCTTCAGAATTGGTGAACAATAAGTCGATCTCCTCCAACAAAATGCCAGATTCTTCCATTGCTGTCACTGATGATTTAGCCTCTGAATTACAAGCTGTAACGAAGGAACCAATATCGGACGTCGAAATGGTATGTTAGATTCTTGAGCAAACCTCCAAGTTCTTAACGTAGAAAGGTCCCCGTGCATGGGGAAATTAAGCCGGTTCGGTTTGCTTCTTATGAAAGTCCGCTTCGAATGTTTAAATCCTATCGCTATCATCCTCACTACTCTCAAGATGTAGCTGGTGGCTATTTGTCTATGACATACAGCCATCAAATTGACCCAGAGAAACCGCTGTGTCGATTCGAGTCCGATGGAGGTATTTGCAACGATGACCAATGCGAAGGCCAGCATTTCCGGGAGATGGTTATAAGCGGTGCGTATCTAGATAGCGCATTTCATCGCCTTCTATCTTATTTCTCCTTGTACGCTAGCTAACCTGATCGTCTGCTATAGGTGAGAAAATATTAGTCCAACTCGGAACTGCAAATCCTGGAAAAACAAACGAAGATAAACAGCGCTGGAATGATGGTTTACGGCTGGTTCTCAAAGATCTTCGTCAAAAGAGCATCAAAGACCCCAATGGTATCGCTGAAGAGATCGCCAAATATCGTCGCCAATTCCTCAATGACGATAGCAGAGTTGTCAATCTATAACCTTGGCAGAACTGACCATCACTAGTAAGCTTAAGTCTGTAAGGGGTCCGGCAACTATCCCTGACCCAACTAGCCCTAAGCCTGGTAACAGTGTGTGCCTTGTATAGTAGTGTGCCATGGAGACTATGTCCCCTCGCACAGTGTTCCTTTTCTCTATGACGGTATCGTTTAACATCTACACCTTTCCAACGTCCATGCTTCCGAACCTGTCTTGGGAGAATCAAGTCTGCCCTTTCGATTACTTGACGGGAGCGCTCGTAGGACGGGTTATCTTCATTTCATTATTAGCATCGATACCCCTGCATGAATACGGAGTTGGTTGCATACTGCCTATCCTTTGGATAAGCACGAGCAATGACGCTCAATTTGGATCTTTCACAATAGCATAAGAGCCGGATCTCTTTCAGCAAGTAAATGACACTACCGCGTGAGAAAGATGGTATGCATCTCACGGGCTAGGAACGATGGTAGTTCATAGCCTAGTATATAGCCTCTTAGTGTGGTTTTCAAATTAGTCTTTTTTACTCTTGTGCATATAGTATTGCCTAGCGGAATGATTGTTTCATTCGACTTTTCCATTATATACCGAAACGACGATTTGTTACACTGCCTCGACAAACCTGCCTAGATTGGAGCCACGCCGGCTTTCTTTCCGCCGAACTTGTTCTGTAGCTACCCCGCATTGCGTCCCATCTCCCGTTACGGCATCCCGATCAGCGACTCAAGTACTTAGCTGCACTCCAAACTAGATGTTGAAACCATTACGGCAGTATTTAATGGATGTGTTGGTCGCTCTTGATGAATAGCTCAGTTGGGATGATCCATTCGTCCCCAATTCATTCTCCCTCGCCAAACATATATCCAAGTCTAGTCTGGTAGCTGCTGCTGCTGCTTAAATATGGCAGCACGCCAACCCTATTTCCAAGATGCAACATCTAACAGACATCCATTCTCAGTGGAAGGAAAAAGCGCTATCGTGACTGGCGCTGGTTCAGGTACGGGATCCTATGCACTGACTTCCAGCTTCTGCTAATCGTCATTCAAGGCATCAACTTCTCTTTCGCATCTTTACTTCTTTCACGGGGCTGCAATGTCCTTTTTGCCGACCTGGCCTTACGACCCGAAGCACAAAAAGTGGTGGACGAATATGTAGCAAAAACTGTAGGGGGGCCACGAGCTATTTTTCTGAAAACCGACGTGACAGACTGGAAACAGCTTTTTCACATGTTTGAGGTTGCAACCAAGGAGTTCGGGGTCATCGATATTGTATGCCCGGGCGCAGGAATCTACGATCCGTACTGGAGTAATTTCTGGCATCCTCCAGGCTCTGCAAAGTCGAAAGACGCTCCAGACGGCGGACGCTACGCAAGTTTAGACATCAATGTCACCCATCCAATTCGCTCGACGCAACTTGCGATCTCTCAGTTCCTAAACCCGAAGAATGGCGGCAAAGTTAGTATCACAAATCCAAAGCGAGTCATCATCATAAGCAGCATCGCCGGCCAAGTATCGAACCTAGCAACGCCCATTTACGTCGCAGCCAAGCATGCCATGAACGGCTTCGTCCGCTCACTCGGTCACCTTGACACAGAAATTGGCATTCGAGTAAATGCAGTCGCGCCGGGAGTGATTAAGACTCCACTCTGGACAGAGCATCCCGAGAAAATGACATTCTTGGACGCGGAGAAGGATGAGTGGGCCACGGCGGAGGAAGTTGCCGAAGCGATGGTTCGGTGTCTCGAAGATCCTGAATTAGGCGGTGGCACCATCGTCGAGGTCGGCGCGAAACAGACAAGAAAGGTCTCTCAGCTGAACGACCCGGGCCCAAGTGGACCAGGTCACACGGTGAGTAGGCTCCGCGACAACTACGAGGAGGTGTTTAGGTGGTTGGCGGAAGAGGGGTGGGGGCAGCGTGGGTGAAGAGCGAGGCGAACGTCTGCGAACGATTCCTCCGAGGGGGCGGACATGTATGATATGACAACCAAATATACTCTTCATTACTTGACTACGGGCCGGGTCTAGAATTGCGCATTGCGATATGTTAGGTAAGGTTGGCGTTTGAACTCAGTTGCCGGAGAAGCGGCTATCGAATGCTCGGCTTACTTCAGCAAAATTCGTCGACCCAACGGTCGGAGCATATTAAAACTGTAGATACAAGAAAGAGAATCTTGATCACGCAGGAATCAGATGCTTAAAGTATTTGACATGTAATTGGGGTGGAAATCCTTTCCGGCCGTGGAATGAAGTAAGCAGAGACCGACCCTGAACATCCTGCGGCATGTCAGGAGATGCGGGCTAGGCGATTTGATGGGAGCAGGTCCTTCTGGCAAGCGCGGATCCTGCTTAGTGTCACATTTCTAAGGCGCTGATTGATGCACGTCGTCTCAATGCGTACCTATCAATAGGTTCTTTTTCCCGGCGTTGCCACTTGCGACGATGGCGGGGCGGCATTTTTATGGAGGGGCTGCACTCAAAACGTCCTCCGCCTTAAGCTCTCCCAACAACACTACAACACTCTACCTCCTAATATCTGCAACTGCTTTCCATTCACTTTTTCGCTACAAGCACATCGAAAATACCCTCAGAAACCATGTCTTCTTCACTCGATCAATTGAAGGCCACTGGCACAGTAAGTGACCATTCACGACCTTCGTCCCGCCGGCCATGCCGGAGAAATACCACGCCGGGTTTTCAGGTATCGTCAAGTTTCAAGGTGCGCCAGCTAACTCCCTCTCTCTATAGACTGTCGTTTGCGACTCTGGTGATTTTGCAACCATCGACAAGTACAAGCCGCAAGATGCCACGACAAACCCCTCCCTTATCCTCGCCGCCTCCAAGAAGCCTGAGTACGCTAAGCTGATCGACGCCGCCGTCGAGTATGGCAAGATGCACGGCAGCAGCATCGAGGAGCAGGTCGACGCCACATTGGACAACTTGCTTGTGCAATTCGGCAAGGAAATTCTCAACATCATTCCCGGCAAGGTCTCAACAGAGGTCGACGCGAAGTTTTCTTTCGACACCGAAGCTTCGGTGAACAAGGCTCTTCACATCATCGACGTAGGTAGCCCAATCCAGGATCGGTATATGCATGGGCGCTAAGTGAGTGCAGCTCTACAAGGAAATTGGCATTCCCAAGGACCGGATCCTCATCAAGATCGCTTCGACATGGGAGGGCATCAAGGCCGCCGAGATCCTTCAGTCGAAGCACGGTGTCAACTGCAACTTGACCCTCATGTTCTCGCTGGTCCAGGCCATCGCTGCCGCTGAGGCCGGTGCGTACCTCATTTCTCCCTTCGTTGGCCGTATCCTCGACTGGTACAAGGCCGCGACGAAGAAGGAGTACTCTGCCGAGGAGGACCCTGGTGTCAAGAGCGTTCAGAGCATCTTCAACTACTATAAGAAGTTTGGCTACAAGACCATCGTTATGGGTGCGTCCTTCAGGAACATTGGCGAGATCACGGAACTCGCTGGATGCGATTATCTTACTATTGCTGTAAGTTTGCAGTGCTCAATAAACACGAGACGGTCTGCTGATAGTCAATAGCCCAATCTCCTGGAGCAGCTGTACAACTCCACCGACTCAGTCCCCAAGAAGCTCGATGCCTCGACGGCCACTTCCCTTAGCATTGAAAAGAAGACGTACATCACAAACGAAGCGAACTTCCGCTTCGACTTCAACGAAGAGCAGATGGCAGTGGAGAAGCTACGCGAGGGCATCTCGAAATTCGCAGCTGATGCTGTCACGCTCAAGGACATCCTTCGCAAGAAGATTGAGGCTTAAAAAAAAGTGTGCTCTCCGATGTCGGCAAGTCTGGTAGTTTAGTTATGACGAGATGAATATCACGGGTTGTATGCGCTTCATATTCTCCTCTCAACGAAGCGAGAATGGATTATGAACTGTAGCTATTTTCTAGATTGTTCAAGGATGAATACTAAAATACAGTTTCCATAATGTTCCACGTCATGATGAGTGAGTAGTGGTGTGGTGTGGTGTGCGGTGGGGGATTTGTGCTTGTAAGAAGGGTGGAGATATTAATCAGTGTGATTGGGCCAGACTCGAACACAGAACCCAAAGCCGTAAGCCGAGCGGGGGGGTTAGGATTGTGGCGGAACTCGCTTCTTGCGTCACTCCGAGGGCGAGAGCCCCGCATGGTGAGAAATCGAGGAGTTCGTTCAGCGGCTCACTCCCTCCATCCTCAAATCCCACTGAACATCTCCAAGCCCCCAAACCACAAGGATCGTTACATTGCGAAACTTAGGCAAACTGTAATAAACTGTCACAATGGTCAAGGCTGGTAAGTTGTGCCCCGGTTTTGGAAAGCGTCTTTCCGGTTGTGGAGAAGCGGGGCAGTTGTGCGGGAGCGAGATTGAGCAGATTGTTTTCACGACACCATTACGAGTGTCTGGACACGAGGCGAGGCGCTCAATTGGACGGTCCGGTGGCGGGAGAGGACCTTGATGGCACCTGGAGGACACCTTGCTGGCCTGTCAGTGTCAAGCAAGTGGCGCCGGGCTCCTGGTGCTCCCTCCTCAACCGCCACCGAGGCTCTAATCACGCGCCCTCGCGGCAGGCACCTTGATGGCGGCCACGGCCACTGCCACTGCCACTGCCACTGCCACTGCCACTGCCTGCGCCGCCGGGAATGGGGGATACGCGCTGTTGTCATTGTTAAAAGAAAGGACTGACATCGGGCAGTCGCTGTCCTCCGTGGAGACTCCAACGTCAAGGGAACCGTGACCTTTGAACAGACCGACGAGAGCAGCCCGACCACCATCTCATGGAACATCACCGGCCACGACGCCAACGCTGAGCGTGGCATGCATGTGCACGCCTTTGGCGACAACACCAACGGCTGCACCTCTGCCGGGCCTCACTGTAAGCCGCACCCCAAATGTTTCAATATGTAAAAGTGCTTCTGCAGATCGAAGCTGACGGAGGGCAGTCAACCCCTTCAACAAGACCCACGGTGCGCCCGCAGACGAGGAGCGTCACGTCGGGGACTTGGGCAACTTCAAGACGGATGGCCAGGGCAATGCCCAGGGATCCGTCACGGACAAGTTGATCAAGTTGATTGGATCCGAGAGCGTCATTGGCGTAAGCTTCCCTTCGAGTCTCCTCCATTCGTCACGAAGAGTTCCTAACGGCAGTAGCGTACCCTCGTCGTTCACGCCGGCACCGACGACCTCGGAAAGGGTGGCAACGAAGAGTCGAAGAAGACCGGCAACGCTGGTCCCCGCCCTGCCTGCGGCGTCATCGGTATCTCCGCTTAAATGGTTCGATGTTTACAAGGCCGGCGGCTGGCTGGCCTAGACTACAAATTGCCTGATTGGATACTGAGGAAGGCAAATTGAGGAGGACAGCGGGATCTATTCGATAATAAGATAATGCTGTGAGAATGGATAAAAGTACTTCTACGCTTTTTGCCTGGGCTTGTGACGATGGATGAGAGATGCTTGATGTCCCACTCTGCTACATGTATGCAGCGTAGCCCTGATTGGCTAGATTCACCTGTACCCACCTCATGATTTTGCAATAAGCTACCTTCCAGAGCCGTTTGAAAGGCATTTCGGGTGCGGACCGTGAAAGGCACCAGTGTTGCATAGGAGCACGTGGGACCTGCGGGAGTCGGTTTCGCCTAGACCCTTTCACCCCACAAACTCGGAGTTTTGTGGCAACGACAGATTTGACACGCCGAAGCTACCTAGCTACCACAACACCCCCGACCATACATAGAGTGCATTACCTTGTCAACAGTCCAATTGCACATACGCAAACAGCCAATCTCTTTCTCCTTCTGCCTTTTGCTCTAGGTGCGTTCATACTACCCTTGCCCCGCGGCAAGGTTCCAACTGTCCGTGCTTTTTGAGAACACGGTAGCTAACTTCAAGCACCCGAACATAGATTCGCAACCACCCGTTCCGTACAACATCATGGCTCAAATGGAAGCTAAGGTCAAGAGCGTGCTCTCTGGCGATACCGTGATCCTGCACAACATCAACAACCCAAAGCAAGAGCGCACGCTGAGCCTAGCATTCGTCTCCGCGCCTCGAATGCGGCGAGAGGGTGATGAGGTGCGTTATAGGATACCCATACACTTATTGAGGGAAGGAGTTGCAGTTGGCGGCGACCTGCATGAACCATGCAGCTTCCCGTCGGCAGGGGCCCCAAATTGTGGCCTCAGGCATTTTCTATTTCCTTGTGGTGGTTCGACAGAATGCAAGCTAACGTTGCGCCTCCAACAAATAGCCATTCGCCTTCGAATCCCGTGATTTCCTCCGCCGCCTACTTGTAGGCAAAGTCGTACACTTCCGCGTCCTCTACAAGATTCCTACCGGTGCCAATCGCGAGTACGGTGTCATTGCTCTGCCGAACAAGACGCAGCTACCCGAGCTCGCTGTCGCCGAAGGCTGGGCAAAGATACGGGATGATGCTGGCCGCAAGGATGATTCAGAAGAGGCTGCCTCTTACTTAGAGAAGCTTCAAGTGCTCGAAGCTAGGGCTAAGGCGGACTCGAAGGGCGTGTGGCAGGAGTCGGGAGGCAGGATTAGCTCGACGTCTGAATTAAGTGACCCGAAGAGCTTCGTAGACGAGCACAAGGGCAAAGCCATAGACGGTTAGGATTGAAGGTGTCACTGGGAGATTATTTGGGCTAACAAGGCATAGCAATTGTCGAGAAAGTACTCTCCGGCGACCGTCTCATCGTCCGACTCCTCCTGTCACCGACTGAACATGTTCAAACAATGGTTCTTATGGCTGGCATCCGAGCACCGTCGACAAAGCGCACAAATCCTTCGGATGGAAAGGAACAACCAGCTGAGCCCTTCGGTGAGGAAGCCCAGCAATTCGTCGAAACCAGGCTACTGCAGCGGAATGTTGTTATCAACGTTCTTGGGGTTAGCCCGAATGGACAGGTGGTGGCGAACGTCAAGCACCCCGTGAACGGCAACATTGCTCCATTCTTGCTCAAGGCTGGGCTGGCGAGATGTACAGATCATCATACAACACTACTAGGCCAGGAAATGAGCGTCCTGCGACAGGCCGAGAAGGCTGCGAGGGACAGCCGGCAAGGCCTCTTCAAGGGTCACGTTGCGCAGAAGTCGACCGCGCCTGGAGAGTTTGAGGCCGTGGTTAGCAGGATACAGAGTGCCGATACCCTCTTCCTACGGAACAAAGCTGGTGCTGAGAGGCGCATCAACTTGAGCAGCGTTCGACAGCCTAAGCCATCGGACCCCAAGCAAGCACCATGGCAAGCTGAAGCAAAGGAATTCCTTCGCAAGAAGCTGATTGGCAAGCATGTGAAGTTCACTATAGATGGAAAGCGCGCCGCCACCGAAGGCTACGATGAGCGAGAGATGGCCACAGTCACCTTCCAGGGCAAGAACGTCGGACTAGTACTTGTGGAGAACGGCATGGCATCTGTCATTCGGCACCGCCAGGAAGATACAGATAGAAGCCCCATCTACGATGATCTGCTTCTCGCTGAGCAAAAAGCACAGGAAGAGCAGAAGGGTCTCTGGTCGCCGAAAGCGCCCGCTGCTAAGCAATATGTCGACTACTCCGAGTCCCTGGAGAAGGCTAAGCGCCAGCTCACCCTTCTATCCCGCCAACGCAAGGTTCCTGCCATTGTGGATTTCGTAAAGTCGGGCTCTCGCTTCACCGTGCTGGTACCCCGTGAAAACGCTAAGCTTACCTTTGTCCTCTCTGGTATCCGTGCACCACGATCGGCGAGGAATCCCACCGACAAGGCCGAGCCCTTTGGGCAGGAAGCACATGACTTTGCGAATAGGCGAGTCGCGCAGCGAGATGTAGAGATTGATGTCGAAGACTGCGACAAGATGGGTGGCTTCATTGGTTCCTTGTACGTCAACCGAGAGAATTTTGCAAAGGCTCTGCTAGAAGAAGGCCTTGCGTCCGTACATGCCTACTCTGCCGAGAAATCCGGAAATGCGAATGAGCTCTTCGCCGCAGAACAGAAGGCCAAGGATGCCCGGAAAGGCATGTGGCACGATTACGACCCGGCACAGGACGAAGAGGAAGAGCCTACTGCTGTCGGTGCTGAAACCAACGGTACAAACGGTGAGGCAGCAACACGCCGAAAGGACTACCGTGACGTCGTCATTACGCACGTCGATGAGACGACAGGAAAACTAAAGATTCAACAAGTCGGGACCGGCACCGCGGCTCTTACCGAGCTCATGAACGCGTTCCGGAGTTTCCACCTCAACCCTACGAACAACCAACCGCTATTGAACCCTCCCAGAGCCGGCGACTTCGTAGCAGCAAAGTTCACGGCCGACGACGAATGGTACCGTGCGCGGATCCGACGCAACGACCGCGAGGCGAAGAAGGCCGAAGTCGTCTACATCGACTACGGAAACTCGGAAACGTTGCCCTGGTCGCGGCTCCGGCCGCTCACACAGCCGCAGTTCTCGCCCTCGTCAAAGCTTAAAGCTCAAGCGCTCGACGCGCAGCTCTCCTTCTGCCAGCTGCCCACGAACCCAGAGTACCTGGCCGACTTTGTCCACTTCATCGCGCAGGAGACAGCAGATCGGCAGCTGGTGGCAAACGTGGACCAGGTGGAAAAGGATGGTACGCTGTGGGTAACACTGTTCGATCCCAAGCAAAGTAAGACGGGGGAGCAGAGCATCAATGCGGAGGTCGTAGGCGAGGGCCTAGCGATGGTGCCAAAGAAGTTGAAGGCGTGGGAGCGTGGGAGCGGGGAGGTGTTGGGGGCGTTGGGGAAGAGGCAGGCGGAGGCGGTGGAGGAGAGGAGGGGGATGTGGGAGTATGGGGATTTGACCGAGGATGATTAGATGAATTAGGTTCCTGAATAAGTGTTGGAATTCCAGAGATGAAGGGGAGGTGGTGGTGCGTTTGTATTTTGATTAGGAAAATGAATTTGCGTGCATGATGGGGAATGGAGGGTCTGAAAACTCTGAGGGTGGGCCTGAGCGCCTTCCCTTTTTTTTTTTTTTTTTTTTTTTTGCATAGCGGGGGGGATTTTAAAAAGGAGATGGGAGAAATGATGATGATTGTCTCTGATGTCTTTTGAGCAATTTAGGTTAGATGTCATATGTGATGAGTTTCCTAGGATTTGCGAATGAGGGTCATAGTTGCTGCTGCTCATCCCCGTAGCTATTTCCTTCTATCGCTTACCCCGGGCGGCGAATAGGACTTTTGATGGCGAGTATGTGGTATATAAACATCTATTCGCTACGTTGTTGTGGTATCTCTCTTCTCTACAATTTGGCACGTTCGCGACTAAGATGATCTTTGGCGGGGTATATGGGCTTTCGGCTTTAAAAAAAAAACTACTTAATTCTACTACATTGGGAATGGGGTTCTAGTCTTTGGGTCTAAAATTCGACGTCGACTTGCCCTACGGGGTATTCTGCAGTCTTTCGGTCTCAAAAACTAACTTGGATACCTTGTATGGGGTTGAGATTGCGGAGTCCAAAATGTCTGAATGAGGAAGACCATGGCGGGCACTGGGTGGTGTCTGGGCGAAGTCTATGAGGTGGTCTAAAATTTCATGACGATCCGTCTCGTGGGGTTTGCACTTGTAGAGTTCTAAAACGGCAGAATAGGGAGGTGATGCTAGGGCTCGTGTGGAGGGTGGGTGCTGGCTTGTGGGTAGAGTTGTAGGAGACGAGTTTGAGGATTGGTTGTACGGGATGACTTGACGTTAAACAATATGTTGTTTGGTTTAAAAGCGGACTTTTAACTTTCCCATGGGAATTAGACACCGTCGTTCTAAATCACGATTTGCACGATGGCTATGGTGGATTCTGAGCGAGTGTAAAATCTTTCCTCAACTTATATACTGGATTTTGATTCAGTTAAAAAATCTTAACCTACAAAATGACTTTTCCCATGGGAATTGGATACTATGGTTCTAAAACACGATCTGGACGATGGCTATGGTAGATTCTAAGCGAGTGTAAAATCTTTCCTCAGCTGATATACGGGATTTAGATTTAGATTAGGAACCTATAACCCGCAAAATGATAGTTTGCAGTAGGTGAGGTGTGGGGAGTAGCTCTTTAAATGCTCTCTTTCCTTGCTGGAAGAATGGCTCCCTTTTCACGTCCTCACTTCGGCGCTGGATTAAAATACAAGAACTGCATCTGTATGTGGGTTTCAGTCTGAACTTGGGCTTTGAAATGAGCCATGGGGCTTATAATATAGTTTTAAAATTAGTCCTCCCTTTCTTTACGGGATTTGGAATGTGGATCTAAAAGATAGAGATATTAAAGCTGATAGGAGGGTTTGGGTAAGAGTTGTACGAGAAAAATTCGCGATTTAAGCGTGGAGTAGCTCGCTCAACGCAACATGTATTTTTTGATTTAAAATTGGTTGTGAAATCGAGCATCGGGTATCGCACTGGGGCTCTAAATGGCTTCGTAGAAATAATTCATGGTGAAGTCTAGGTAGAGGGTAAAATTTGACTTTGACCTATGTTATAAGTCGTGGATGTTGTGAGTCTAAAAGAGAAATACATAAGTATTTATGGCGGGCTCTGGGTGGCGTCTGGGTGGTGCTTAAAAAGACAAGTTAGGGGTTGTGTAGGATGACACGCTCAGTGTAAAATAACACGCTTTTTTAACCTAAAATACAACTCGCTTCTGGTCTATAGAGTTTACGTTGCAGTCTTAGAAAGAAAGGAAGCCAATATTATGATGGGTTCTGAGGGCGTCTTCAAAAATTGACGCGATGTTCTGTGTTTGTTCGATTTCAAGAATGGACAATGACCCTTTGTTGTGAGATTGGGACTATGGTCTAGTATTCGGAAACTAGACAACATAATGGGCTCTGGGGAATTGTAAGAGGTAGATAAAGAGCCGCGTAAGATTATTTGATGTAACATATGCTCTTTCAGTCTAAGTTTAGACCTTGACCTCTGCTATGGGATTTAGACTAGACAAAAAGACTGCAGAGATCAACCTATCGTGAATTCTAGGTAGAGTCTAGAATTTCACTTTAGTTTCTACAATAAGATTGTTCTCTACTTATTAATATCACCTGTTTCTACTATAGTTCGTCTGTTTTTCAGGCTTATATAGTCTCGCCACCGCCAGCCTCTAGTCAGGCGGGCCACTTACCCCCCTTCAATACATCAATATTTGCCTCAGTAATTGATGCTGCCTGATACGCGACAATTAAAAACCAGACTTAGGCCGTTGATATGGACATTTTTTCGTCTAAAATTCTCTGTAGCAGCTTACTATGATGGTTCTGGGGGAGTTGCAAGAGCTGCATTTGAAGTTTCGCCTAAATTTCCGAGACTCCTTCTCAATATGATTTCGGCGTTATAGCCTAAAATATATGACAAGTCTCGGAGGGAAGCTAAGAAGTTGACTTAGAATTCTGCTTTGCGGTTTGTGCTCCAAGTGACTTCGGTCTAAAATTTGATCCTGAACTCTGACACAGAGTTCGTGTTTTGGTCTAAAGGTTATCGAAATACCAGCCCGTTGTTGACTCTGAGTAGAGTCAAAGAGTAGTTTAGAAGGTGCTATAAAGTCCCAAGAACGGAGACAATGCGGTCGGGTGGTCGGCTGTCCAGAAAGAAAAGACCGTTCTAGGATATAGTTTCAGTTCGTCGCTAAACCAAAGTCCAGATCCAATTTACGGTAGATACTTTGGGGTTCTTAAGGGAATATTTGAAATCTTCAGTGTGACTAAAAGTTCGTAAGATCGAGCTATAATTACGCTCTTTGGAACAATTGAGGGTCTAGAATAAGAATGAGATTTTCTACTAAAAGTCTTGTAAGCACTTACGCATAGTAGACTCTGGGAAATCAAAAAGAGAGGTTGTCTTTATATATATAGTGCCAAAAAGCCGTATCGAAACAATCGATGCAATCTGCTGTCTGAAAACGACATGTGCAGGATATAAGGTTCGAACACTTCGTCAACAGATCTTGAAATATATTTAATAGACTCTGAGGAGGCGAAAGATAAGATATTCCGGTCTCATAATGCTAAAAATAGAACTTGTTAAGATGATATAGTCTGCTATCTGAAGGTCGCTATAGTATCGGGTTTACATTTTACTAGAAGGAAAGAAAGGACATGATAACATGTGCCGTCAAAAACCGTATAAGTTATTAATTACAAGATGTAGATTACATATTAAAAGATTTCCCGACAATATATATATAGAATTCAGCAGCCAGTCGAAAACACAGGTTCTACATATGCAATAGCGCCTAAACTTAAAATCTACCTCATCGATGCAAGCTACTGTCCGAAATTAAAAACCCGTTATAGGACTAGATGTCTTTTCTTTACTCAAAGAAAAATAATATAGATATGATGGTGCCAGTGGTCTAAAACGAGACTAGAGAAAGCAGAGGAATTGTCGCGTATCAGGCAGCATCAATTGCTAAGGCAAATATTGATGTATTGAAGGAGGGTAAGTGGCCTGCCTAGCTAGAGGCTGGCAATGGCGAGACTATATAGGCCTGGAAAACAGACCAACTATAATAGGATAGTAGAAACCTGTGACAGGAATCGGCATTTTCGCTGAAAGTATACAGGGGAAAGACAGATGTAGAATTTCGAGGCGAGAACATAAAAAAAAGGTTGACACAAACTGTAGCGCTAAAAGGGAACGCGGATGGTAGTCATAGTATCCATAGTCTGCTGTCTAAAATTGTTATGGGGATTTTTGGCTAGTCTGTCAAGCTGTATCAGATATCGACGTACGATATCACGGTCGATATCACGCCGGATATCACGCTGGATATCAGCTGATATACCCCTTTTTCATGTACATAAATATGGCCCGCTGGCCATCTTCAATCAACCAGTTCAGCTCCTCATCCCCCTCCCTGAGACAAGATTCGCCTCTCACCACAAAAATTTATACCAATCGACTCTATAGGCTTTGCTATCCCGGCCTAAAATTATAGAGCAGCCCCATCCTAGTTGTTTTTTTTGTTTTTTTTTAAAAAAAAAAAAAAAATTGCAAGCAGGGGATTTCCTTGGATTGTTCGGGAGGCTTATTATCACGGTGAAACGATCATAAAGGATCTTGTCTCCTAGGGAGTTTAAACATTGGTTCAACGAGGAATTATACTACGGTGGGGGGAGGCTGCGGAATATTTATCTAATTGCTTGTGGCCGTAAACGCTATCACTTCAAGAAGCTCATTATCTAAAAGGAATTGCGTAAGCTCGGAAAGGCGGTAGATTTTTGGTCTAAAAGAGCATTGTGTAATCGCCCATGACGTAGATATTAGCCTTGACGCCTAAGGATTCTACAATAAAGACCTCGAGGACTAGATGAAATTTTGTGTTAAACATATACAGCGTGTTTAAGGGGAGCTCTGATAGTAAAAACCTAAGGAAAGCCACTTGATGCCATTTCTCGCAAAATTAGTCTAGAAATCCGGTCCGGCACTTTCCGGGGACCTCAAAAGACCGAGTAAAATGACGAATGTAAATTTACGCCTGTCTAACAGGTACACAGCAACACTCGCATAGAATTTACTATTCGAAGATCTAAAATCTCGAAAGGACGAATATTGTGATCCAGCGACCGGAGTTCGGAAAATGTCCCGGCTTCCCAATTCTTCTAAAAATCAACCAATACGGAAAAAATGCGGTATAACCCGGACACGATGGATCCATGGGCTTGAGCAACCCTTTGGCCAACTTAAGAAATATTTCAAAAGTCCATGGGACATATTCGGGACACGAGTTCGGAAAGTGGAGATCGATGAAACTCGCGATGAGTGGTTTATGTCCGACTAAAATAGAAATTTGGAAGATGCAATGCGGTCTACTGTTTAAAATTGGGAGAATTTGTACCAAATGTGCTTCCCTCACGCATTTAAAGTACTGAAACCGTTGCCATGCAGAGCCAATGGTAGAATTTGGCAAATAGGTTGGTGGATCGATACGGCGAATCATCCCTTTTCCGCGCTGCTGCGCTTCTAGTGGAATGCGGAAGTAAACGTATGCGCCGCTGTCCAAAATAATTAACCATTCATACCGATGGGATCTAGCTCTCCCAGCTCCAAAAGTTGTCACATGTTTCTGCTATCCTACTATAGCTAACCTGTTTTTCAGGCCTATATAGTCCCGCCACTGCGAGCCTTTGGCTAGGCAGGCCACCTACCCCCCTTCAATACATCAATATTTGTTTCAGTAATTGATGCTGCCTGATGCGCGACAAAAGCACCTATTCCGGTGTCGTTCACTGTGCTCTGACTGTTCAGGTTGGAGATATACTATGAAGATAACTTCAGCTTTCCGAATACTTTCCCGACAAGAAACTAAAATGGCCTACATGTATGTGATTTTTTTTGGTAAGCAGTTCAGATGCAAGTTAAAATAGTTCTAGCGCTTGCAAGGCTTCTCAAGACGGAAAATTCAAATGCCATGATGTAGTCCGGAAGTAGAAGAATTGTGGTATGGGAGAAATATTAAACTTGTGCTAATTAGGGGTAGACTAAAATCAAACGGCGTAAAGACACAGAGGACCTCTTTTGTACAAACCCGTTAGCATTCGGGCATAAGTTTACTGAATGGAGGTTGGAAAGTGGTGGTCGCCCTCACATTCTAATAATGATCCCTAGACCGGGGTTGTGTTGGCCGTACTAGCCTACTTCACACATAGCACCAGTTGTCTACTTTTAGAGGGGTTCGTTAACCTATGGTATCATCGTATCCCAGAGTTTTCTTCGCTCAACATAGCTCCTAGAACTTGGGTAGAGGACAATGCGTGCGCAAGCATTCTATTAAAAGCCTGGCAAGGAAAGCTCATAAATATAGTAGAGCATAGAGCGCTGCATTAAGAGGGGTGCACGCGTGCTTTGTGGGACAGCACGGAAGTGTAAAAGAAGGAAACGAGTAGTGTCCATAGGTCCCAGAAGCCTATGCTATTCATTTTCACTATTCCCGCTAATATGGTAGAAAGATTTTAACGTCCTTTCGTACCATTAAATAGTGCGTTATCGCTTCGGACACTATAGCTCCAGAAGGATGTGCGGAGAGACTATAGGTGCGTCTTCCACCCAAAAAGTCCCGGGTCAAACGAGTAGGGTGATAAAATTGGATGACAAGCAGTGTTTAGAGGCCCACAATATGTTTCGCTATAGTCTAAGTAGTATTATTCTTGAAGTTCGTCCTATTAAACTATCTGGCTCATAGAACACAGCTTATAGACTTCTAAAAAATTTGGCTGGTAGAAAACTCATGTTCGCTGAAAAGTTCTCGGATACTTCAAAAGTGGGTGCAAGAGAGATGATGCGAAAAGAATGCAGCTCTTGACCTTCTCCTCTGGCATATAAAAGCGAGGAAATTCTGTCTGTCCCATTCCTCCACCCCGATACTATCTGCATCTCTTTCGCCTTAATAGGTGCCAATAATGCAAAATGTCTGCGCTTGCTTTAAAATATAGTGAACACGAGATTATGGCGAGAATTGAATCAAGACTACGAGCACTCTGAGAATGGTGAACTGAGTGCACGTGTCTTAAGGTAGAGTTTCAGCATGAGGAAGCAGAGAAAGTGGATCGGTTACAAAGCTGATGATGGGCACTCCGGCTGGATGCTGATGGCTATTGGTGTTGGTGGTTGTCTTCCTGCAGCTTTCTGCTGCGGGTGGTGTTGCTATCTTGTTTGTCGTGCTACTGCCCTTTCAGTAACCCGGGGCTGTGCATGGTGGCTGGAAAATGTAAATATAGTAAGGCATTGTGAGCTAACGCCACATCACCAGTCATATGGTCTCCGGACTGCACCAATTGTATTTACTCCGCAATCGATCTTGAGAAGAGACTGTCAGAATGTAGAGTTGATATTCCAATAATTCTTACCAATAAAATATATAGAAACCTTCGCGAAAGATCCTTGTATTCAAAAAAGGACGCTTTTTTATTGGATAAACAATCTCGAGTCGACTCTCGCATGTATATGGATACGTACTGGATATGTATAGCTGCAGCGACTGACCTTGAGGTGTTAACAAGAGGCTGCGACTCGTCATATTTGAACTGCAAGTTTCCTCTTTTCGACATTCTTCACCTCCATATCTTCTCTTCCCAATTCTTGCGTGACAACTCTTTTGAGGCGTAGACAAGCTAGTGTGGCGGCGAATCTGTGGCGTCATGGGCCTTTCATTTTAGATTCGTATTTCCCTCAGCCCCTTAGAGACAAGGCGGCTCCATTTTGCCGTCGCAGCGGTAACGGTCATGGTCATACGATTTCGAGGGAACGAAAAGTTCCGAGCAGCAGTGCAGAAAGAAGTTGTCTGCTGAGAGTTTGTAGAAAATGACCAGTTGCGATAACTGGCTCAAGTTGTAAGTTGTCCTCAACGCCCAAACCCTCACTCCGCTGCAGGGCACGGGGCCTTTCCGAGCTACCAAACATTGAATCTAGCCATGTCTTATTATAGTGGCTTTTGGAAGCCCCATGAGGATTGTCGTGCGAAAGCACTTTGACACAGTTTATACGGAACGGCTTTATCATGCTTAAAATTAAGACACCGGCCCTTCTTCTAGGCTAGCTTGAAGAAGATCACCCAATCAGGCCATGAGGCGCAAATTTATGATGCAGAGCATTCTAAATCGAGGTGAATGTGACAAATTTCGAGTTTCCGACCTGAAAGTCTTCGCCAGGAACCCCTCGACCAAGCTTTTCGAATTCAAGGAATGAGCATTAGGCCGGCTTGGCTACGAAACAACTGGCCTCTGGTTGATACAAGTAGCCAGCAGAAAGGGCTGCGGGAGATGATTTATAGGGGGACTGTTTTAATCCTGCGGGGATGGCGGGATGAGTAGTAAGGGGTTTGGTGCCACCGCATTCTCGGGCAAGGCCGGGGAGGACTTGTGAAAGGATATCTCACGACCGAAAAGGCTGAGAATGCATGCCGAAAGGGCACTGAGGCTGCGCCGAGCTGCTCTGAGCAGCTGTGTGACGATAGCATCGTGCTGATTGCGTCGCTACGCAAGGGCTAAATACTTGCAGAAGAAAAGCAAAAGGCGACTGGCACGTTCTGTATCACCAATCCCCAACTCCGCCTCTTAATCGCTTCTACGCATCATCCACCCATCCAGTGGAAATGTCTCGAAACCCCATTATTTGCTCCTCTTGCGTCGGCATAATTGAACGTGTCGTCAGCTGTCATGATACGCTGTCCCCATCGGTCGGAGGGCTGACCCGGCAATCCATCATCATCATCCACCATCCCTCCACCGCCAATAATCGGTCCACAATTGCTGGCGGTTGTTGGGACTTCCGGTCCCTCTGTGTCGCAGTATCGGGGGCTGCGCACGCACCTTTGATCTTTGAAACTGCAGATCGAGGTGCATGGCCCGGCTCTAGATCCATTTCCTGCGAGATTGTTTGCGGATCATGCCAAGCTCGCTGAACTCCTCGAAGCATGTGGCGGCATTCCAATAATATTTTGATGGGCTCCATTGGCGGACGAGCCAGCGAATGATACCACTCACGGCGCCTCCGCCTATGCAGCCACCGTCCAAGAGCATGAGCGCATGCATCTGACTAAATTGCACCCAACCTGCAGTGTTGACCGACACGCTCTCCTTCCACTCTCCTTCTCTCTCACGCTTCATGGTGTCCCATCGTATCGCCCTCAGTCTTTCGCCGACTTTAGCTCTTTGCGTCTTGTTATTTCGACGCGTGCTCGCTGACCGCGAGTGCTTTTTGGTTTTATTTTCTTCTCGTTAAGCATTGTCGCTCGCTATTTACCGAGATGGTGTTCTCTACTCAGGGTGGCCTGGATGCCGCACCCCTACTGAGAGCTGAATTTGACGAGAAGCTAGAAGGATGTAAGATATAACTGCCCTTATTTCAAAAATATCGTGCTGACTTTTTCAATCCTTATAGTCCGGCAAAGCTCAGTATGGCGTAGCGTCGAGCCCTTCGTAGGGAAGGTCTCCGGCCTAGCCCGACCGTGTATTCACGCATTGCGACCCTCTTTCCTATCCCGATCGAATAGCGGTTCTCCAAAAGCCCTACACCCCACGGCGTGGCTCGATGGACTTCGCGGTATAGCAGCCTTCTTCGTTTTCATATACCACTTTCAACACGAGTATCACAAAGCGTACAATTTTGGATACGGAGGAGCAGGCCCTGACAAACATGGACTGGAGGACCACTGGTTGATTCAACTACCAATCATTCGCCTCATCTTTACTGGAGGACCTATGGTATCCGTTTTCTGGGTGCTTTCCGGCATTTCTCTATCCCTTAAACCCATTAAGCTCGCCCGGTCGCAATCATGGGACAAATTCTTCGACACAATGTTCTCTTCCGTCTTCCGTCGAATGCTTCGGCTCTACATCCCCGTCTTCTTCGTCCAGGTTTGCGTCCTACTCGCGACCTTATTTGGTCTCTACAATAACGCGCACCGGCTATCGAAGGACTGGCCCTTTTATGGCACCAATGAAGTCCAACATGAAGTCAAGGACTCCGCCGTTGCTCAAATCGCAGACTGGTCACTTACAATGTGGAAATTCCTCAACCCATTCGTTCCCATTCGGCCGAAGTATGATGTGCACCTCTGGACCATCCAACTCGAATACCGCAACTCCATCGTCCTCTTCGCAACCCTAATCGGCTACGCAAAGCTCAAAGCACACATCCGCGTTTACTTAACCATCGCACTATATGCATTCCTCGTCCTCATCGAACAAGGTGACGTCGGCCTCTTTATTGCAGGAATGGGCTGCGCAGAATTCCTCCTCATCCTCGACGAGCGCAGCAAGAAACCGCTCCCTTCCCCGACCACTGACTCCTTTCCCGACACACAGAGCCGACGCTCCCGCTTCTCATGGGCCATTGTCTACGTGCTAGGTCTTTGGCTCCTGTCCTGGCCCGCCTGGGGCGGCGAGCGCACGCCGGGCTATGGAACCATCCAAGCGCTCACTCCGTCCTTCATCAAGAGCGCAGAACTCACATACCAGCGCCTCGGCGCCGCTGTCACGCTGCTCGGCCTCTGCGGTGCGCCGTTCCTGCGCGTCCCCTTCGAACATCCGCTCTCGGTCTACCTCGGCAAGATCTCGTTCCCGCTATATATAGTGCACGGGCCCATCAATCATATCGTCGGCGAGGCGCTGGTCCCATTTTTCTGGGACCTAGTTGGCGATGAGAGTCTGGTGCGGTACGAGTTCGGGGTCTTCCTGGCATGGATCGTGTGTGCGGTTTTGGTGGTCTGGAGCGCGGATGTGGTGATGAGGGTTGTGGATGGGCCGAGCGTGCGGTTCGGGAGGTGGTTGCAGAATAGATGGGCTGTGTAGATTTGCAGTTTTCCCGATTGCGGCTTTGTAGCGTTCTGTGCATTGTTATGGCGTTTTTTTTTTTTTTCTTTATCTTTAAGAATATTTTCTTTTGTTTTGGTTTGGACGCCGGAAGGCGCCGGCGGATTGCCGTAGGATATCTGGGTATGGTCAATCCTGAGCCCGACATTGCATCAAGTTATATGGATTCGGTCTGTTGCATATTCGATGGTGGTTTATGTCTACACTGGTACATGGAGCTTGTTGACGTATAAGAAGTTGGAGTATCATCATCACATCGAGTGCGAGATTAAGACCGTAATTGCAGAATACGGATTATTAATATCTCCATCCTAATCGTCAAAAGTTCCCCAGCGGCCAAATCTCGTACCTTCCCGACCGGGGTCGGTATTATTTCCTCAAGAGCATTGTCGATTTGAAATCATGCTCTTGATCCGCAGTGCTTTTTGTTGAGAGTTTCGCCCCGTTCAATAAGGATATAAAACACGGATATCAAACGGGATGGTTTCACGTGCAGAATGACGTCGACAGTCTACCTACTAAGTTCTCGATTTCGACCTTGCTTCTCTCACGGCCACGGGACTCGGAGCCACGGGGGACGCGATTACTGTGTGGATCTGGAGGAATCAAGATTCGTGCAAGTCGCACGTTTCAATGGGACTGGGTGATCGAAAACAAACTCGGCGCTTCGATTTGCTGTTGTAGGTGCCTAAGAATATGCCATGACGTCCAGAATCGTGCGGGTTGGTGGATTAAAGGAGTAGGGCAAGAATCAGTCCTATCAGATTTTGTAATTGAGTGAGGGGTATGTACAGGTTGACAAGGACTGCTGCAGCGGGTATTGTTGTATGTGTTCCTGTACTTCGCTTTGGACATTTTTAGTTCGTTTACTGCCGCTGCTATAAATATAGCTTTGAGATTGCGGGTGCTTGCGAGGGAAGTCTACGCTGAGGGTTTGACACACATATTAGTGGGAGAATGCAGTTTATTTGGAATTCTTTGCTGTCGGACAGATTGTGTTATCAGGCAGAACACTGCATCTCAAATATATGAAGCACTCGGAGTATACTCAAGTTGAAAATCCATGCTCTGATTCCATGGAGAAGGCAAGCCATGGAGGTTTACTTTGATTGAATGTTTGTTTTACTGTTTTTTAAATCATTATCGGGACGCGAATTGGGGATATTATGGGTATGTGTTGGAGCGAATAAGCGCGTTGGATATAATAACGTCGATTACCAAAAAACTGAATAGTGAACTAGATTTACCCGATGGACAGGCACAGCTACTTTAGTTCGGATATTGACTGACAGCCAGCCATAGTCTTAAAAACTACCGTAGAAGCCTTATTTAGCAGAGCGATATTGCTAGAGATTGAAATGGTTTGAATATTGCTGGGAGGAACGAGTGGAAAAGCATCCCAAAAAAAGCTACCTTGGGGCTATAAGACTTTCAATCCAGTTCAAGCGATTCGCGCTCGACTGTTATTAGATATATTTTCGTGGCTTGCTTAACTGGATATTTATTAAAAAATGTCGAATATTTTTATGCTCGATATTATGCTCGATCTTCTCTTAACGGGTTATATCAGGATAATGAAATTATGGAGAAGGAGAAGAAACACAGTGAAGCATAACACCGATACGTTGACTACGAGTCATAATTCTTCCACAGGGCAGAGTAAATCTGAACTTATTACATCGACGCCAAGTAAGCTAGATAACATCTTAATTATAGAAAGACTAGAAGAGAAGTGTGGCAACACATCCAATGACATCTGTACATGTAGAGAAGTGGATTTGCAGTTGAGATTAAAGTCGTCGGTACAAACCTACGAATCCAAAGACACATAAGTGGAAAATTCAATCAAGCACTTTCTCAGGAACCCCTTAGAAGATAAAACAAGACCACATCCAAGCAGATATATTTCCTATTTTCTGCACAATGAGCAGGATATTTGAAAACTGTCGCGAGCTGCAGACCGAACTCTTCTAAAAGGGGATGGTTGGTTTCACTTTCATATACTACTACAGCAATTACGAAAGAGCCTTCTTCTTTTCATATACCGTGCAAGTTTTCATAATTTCTTATATCTATATTGCACCATGATAGTTAGCACAAGCCGGGGTTCTCAGAGTCCTGTCTAGTACAGTACTGCTCACGGCATCATTTTTGGATCATCATTTCACCAATTCGCCGTTTAATTCAGATTCGATACTATTGGAAGCAGTACTATTAGATACTGTTACAATATCATTAATCTCCTATCTAATATTCCTTAGAATCCTGGGCATCTGTTGGCTACAGGTCTGTACCGAATGCCTGCCGGCTCTATTGATTTTATTGCCTGATTCAATTCATTCAATTGGGAACTACTACGGACTCATTACATTAACAGACGGAATTGCTTGCTCCAAACATTAGACTGAATGTAGTAATAAATTCTAACTAAAGAAAACAATGGATTTTTGAGATTTAGAGGCAATACAGTGCTATTTATGTTTAGCTCTTGCATGATAGCTCAGACATCACTTGATCCATATTCGATGCAGTAGAACGAATGCATATTGCTACGACTATTGATAACTCTTTGTACGTAGGAAGGGACTTCTCAGATATAGAGAAAGCGCTAATATATTTTTTGAAGTCGAAAACGATCTTAATGTTTAATATGGAGACTGAAAGCCAGAAAGAATCTTTTAGAGGATTCTTTGCGTCGTGTAAGCAAGAGTGGGTGGAGACTGTATGGGGTTGTATTGATGGATGTATTGATGATTGTGCTGATGGTGGTCCTGACCTGTCGGTCAAGATACAGTAGAGAAATATATAGGACATGAGACTGCTTAGCCAAAAGCTGTATAGCTGGACCCGCACGTGACCCGGGCTTCCACGTCGAGAAAGCAAAACGGGTTGGAACTGTAAGGATTGCGAGAGCTACTGTAGAAGAGCTTGCGTGAACCGATTAGTTCCACAGTCGGCCATTGAGCATAAATAACTATAACCGAAGCTGGCTCATTGATAAGTATATTACGGTCGAAATTGTCGCGTATCAGGCAGCATCAATTGCTGAGGCAAATATTGATGTATTGAAGGAGAGTAAGTGGCCTGCCTAGCCAGAGGCTGGCAGTGGCGAGACTATATAGGTCTGAAAACAGACCAACTATAACAGGATAGTAGAAAAACGTGACAGAAATGCTACTCGACTAGCATTGAAGGATTAGAACCACCTCGAAGCCGGCATTATACCCTCCCGCTCTCGGGCTCACAATAGTATTATCCAACGCATTTCTCCTGGGAACCGGAAACGTATGTTTTTATGAAAGACTAATCACTGTACGTGAAAATTTCTGGTATATATTTCCTATTAGGAGGCGAAAGCATCCCTTTTCATTCTATCTCAAAATTAAGATTCATACTCATAAGGGTCAATGGAAATCACAAAAGTATAGCTACATCTATTCTATCACATACTTCGCACGATTATTTCTGATGAGCAGTTGATTGTCACTACTGTTTATCCTTTGCTCCTGAAGGAACTTGTGCTCATTAATCCAAGGGATCCCTGATAGTAGCCTTAATCAAAAAAGGTCGATCAAGTGTAAGCATGCAGTAAAGCTTCTGTAACAGCTAACATCCTTATATGGATAAGCATCTGTAGTAGCTTCCGAATCCTAAATGGGTTATTTAGTTGGCGAGGAGCAAATGTTGTGATTGTATTGGGACGACTTACCGATAAACTATCTCAATCTCATGGTAACATACGAGGCATAGAAAGACAGTATAAGGTGAATATTACGTTCTATGTAAAGCCTTTTCTGGAACCAAGTCTAGATTTACGAGTGTTCTATAGAAGATAATAACAGGAGACTCTAGTTGTGAGGAATGCTTATATCAGAGTATCAGAAGGGAGCCATTTTTGTAGTGGAACTACGTTTCCTCTACAAATGAACAGATTAGAATCCAGATTCACAACTATGTTTTTTGTTCCACTCCTCGTCATGATAAACGACTCTAATATGATAATGTTGGGGATAAAGCGTCGAGTTGCCTGTCAGCTTTCGAGGCAGCTAGTGCTCAAATGTCGCTCAGTCTCATACTCGGCTTCACTATCCTATCTTGGACAGTCAATCGTCAATTTAATCTTGAAAATAGATATGATTCCATGAACTATCGCGAGGGCATTGATGACCCAGTTGTTGTTGGTGGGCGGACAAGAATGGAGAAGGGACTGGGCGGCAGCGTTATGTAGAGCGCAAACCCTCAAACTGTTACATGACCTTAATTCTTGGATGGAAGTTTCCTACATACAACTGGGGCATATCATAGCCTTTAAGATACGATAACATGCTGATCAAGAATATTCTAAGCAACTAGGGCAAAGTAATGAAAGAATTGCGTATCATTCGCTCGATATGATTTATTTTGAAAATGTGTTACAAAGACTAAGTGGTTGTGCTAATCTAAATATAACGTGGATCTGAAGTTAGTTCAAACTTCAGTATCAAAGAAACCGCGCGTTTGGAATGGTGTTCATTCTAGCTAATAGGAAATCGATTTCGTTCTTGTTGTGTTGGCAGAACATTGAGAAACTCCCCTGATACGTCAGCAGTCTCTCAGACCTTAGAGTGATCGTTTAAAGTGGATGTATTGGCCAAAGAGGCAATAGGCCCATTCAATACCGTCCGTACGATATTGATGGATTTATAGATATATCACCCTCCACTGCAAGGTTCAATAACACTACAGGATTAAGGGCTGCTCCTACACCCGCCTGAATCGTTTCTAGGCAGCGGTTGGTGAGATTGAAAGCCCATTCTCTCAATATAGTACTTACTATTACTGCTGTTATCCTGGTAGACTCCCTGTGTCATTGGCATTAACTTTACGAGAGCTGAGTTCGGGTCATTTGCTTGTTAGACTCGGGATGAAAGACAGACCGTCTCAGCTGCATGCTAACTCTGTAGGGAACGAATGGCACATCGAGAACAAAATGTCTTATCGCTAGGTTCTCTGCCCTCGCGTCGCTTCCCCTATTCATTTAATCGCGGACTATGACTTTGCATTGGAGGTCGCTTAACACGGTGGGCAGGAGGTCGCGCGACACCTAATGTCGCCTAATGCGGGCCGATGCGATAGCGCTTCTCACCAGAATTTTTCCATGTTATTCATGATGCAGTTCTTCGCGTCAGTTCCACTGCTAGAGTCGTTACAGCAAGCCACCTCATGCCCAAAGTTTAAAATTGACACCGGTGAATAGCCGGGGGTTTGATGTTTGTAAGCGATGTGGCTACTAATCAGGTACGCCGCGTCGTTCTTGGCGACGCCCCGTCTTGTGAACCACACGACCCTAAAATCAGCTATTCCCCACTTGCTTAATAGGGTGGGATAAATCTAGGCACGGGCATCTATGGGACCCCTGCATTTTCTTTCTTATTCTAGGGAGGCTTCTGGCTCTAGTGCGTGGACGTAGTGATTTTATCTAGAGCTGCGAGGTTTATTGATAGTGCGCTTGGGAGGTCACTTTAGTTGTAGGATCTGATGCAGGGTTCTGTAGGGGAAAATAGATAGTCCTGGAAGTGATGGGCGGAGAACGTTGGGACTGTAGGAGGAGGGCAGGCCGCCACGGGAGACCGCTATTAGCGACATCGAACGCGTGTTACTAGAATACCGGAATCGATGCCTAGCTTAGACACTTAGGGGTCGAAGTGGGCATAAACGAAAGAGTGCCATTGCATCCAACAAGTAATGACCTCAGGACAATATCTCTACTCAAACATGGTAGGTAACGCTATGCTACTCAGCGTAGGAATCTGAGCACTCGGGAAAATGATTAAATGGTGAAAGCAGGAATCTCTGCAGAAGCTGTTTATGTACAAAATGGCCTTCCAGCAACGCCTTTAGTTGTCGTTACAAAGCATCATGACTAAAATGTCCATAAAGAATTCTGTGTGCTTCTTTGCTTCAAATCATTAAATATGGCGGCTAATGTCTCTTAGTGTGCTTCTGCTATCTAGCTTAGGGATGTTCGTCATTTATATACTCGTCAGGCTTAACGACAACAGGTCCTCCTCTGGGGAAAACAAACTCCCTTAGGTTAATATTCTTCTGCATATCCTGCTGAGGAAGCTGTGCAGAAATAACCCACTCATTCGCAAGGAGTTTTTCAACATTTAACGAGACTGGGAAGACCGTAAATTCTGATTCGGCCTCAGCCCTCTCGCCAGTGTGTTCCTTGATCGAACCTGGATCTGCCTCGTTGGTTGATGCTCTGCGGTCTGAGTCTGCGTCCTTTGGCCCGGCAGGTCGGAACCTCCCGAATATCATCGGGTATGCGCCGAGACAGGAGGTTGGACCCCATCTCTCTGACTTGCACATCGCGGCCATAGCTAGATCGATTGCCGTGGCATGTGGTTGTAGAGTTTGATCGTATAAAACGCGGGCAGCTCCGCGAAGCGAGATTGCATAAGCTTGAGTTGCAGTGAATCTATACACTTCGTGTATGATTCGAGTATGATCACCACCTAGAGCTGGTGCAGACAAATCCGGCTTTCGGGGCCATGGCCTTCGAGAGGGAGCAATGACTGTGGGATCATCTTTTGTAACCCAGTATTGCTGGTTTTTATAGGGCTTGTTGTCAACTCCGTAGTGGCCGATGGTGAAGATGTCCCAGTCGTCTCCGTACGGCGAGTGTAGGGGTAGTGCGGCATTCTGTAGGTAGCGTGCTCCGCGAGCGGCTTCGGTCATCTGAGCGCGAATCAAGACGTCCCAATCCGCATCGTCTTCCAGGATCAGTGCTGTTTGTATTTTCTCTTGAATCATCCTATCACACCCTTTAGCTGTGTCAAGATCTAGACTGTTTAAGAAATACTTACGATTGGTAGATATTGAGATGCGCGCGCCAGCAGCCAATTGTTCCTGCACCTTCTTCACCCTTCCAAAAATTTGGAAGCGCCTTTGGATGGATTTCCGAACCATTGACACCATCCACAAACTCAATGTCCAGGCCTGAGACTAAAGCCATTAAAGCCTGATAGTCCCTCTTATCAATCCGATGGGGCATTGAAATGGCATAAATCTTCTGGAAGCCAAGTGTTCGATTCTGAATGTCCCAAATTGGGTCATCTGAAGGCTCATCCACCACAAGATTTGGACGAACATTGCACAATGGTGTTGGAGGTGCCCGACTGCCTTTCAGGAATGTAGAAGGCAAGTTCTGCTCAAAATTACGACTAGAATGTAATTGAGTACTTGAAAACCAGAGAAAGCCTGAAAATATTGTGATACATATAGCCACGAGTTGAAAGGTTGGCCTAGTCATGGCGAAGGATGCGGTTTTGATAAGTATTAGGTGGTTGAGTGCGTGAATTCCACTACTACAGTGCACGCAATAAGTAGAAATAAAAAGTCGAAAAGAATGACAATTGGACAAAGAGAGTGACACTGACTGTACGTGGTGCCCGGAACGAGTGGAATCACGGTGCATATCAGAATTACAAGATCTAGTGGGAGATGTGACTAAGGAGCGAGATGCATTATTCCTTAAACCTTGGCCCTTTACCTTGCTACCATGGCTAAACTACCCAATTCCTTTTTGCTTGGGTTTCGCGATAACGCTTGTCGCTTCTGAGTATGGCTTGGTGCGAATGGGACGTGTCAGAAGGTGTCGCGTGCCTACTGTAAGACAGGCACATCCTATTAGCCCGGGCTGGGCTGGGCTGGGCTGGGCTGGGCTTGGCTGGCTGGCATAGAGCGGGATCTTTGCTAAGTAGCGCCTAAAGCGACCCAGTCTTCACAAGCAACGAGCTTAACGAGACGCCCGCTAGCCAAGTGGCTCATCAACAGGGCTCAATCTGTGCCAAGCTACTTTTCACAGCTGAGTGTTTAACTTAGAAACGACGGGAAATGGCCTGCGTTTATGGACCAATCGCAATTAGAGGAGGGGGCTTACTGCGCCAACCGGGGCCTGGCCTGGCCAAACTTTCTGCATTCTGTCTGGGCGGGCGATGTGGCACACGACATTGTTCCTCTTTGGGATTTCCTCGCTTTTTACTAAACATTTCTTATTTCTTAATTTTATCGTGCCTGAAGACTATTGCGGAGTCGAACGGCTTCTGTTCGTTTGCTCTTGTCTGGTATACTTCCTTGTCTTCCTTTAGTTCATTTCTTCAAGCTCGACATGGCATTTCATTCGCTATCGTCCGCCCTGATAGGTCGTCCGTCACCATCTTACCGGCCTAAACGATCATTTCGCAAGTTTTACATCGTTCTTTTCATTGTGGTTTTTGTCTTCCTGTGGCAGACGGGCGGCCTCAGGAATAAAGTAATTGAGGATGTAGAAGATGGAGTACCTCAAAATACCATCGCTCAAGAATCTCCGGAGAAGGTTGAGGTGGATTTACCCGTTATGGTTGATTCTTATGGACACCACAATGGACGCCATCACCATCAACCTGCACCCGCTGTGGTCATAGACTTGGATACGCAACCCACTCCCGCGCAAGAAGCAACAAATATTCAGAACATTGAGGAGCTGGGAGGCGTTTCCTTACCACAGGGCGTAGTTTCCACACCTTCTCCGGTAGCTGACAAACCAGTAAAATATAACAATAAGAACGAGGACAACAGAGCTAGGGTTAAAGGCAACGAGGCTGAGGGCTTGATCCACGAGGAGGATTCCGAACAGAATGACGTTGACACAATCGACAGAATCAAAGACTCCACAGGCGACAAGGTCGAACATGCTGCCAAATTGAATCATCTGGAAGATGACGACGGTTCTCTGACCGATTCCGGAAAGCCCCAGACTGGTGATAACCGGCAGGAGAGACTGAATGAGGACCACGCCCCCGACTCCTCAGAAATAGATATCGATGCTGAGGATCCTTCTGACGAGTTTGAAAATGTTCAGCATCCCATTGAGGCCCTGAAGGAAATGACACCCTGGAGCGCAAACTACAAATTGCCTCCATGGGAAGCGTGTGAAGAGCTAAAAAACAAGGCTGATGTGCTCGCTGACATGATTGTTGTACCATTCGAACAATCAGTAGAGGATGTTATTTTAGAGGGTTGGGAAGATGATTGGATTGCTAAGGCTCGCTATAACGGCCCCATTCTCGAGGAGCCTAAGATTGATTTCGTATACAATTGTATGTGTATTGAATTCGAGACATTGTGACATGCTAACATATGTTATAGGGGTCAATGGTTCTCAGGCAGAGTTTGTCACAACTATGCACCCGTACGAGATCAACTCTTCGCTCAACGACGCCGAAGGGCTCTGGCTTGAGTCCCACAGCACAAATAGATATCGAGAATGGAATGAATTACGATACTCTATACGTAGTGTGGAGAAATACGCTGGCAACTTTACCAATCGCATTCAAATCTTGGTGAATGCCTACCAGATCGAGGGCCCATCTAGGAATGGTTCATATATAGTCGGAAAGCAGAAGCCACACTGGCTAAAGGATAATTTAGAGACCGTTCAGGTTATTTCGCAGGAAGAATTCTTTGGTCCAGAGGAGAGGAAGTGTCTTCCTTCCTTTGACTCTTTGACAATCGAGAATCAACTTTACAATACTAAGTCGGAGACGGATAGGGTAGGTTTCGCATTCTTATTCTTATCATGGGCGTCAACTGACAGGGCTCAGCTTTTTGCTCTATCCGACGACATGCTCCTGGGAAAAGTACATGCGGCGTCCGATCTATACTCTCCGCTCTTCGGCCCGACTATGGGCTTTAAAGATAACGCATACAATACCCTAAAGCCGCCTTCTGATGAAGATGCAGAGCGGTTCGGCGAAAAGCCGTTCCTCATTTACACTTCTTGGCTACTGAATCGAAGATTTGGCGCGCGCAAACGCAAGGGCCAGATGCATTTTGGTCATTCATTGTCACGAAGCATCGCAAAGGAGGCTATCACTAGTTTCCCCAGGCCAGCAATGAGAAGCGCCGTCCAAAGGTTCCGTGGCGAGACGGGATTTCAACTCTACTCATGGTACGTGATGTTCCACTATACCATTGAGAGGCACCGGGAAGCACTTCTTTGGAGCTATATCATGCTCCGAAGCGATCTCGATGATGATGGCTATCTGGATTGGAAAGAACGCAAGAAGATTTTGAAGGAACTCTCGGAAGGCATGGGCAATGAGACTCCCGAGCTTTGGCGAGAACGAAATTATTATCACGTCCCCGAACATCTCGAAAAGGCGGGCCTTGAGCCCCCCAAGGTGAACACGGAAATTCTGTGGACGTCATTGGATGGCCCATCGATGATCAAAGACCTGGATTGTGATGCTTTCGATACAGAAGATTGCCTAGCGCCGGGATTCTCCATGCCTTCAAGTGACGCGATGGCTAGAAGTCCGGTATTCTCATCAGCTGCAATTTTCGACAGAATCGCGCGGCAGAATCCGCGTTGTGGCGATTGCCTTGTTAAGCTAATCCTGAATAGGAGACAACAAGGTCTCGGGGCACTTCTCCCATCTGCAAAAAGGAAGCCCAAGCAGCGGGAGGTGGTGGTTAAAGCGCTAATGAAATATCAGTATACAATCGTCAAGCCAGATGCCAATTTTTACATGGTTACAGATGCTGAGCAGGCGGAACATATTCTGCTTAAACCTCTGATCAAGCACAAAAAAGAAGTTGGGCAGATTTGCTTGAACGACGATGTCGCGTTGGCAAATGAGGAGGAGTTGGAGAAGTTGAGGCTAGTGATGGCAGAACTATTCGATGGTTTGTTGCCTGAGCCGTCCAGTTTTGAGAGGTAGCCAATGGCTTGGACTCGCTACTAGACGCTTGTAGATTCACGTGTATTTCACGAATAGATTTCATTTGATTTGATAAAGTGATCCAGTTGGAGACATTTCACGTGCAGGGATAATAAACTGGTAAGCACTACTGCAGGAACAAGCCGCAGGCGCCGAACTGGGGTGTGTTATGTTTTGGCCTTGAGCCCAGCTCTGTGATAAGGGTTGGGCAATTCACGTATTGGATGACGTTATTGGTACCTCGCCCGCATTCCGCATCCCCGAAGGGAAAGTAAGCCACGAGCGTGCTCATCCTTCAGCCACACGTACTTCGTTCTCCAGCTGACGTGAAGCAATTTACGCACGCGTCTGCCGGACTCGGGTCCTAATCCCGAATTGCATTCAGCTAGAAGCCATTTTTAGCATTAAATCAAAACCCCTCATTTTAAAATTTGTTTTGTGGGTCGTATACCGTTCCTAAAGAGGTAACGGGACATGCGACTGATCACTACTGCACAGCAAGTCTCGCGCCTCATCGCTAAATAGTGCTCATACTATGGCCGACCCTGGCATTGATGCTCGAGATCCCACCCTTTGTGGAGAGCCCATACGACAAATGGCATGAAAAGGAGCAATCCGCCCAGAAGTTTAGATTTGGACGGCATCGTGGCGGGATCTCGATAGCTATTAGAGGCTAGGGTTGTGTACGGATCACTGCTCAGGGGTTCCTGATGGACCCGAACCTATGAGCAAAATTAAATATCATGTCTATCTGCTGCTTGGGCTTCTCATATTCACCCACTGTCATTTTTGGCCGTTGAGCACTCTGCACTCAGCCTTTCAAGCTCACTGAGTAGCACCACTTTCGTTAATACAAAACACAGTCACTCATTTGTTTTCTTAATTTTTCGAATAATACCCTAATTATATAACCGCGATGAAGTCCATTTTAGCCCCTCTCTTTGCTACCGTTGCCGCTGCGGCCGATTACTACGGTGAATACCTTCCTTCCAGTTCTAGCTCTAGCTCAAAGATTGGATACACGACGATCAACCCTGGTCATGGAAAACCACCAGTCACTATCACTCAGCAGCACCAAGAGATCCCTACATATATCCCGGAGCACGGATATCGATCGACCACCGGCTCATGGTCGGACTACAAATGGGTCTCGACTATCATCAAAGACTACGATAGCTCTTCGGTGACCGTTACTGAGACTACTCAAAAGGTATCGTACACTTTATTTTTATCAAAATCTACCCTCCAATAATGTTTACAACTTTCATTGTGGAACGATTGTGTTGTTAAAGTTGAGCAAAGAATTAACGTTGAACAAGGTCACCGTGTACCACACCAAGACCACCGTCACTCACACAGAGACATCTATGGTATACGGAGCATATTCCGCCCCAACCGGCGCATATGCTACTGGAAATTACGGCAAGAATGCCACCACAACGACCAAGGTCTGGACCGAGCTCTATGAAAAATTCCACGAGGTCCCATATTGCGATCTAGGCCCTAGCGCTCTCCCTGGATATGCTGGATCCGGTTTATACAAGGATTGGGATGAAGGCAAGGACACCAACTACCAGCCTGTTGAAGTTTCAGAGTTCACCGGTGGGAAGTGGAAATACTACAAAGAGATTTACACTTACGGTCCACCCAAGCCTGCTGTCACCACCTACGATGCTCCTGGAACATACACTGTTGATGCATATGATCTCACAGTCAAAGAGACTTCGACTGCTGCTGCTGAGGCCCAGTGCACTGCCGGTGCTCACGAGGCCGTAACCTACGGTGGCTACACAACTGAAATATCGAAACCAACCACAATCACTGTCCCATATGGCGCCTATGAGTCTAAGAATGGAAAGACTAAGACTGTTGTGAAATATACGACCGTCACCTACACCGCGCCTGGGACATATACGGTTATCAAGCCTACCATCACGAAATACGAAACTGCCACAATCATTTTGTATCCGACTACTACAATCTATGAGCCTGGAGTCTATCATCATGACAAGGAGACTGTGACTATCACGAAGCCCGGCGAGGCCTATACTTGTAGCCTCAGCCATACCAAGCCAACGAGCTCATCTGCTTACCCGACTTCTTCCGAGGGCGACGACAAGCCATATGAGACTTCCAAGTCTTACGAGACACCTAAGGTTACCCCCACTCCTTATGAGACTCCCAAGCCGCACAATCCCTACCCGACCTACGGCCACTTCACCAACTCCAGCATCGTCTACCCGATTCCATCAACGACCCCAATTGATGTGTATTCGACCCCCTACCCGACCGAGACTCCAGCTACCCCAACTGAGACACCTTATGTCCCTACAGGAACCGCTGATCCCACGGACAGCGATCCCACCGAGACTGCCACGGCTACTGGGCCGAACATGCCTGACCCCTCTTCTGACTACGAAGAGCCAACAGAGGCTTATGGCAAGCCCGAAGCCGGCTACATTAAGCGTGGTGGCATGCTAGAGCGTCGCAACGCTGATGGGCCACTCAAACGAGGTGCTAAACCGGGCAAGCGTGTTATCCTTGTTTAAACGATTTGCACGACATAATTTCCTAGTCATAGGAGAAGGCTCTCCAGTAGTGATGAAAGCCGCTTGAGATAACAGTCAAATCTAAATTCCTTTGTACTTGCAATTTGATCATGCGGTGTCAGGTGTTTCTATATACCCGCGACGTCTATTTCAATCTTTCATTTTTGGACGAACATGGGAGGTGGTGGTTTGGGGATGATTTTTCGGGGATAATAGACGGATGTAGAGTAGACTTAATCTTCGATAATTCTAGTTGAGGTTGCGGTACAATTGCCTTTGTTACAATATCTACAGTGTCCACGAATAAAAACTTTCTCGCTATCTTCCATCTAGTTCTCCGATCCGTATATGCATTGGAGGCTTGACACCATGCTGTCTGGGTCGGACGCAATTCCTGGGCCGAAATCCAAGGTCGGCAAAGCTGCAGGGAAGCCACTAGAAGCTGCAGCTGTTGGGCCAGAAGATTTCCCTTCCAGCTTGTGTCATAGGCAGCCATAATTTTCCCCGAGTTCTTGGGGCGGAGTTGCGTCCCTAGGGGTCGGTCGAGTGCACGTCCACAATCGAAAAGTGGGTGCAGTGCCTGATCACCGGCGCTTCTGCGCTGCACTATACATGATCGCTAGTATGGTTGGCCATCGGGCATGCTTATCCCCGACAAGATGTACTGTAATGTAGATTAGGTTGGATTAGCATTTAGCATCCCGCGCTCCCGCCCTTTTCTCGTTAACCCGCCCTTAGTCTTATCCTCCCATTAGTGCAAGCCATAGCGAAGAATTTTGCTTGGCGGGGGTGTGTTCGGTCGTGCATGGAGTGTGGTGGCTGCCAACGTAGGCTCGACCGTTCGAAAACGAGACCGTTAGAGAGTGCCGATTTGAAAAATAGTTCTGCCTCTTTCCAGGGTGTTGTTCGAAGGGAAGATCCAGCGGATGTTCAATTGACATTACAGAAGGATTAATGGATCCTCGTCTAGGTTGGGTCTGATGCCATCAGAGACGTAGGAGACCCATAGCTCACTGGCGATTCTGCCAAATGGTTGAGCACTTTGCGAAACTAAAGAGGGTCCAAACTCCTGATAGCATTGATGACAATGCAGATCTCCATCCCTATCAACTATGTACCAACGTGTGATGCAAATGGGCACACTTGATTTGATGTTCAGATCCAGTGCTCACTTCCTTGGTCGGCGGTCTCGCGCTTCGTGGTCATAAACGATCTAGCCAAGCCTGCTGATGCCAGGATTAGATAGGTCCGTATTTTAGCGTAAGTGATGCGAGACATCAAATTCTGCGTATATCTTTGAAATCCCTGGTTTAAGGCCTCAGTATATGAATCAGGAGTGTGCCTGCAGGGTAGGATCCACATCGACACACGGGACTTAATTCAGCTCACACTGCGATGCCCTCCTGGCGCAGCTGAAAGGCTGAAGCCTACAGAGAGCCCAGAGTTTAGTCGCTATTGCTTCAGGATAATAACAAGGCTGCAAATTGGGCTCGCTTGACCAATGCTCGATGAGACCTGACTAGTTACTTGGCATCAACGTAGCGTTGGGAGGCGTTTCAGCCGCGCCGTAGACGTAGAGCCAAACAGGGTCCTGCGATGGGAAAGAGGTCTCGTGTGCTTCACGCTCTGGGCTAAGCTTTTTTAGACTAGCGTTCATTTTTATTTTTTCATAACTTATGCTTTCCGTGTTGTTGGAGTTATCTCTGAAGAAATAAAACATCTGTGAATAAGTGCTGACATAACAGTTTCAATAATCTCATTGAACCTTTTCATTTAGCTAAGGCTATAGATGGCACAAGCTTCTGGAGATCTTCTTACAACTCTGTTCTCTCATTGTTCTCCTACGTCTTTCTCAAATTCACTTCCAGGAATTCTGTCTAGCATACGATGCGTTCAGCGACTGTCCGTTGATCGCGATGCATAGAGATGAGAAGGGCCTCGTCGATCGCACCTTCACAAGAGAATGAAAACAGGATTCCGCGAAGAAAAGCCTTTTGTTGAGCTGCGGCCGCTTTCTCCAAGTATCAAATTTTGGTTGGTCGAAAAATCACTGCAGAATCCCAACCACCTGTGCTCTTTGCAATGTCGAATGCCTTTTCCCAATCAGTGAATTCGTAGTCTGCGCGTGTTTTCACGCCTGCAGGCTCTCCAATTTTCAAACCCCCCACCTCCACCAACTTGATCATTGTTAGAATTTCCTTTCTCCCATACATCCATTTCCCTTTCAGAGTCAAATTCTTGCGCATGACCTCAAAATACGGTATAGGAACGTCCTCACGAACGCCTCCCATTAGACTAATCCGGCCGCTATGTCGAATCGCGTAGATGCAGCTTTTGAAGTGCGAGGACTTCGCTGCCATGTCGGGTGAGATATCGAACACGGCATCGATCGCACCATTGCTCACTTCCTGAAGTTTGTTCGCATCCTTCTTTACATCTCCCGTAATCGCTACCGTCTTAACCCTCCCTTTTTCGAAGTTCCTAGCCAGCGCGCTCAATTTCGTTTCGTCCCTTCCCATAGCGACTACAGTAGCACCCATGGCTAGAGCTACTTGGACTGCACCACCACCGAACGCGCCGGTTGCGGGAGCTACAACAACTGTCTCGCCAGCTTGAAGATTGATATCGCGTAGCCCGCCATACACAACCAAAAACCGGCCGAGAGTGGCTAGATCAGCAATCGAGTATTTTAACTCCTTCAACAGTTTATTCTCATTGAGCACGTAGACATTCTCAAGAGGAGCCCGGCAATATTGCGCCCAAGTACCGTCCCGCCAGTTCTCACCCATTAGCTTCTTACTTCCTGGGCTGAAGCCTTCACTGAGGCCCATTAGGAATATACAGCTCTCATCGTCCCGACTGCGGATCGTGCAATCCACAAAGACCAAGTTTTCGACTTCAAGAGCCGTCGAATCGGGACCCAGAGAAGCAACGCGACCAATTGCACCAGCTTGTTATTAGAATTATATACGAGGATAGGCCTCAGTCAACTTACCTAGATCCTGGCGTGATAGGAGTTGGATAAGGATATTTGCGGGTCCCGTCATAGACTTCTTTGGCGTATGACAACACAGGCGCCGCAAGGATCTTCACAACAACTGATCCAGGGGTTGGTTGTGGGACCGAGACATTCTTGACCTCTAGTGGCCCGGCGTATACTGTCTGAACGAGGGCGCCCTGGGTCGCTGGCAATGAATAAGCTTCCATATTGAAAATCCTCGAATTCGAGATTCCTTGAAATTAAAATTCCACTACTATACGGATTAAGCTTCCATTCGGGCCTTTATAGTCACCCGTTATGTACTGGAGTTGTCGGTGTGTGTCGGCTATAGTAGTGGTTAGAGGCGGAGTTTCCATACTAAGTCCGAGAACTATTGCCATCCCCGCTAGTCCGGTACTTTAACACCCGCGATGTTCTATGGGCTAACGATTAACATCGTTTTTGAGTTTTGAAGTACCGTGTCGGATGGCAAATTAAGCCGGTGGGCCGACATTAGACCGTTTCGCGACGACTCTTGTTTCTGACATCTATGGATGGTAGGATTCTTGAATGAGGGGTAGGGGCATGATGACGGCTTATGTATTTGTGGAAGCCTACATGATAAACCTGTATTAGCGGTATTGGCTCCTAGTATCCGTTATTCCACTGCTTCTACTTTACCTTCCGAAATTTTTTAATAAATCGGTAGCAGATATCTAAAATCTTCAATCTGCTTATTGAGTATCAGTGGCTGCTGGGCCAAATAGTTTTGCCGATGAGCCATAATGGATGCTAGATTTTTTACAGAAGAATGAGATTCCCTTAGTATGAATGAATACGGAAGTACCGCAGATACTCTCGAACACTCATGATTCCCTCAGCAAAGGCTTCCATTCGCACACCTTTCATCAATCTTAGCCCCAAACGAAGCCATAACGGCGATATTGATTGTAGAGCCTGAGGAAGAGCCGTTGCTCAGGACCTCGAACCATATTCGTTTTAAGAATCCAATGATCTTGTCTCTATCCTGCGATGCTTCTAGAAACTGTCGATAAGAATTTAGGCCGTTTCCTCTCTATCATCATCGATCTGAGGCATTCGAATCCAATCCTGCTTCAAAAAGTCTAGAGCGTCTATACACAAATATCTACCGGAACTCCCGAGGAACGTTAGTTGGAGAGCACTCACGGGAAACTCCTTTTTATGTTCAAAGGCGATATTGGAATATTAGTAAAATAAACGTGACTATTTCTCTGCCGAATGTATGTCAAGATAATTGGTCGTTCATGATATAAGATCTCAGTAGGCCAGCATCTTACGGCTTGTTACTTTATCTGCTTCATGGCCTCTGATACCTGAATTACGCACCCGCAGCCGATAAAACACGAGGAATTAGTTTGGTACCGCCAAATCTACTTCTCTATTAAGGTGCCCGGCATCCTATGTCCTAGAAAGATTTTCTTTTTGAAAGGATGGTGGGGTATTAAAGTTAGAGCCCCTGGTTTTGTGAGGTAGATCTTGAGGCCCGCTGTCTTGATTGCCATTCCCGAAATTGAATCGTAATATTTAGTGCAAAACACAAATATCAGGGAGTTATGGACCTGGCATTAGCCAGAGATTGTACAATATCCCGAATTCTAGTCAAAGGATTCCCAGGCTTCCTATCATTAAATGGAGCTTCCCTTGTCAACGTGTTCAGCATGCATTCAATTCTCATGGAAACTAGCTTCGATAGAACCACAGGGATTAAAATTGTGGTGACCCAGGGAGGGATATGAGGAACTGAACTGATTGATTGAGGATGGCCAGCAGGCCATATTTATGTACATAGAAAAAAGGGTATATCGGCTGATATCCGGCGTGATTTGATATTGTTGGACGGCAGATGCCAGTCACGTGTTAGTTACCTTCACCTGCCGGCAGAAGCTCGGTAGGTTGCTAGCGCGCATGTGTATATAGTCGAGTATACTTACTAGTTAATATAATAAGCTTGCAATCAACCCTTACTATATAATAGGTTATAACCCCGTGTCTGCGCTCCGCCGTACGCTTAATCGAATTTAATATTCTTATTAAGCTAGGTGTTAGTACTATAACTTAATACAGCTTTACTAAATCCAAACTTCCTACTACAATAAAAAGGGCGAAAAACGCGTCTATTACCGCGACTTAAAAAGTCAGCGAATATAGCTGCAAGATTAGTTGACCGAATTGTTATATTAAATAATAATAGCAAAAACTTTATATAATGGAACCTTATCTTATATACTATTATAGACGCCTAGGACGCACGTAAGATCTTAGTTAGAACTAAGAAAAAACCTACAATCAGCGTTAACTTATACCTACTATTACCTACTCTATTAGCAGCTTTAGTAAATTAAGAAGCCTACTAAATATATAACAGCTAGATTATAGTAATATAAGCGTAATATAGTCTGCTTGATTAGAAAGTAAAGTAGGAGAAGAAAGCCCACACAGAATAACCATAAAAAGATAGCTATCTCTACTAAGTTATTATTAACTCTATAGAATAGTCTTATATTAAAGCGCTATAAGATATAATATTAGCGGCTACTTAATATCAGATTATTAGAGATTAATTCTAATAGAAAGGATTTAATAAGAAGTTATCTACTTAAGTTAACTATATTAGCCTAAAAGTATATAATTACGCGAGCGCTTGAGTATTTATAGAGAAATATTAGATAAACTAAATTAAGCTTTACTAGTTTAATATAATTATTCCTAACTAGTTTAATATATACTAATTCCTTTAGGCGATTAAATAAGTATTATCTAACTATATAACTACTTAATAATATAACCTTTAAAATAGTATCGAGCTTAATATCTAGAAAATAATTTATAAGATTACTAACGAAGCTTATTACTATAATAGAATCTCTATTACTTTTACTATAAAATATAAGAAGGACTTAACTAGTAAGAATTCTAGCTTAAATAAGAATAAGAAGAAGACGATAGATAGAAACGATAACTCGACTCGAAATTAATACCAACTCTATAGCTACTATAAAATATACTATCTAGGTGGTAAAGAAAACTACTATAAAAAGCATCTAGAGAAAGTACCTCTATAGTTTAAGAAGAATAGGTAGAATACTTAGTTAAACGAATAATAGTCGACCGAAGCTATAAAGGTAATATTAGCCTATTTAAGCTATATAAGCTTAATAGTATTTATAATAATCTAACAATCTCTATCTACCTTAATTAGTAATAAGCTAGTTAAGCTTTACTATTATACGGATGTATATAATTAAATTATTCTTAATATAGGTACAGATAAGTATATATTTAATAACCGAGTTTAATTCCTTAATTACTAACCCCTTAATATTATAGGAGTTATATAAATAGGGGGTAGAGGTATAAAAGTACTTAGTTATAGTACAGCTTATATAGAAGTTATATAATCTAATAGAATAACTTATCGGATTACTCTCTTAAATATACTATACTCGTTAGATATATTTATTAATATAGTCTTCTATTTATAACTATAAGAGAAAGGTATATACTATTATAGCTGGAACTAAATAATTAAATAGGGCGAGATATAGGAAGAAGTCGTATATATTCTAGAGATTAATAGTCTACTATATTTCCTCGAAGTAGATATACTAGAGGATACTATAAAGGTGCTGGCGCTAGCTTTAGCTTACTAGTATTATAAGTAGGAGAACTAGTTCTTAAAGTAGAAGATATCTCTCTAAGAGTTTTATAATATATTTAACTATATTAACTTAGACGACTTTAAAATATTAGCTAAAATTATTAATAGTATAATACTTATAAATTTTAAGAATTTTAACTATAAGGTTTACGCGTAAGCTAAAGCTAAAAAAGATATTTTAAGACGTATTATATAGCGCGCTCTAGTACCTCTTAATATAGTTTATATAGATATTATTAGTCCAGTCTTTCTAGAAGGGATATAGTATGAGAAGTATTAGCTACTCCTTACCAACGATTTTACTTAATATTACTGGATCTATTCTACTAGTAGTAAAGTAGAATATAGAGCTAAGCTAGAAGAGTTCTATAATATAATTAAAACGCAATATAATTAGACTATAAAAGTCTATTATCTTAATAATAATCTAGCTCTAATTAATAAGAGAATAAGACGTATAATAGTATTAGATAGAGCTAGATTTAAACTATTAACTTTATATACTACTTACTAGAATAGGTATATAGAAATTAGTAATAAACTTACTTAGAAACGTATATAATCTATATTCCTAATATTAAATATACTATAGAGATTTTAGCTATTTACTATTTAGTATGTAGTATAGTTACTTAATTACTCGCTTACTAAGATCTTACTAAAGAGTATAACACCTTATTATATAATATAATAATTTAAAGGATTTCTAAATAAAATACTAAATATATATAACTATAGGCTATTTAGAGTTATAAGCTATATCTAGATACCCTAGAAGAGCTATATTAAGAGTTATAAATTCGACGCGTGCTTATAGAAAGAATATCTTCTATATATAGAAGGCTTATAAATCTATTATATATAGATTTCTAAGATAAATAAAATTAAATATATAAGTAGCATTTATTTTATTAATTCTTAGTATTATATTACTAAGTAATCTAGACCTTGACCTATATAATTTAAGTAATCTGATTAACCTCTATATATTAAAGTCCCTCTACCTATAGTTCTAAAATACTAGCAATTCTTACCTAAATTAGTACTACCTATACTAAGCGAAGGTATATTAATAGAGGATTCCTATTTAGGAGGTAGAGGTAATAAAGCTTAAGAAGTTAAAGAAGCTTAAAAAGAAGCTTAAGAAGAAGTTTAAGAAGAAGTTTAAGAAGAAGCTTAAGAAGAAGTCTAAAATAACGCCTTCTATAAAGCTTAGGATAATTTATAAGATAATCTATCTAAGATAGAATATTAAATCGAATTTCTATTATAATAGTAACTAGACCCTCCGCGCTAAAAATATAAAAGGAAATCTACTCTACTATCTAAGTAATAGCGATATAGTACTTACGAGAGAAAAGAAACTAATAAATCTATTTAGTATAAAGAGGCAATTAAAAAGAAGAAGGCACGAAATATAATAAAAGTAAATCTATAGGTTAATTTTATATTATTACTCTAGTATAGTTTAACTTTCTATACTAAAGCCCGCCTAATACTTTAATATAATTAAAAGAAGGTTCTATATACTTATATTAAAGCTATATACCTAGTAAGTTAGCGGTATAATAAGGATAGAGTAAAGCTACTACCTAAGCTTTAAAATATAAAGGAAGCAGTATGCTATTTATTTGTAAAAGACTAGTACTCTACTAAGAATATAGAATATAGCTTATATAAAGAAAATAATATATAGACGATAGTTAAGTGAGAAGACTATAAATTAATACTTTTACCAACTTATTAGGTATATATATATAAGTTTAATACTGCCGGCAAGCTTATATAATATAAAGTATAGCTAGTTGTTAGTAGTAATTATTAAAAGAAAGATTTTCTCCTAGAAACCTACTTAGTAGTCGCTTAATCGACTACTATTAAACTTATACTAGCTTTTATTACTGCTCTCGACCTTAAATATAAGTAGCTTAATGTTATTACAGCTTTTCTTAATAGCCGACTTAATAAGAATAAGGAGGTCTATATTTACCTACTAGATAGCAAATATATTAAGCTTAATAAAGTTATATATAGTCTAAGATACTCTTCTTACCTCTAGTATAAGAAGCTTTAGTAATATCTAAATTTAATTTAGTATTTTACAATCTCTACTAATCTATATATTTTTATTAATAAAGAGATAGGTAATATTATTCTTATCTATATAGATAATCTAATCTTAGTTATAAGGAATATAAAATAGATAGCTAAGCTGAAAGCTTAATTAATAAATAAATATAAATGTTGAGATCTAGGCCCTATTAACTACTATCTTAATATAGCTATATACCGCGACCGAGTTAACTGCTTAATAGAAATCTTAATAGAAGCCTATATTAATAGGCTAGTAGAAGATCTATACTAAGAGCACCTGCCTTATTACTATATTCTATTCTATCCGTTAGTTATTAGCCTGACTAAATAATTAAAAGATAATCCTACGCCTGAAAACCTAGTTAAGTACTACTAATTAATTATTAGTAAGCTGCTCTATCTTACCTATCTTATCTAACCTAATATCGTCTTTTATATAGTATATCTAGGTTAATATATTAGTAATCCTTAAAAAGAGTATCTTAATACTATATTTAATATTATTAACTATCTAAAGATAAATAAGAACCTTATATTATAATTCTAAATACTAAAGGAACTAAATAATCTAGATATTTCTATCTTCTTATATATAGATCTAAATACTAAGCAGTAAGGCCTTAATCTTAAAAGATACTTAGATTCTTCCTTCGTAGATGCTAATAATTAGAAATCAACTTCTAGATATATCTTTATATTCTATAGGGGCCTAATTTACTATAAATTATCTAAGTAGAAGCTAGTTACAACTTTTACAATTAAAGCTAAATATATAGAGCTAACGTAGGCTATAAAAGAGGTATTTTAGCTTTGCTAACTACTATAAGATTTTAGATATACTAACTCTAAGTCTTCTTTAATTTATATCTTTAGAGATAATTAACTATCTATTAAACTAGCTTATTTAGAGGGCTACTATACGAGGTTAAAGTATATTAACATCTACTACTACTATATTTAGGAGTAAGTAGCGTCTAAAAAGTTTAAACTAAACTATATCTCTATAACTTAAATAGTTGCTAATAGTTTTACTAAGCTATTAGCTAGTTAATATTACTAAGAGTTTATTAAAATAATTAGGTTTTAAAAGGCTAAGTTACTCTAGAAGTAGCTAGGTATATATTAGCTATATAATACTATACTTCTACCTCTAGCGTAAGGTAGGAGGTATATTAGATAGTAGATACTAGTTATATATTAGTTACCTTTACCTACTAGTAGAAGCTTAGTAGGTTGCTAGCGCGTATATATATATAGTCGAGCATATTTACTAGTTAATATAATAAGCTTATAATTAACCCTTACCGTGTAATAGATATTATATAACAGTATCCTATATAACCTACAACTAGATAACTTACTATTATATAATATTAGGAAATCGTACTTAGTAGATTTGCTAAATCCCTAATATAAACTATATTACCCCTCTTCTTCTCCTAGACAGCTTTAATAGCGAAGGAGAAGCTGCGTCTAAAAAAAAAATAAAGGTAAATAGTATAAGTAGGAGGGGATAGAGATTATATAGGGTGGTATAGATAGATATATTAATAGTATACTATAGTGTTCTCTTAACCTCTCGGTTAAGGTACGGCGGGGGAATATATAGTATATAAGACTGTTTAGTTAAGGGCTATACAGCTGACTAGGCACATAACTTAAGCTTATATACCCCCCTTAAGTTGGAACGTGTTCGAATCTAATATAATAAATAAGGGAATAGTAAAAAGATGTGTAAAAGAATGTAAAAAAGATATAATCTAGTATAGCCTAGCCTTATAAAAACCTTAAAACCTAGTAGGATAAAATTAGATAAAAGAGTATTAGTAAATTAAAAAGAAAATAAATATTTAGCTATAAGCTATATATAACTATAAGTCTTTCGAACTTATAGTAATTATATATAGCTATTAGCTATAATATAGTTTATAAGCGTACTATTAGTATAAGTATATTATTAACCTTACTAACTTTCTATACTTAAAAAGCTAATATATATTATAAATAAGCGGCCTATATAAGTAAACGGTCTATTCTATTATTAAAACGTAATATTTAAGCTTTTAATAATAATATAACGATAAAATAATAAGAATATAGTCTAAAATAAGAATTAAGTAAATTTAACTTTTTAACTATTAAAAGAAGCTAAATAAATAGTAAAAGATATACTACTTTAATATTTAATATAATTTAAATAACTATATACTAATAATATACTAGAATTTACTTATAGTATAATTATAAGTCTAATTTAAAGAGACTAATAAAATTTAAAAAGGAGGTTATTATTTAATATATATTTAACCTAGATTTATAAGAATTTATATCTACTTTAACTACTATATAAAATATATTTGATAATTTACTTACTAAATATAATATAAACTAGATTAGTATATATTAGTTTAGAAATTTTATTAAATATACTTCTAAATTTAAAATATATTTAAATTAGTTTTATAATTACTAGAAAGTTCTATATAAAAATCCTAATATAATAATATAAGGAAATCGTTCTATAAAAAGCTTTATATATAATCTTATTCTACCTCTAGCTCTACTCCTTTTTCTATCTATATATAGTTATAGGCTGGTAGATAAGTATAAGTTAAGTTAGGGTTAGGATCTTATATAAGTAGGGTAGAGTTAAGGTTAGAGTCTTACTAATTAGCCTAGAGTATAGGTAGGGTTAAGATAGCTGTTTAGTAATAGGGTATAGGTTAAGGTAGAGTTATATAGACTAGATTTTCTTAGAGTCTAACTAATTAATATACTTTAGAAAGTAGCTTAGTAAGAGTATATATAGTATAATATTCTAGGGCTTTATTATAGCTATTTATTATAGATTAAGCTAATCTTACTTTATTAAATTCTAGGGCAGTATACTATAGTATATTATAGACTATAATAGTATACTCTTTAACTATTAATCTTATATAGCTTAATCTAATATAATAATATATTTATAATAGTAATTTATTATATAAACTATAGAGGTTTATAAATTTCTCAATAAATATACTTTCGCGGCAGCTTCTTATTAGTAATAGTACTAGAATTAATATTCTTCTAGTTAATCTTCTAGTTAATCTCTAGTTCTTTATTATATACCTAGACTAGAAGTTTAAAGAAATCTATAACCTTATTAGTATTATAAAAAGGGCTTAGCTTACTAGTATTCTAGACTTTTATAGTCTAGTATACCTCTTTAGTATAATAGTTCTCTCTGTTTATTATATATTTTAGAAATATAATATCTCGGATTCTCTATATAGTAAGGTAATATCTTCTATCTCTAATTATATCTCTAGTAGTATTAAAAATCTATTTAATACTAACTCTTATAATCTATATTAGAAGAATATCTTTTATAACCTAAGTAAGCTGCGGATACTAATATTTATTTACTCTCTACTAGTCTAATATATTAAAGTTACAACCTTAAATAGAAGGTATAATATATAGTATAAGCAAGCTAATTACCTAAACGAGCTGATTATAATACTAAGACTATACTAAAATCGTAACTACTTTTCGTAAAATATTATACTTTCTTATATTCTATCGTACTATATAGTATAGTAGCCTATTCTTCTATATCTATAGTATTATTTTTACACGTCCGCGAGTTATATTTAACCTCGTTATACTACTTATAGCGCCTTTAAGTTAGCTAGTCTCTATTAACGCGCGCCTTCTTCCTACCCTTTTTCTTATTAGTATAAGTACTAAACTCTTTTAGAGTAGTTAATTAAGCGCCTTCTTTAATTATTAGATTACCTTCCTTTTATATATACTTTCTTTTATATAATTAATATTATATAGCAGCCTTATTAACTATTTAAAGTTTAGTAACCTAAGCGTATAATAGTACGTTTTTATATATTATATATATAGTACCCTTTATAAACTATTTAAACGCTTCTACTATTAAAGTAGATAAACTATCTAAATACTTTTAAACTCTTAATCGAACGTATATAGATTAAGACCTAAATTTAATAGGATTACTTAGTATTTTTAACTCCTAAGGGGTATCTTTAACTATAAAAGGTATTAGTATATATAGTTAAACTTTAAGCTTTAATAGTACTATATCTAAATTAAATAGAACTAGACTAGCGCCTCGAAAACTATTTAGGATATTATTCTTCGTAATTACTACATTAAAAGCTGCTTTAAAATAGGATAAGAACTCGATTTTTATAATATAGTTAATATAACCGCGTATTAGCTACTCGACTTAGCACCTGTATATAGTCTTTAAAGGTAAGAAATAATCTATATCTAGTAGCTGTAGTAGGTATAATAAATATAAAAGTATATAGAGAATAATAATATTCTTTTCCTTATAGAGCTACCTGAATTTAAGTAAGTTATAGCTCTTATAGCCGTCGAGAATTAGTAATTAATACGTACTAATAGTATAATCCTTTATATATATGTTAAAGTACTTTAACTACTTAATACTAATATTATTTATCGTCTAGCTGTTATTAGTAACCTATATAACCTAGGTTAGTAGAATATTATCTTCTTTATACTATATAAAAAGGTGGTAGGTACCTATAAAGATAATAAAAAGTAGTATTATCTATCCTATTACGTTAATATCCTAGATAACTGTTGTAACAATGCAAAGAAATCGTTCCACGAAAAGCTTTATATACAACCTTATCCTAAAGCTTTTCGCTTATCTTATCCTACCCCCAGTTCTACCCCTTTTCCCTTCCGTATATAGTTGTATACTCCCTTATAAGTAGCTTGGTAGTTCTTCTATATCCTTTCGTACAAGGCCTATAGGTCTTAATAGAATTCCTAGGTCCCTAATCCCCCACGCACTCTTATATGCCTCTAAGTGGATTCGTGCTATATTCGGACCCATTATCTTACCTGTGCCGTTACATTATATAGAAGAACTTAATACTACTAGTAACGGCCTCTTTAATAATATTATATCGATTGTTTATTTAAATACGTCTAAGTCTAAGATACGCCTAATTTAGTTTAGGTTATAATACTTATATACTATTACATTAAATTATTTAGTTACCTAGACAGGATCTTAAAAACCTCCTATTAACCGAAGCCTTTAGGTTTGGAACTTCCTATCTTCTACGATTAGGATTGCCTTTAGAAAAGCCGCGTAGAGTGCGCCTAGGTAGAAACTTAAAGACTACTAATAACCCATCAGAATCGGAGGCAACCGCTGATATCTGACTATAATTCACCTTCTAATTCCTATACTAGAACTGATATACGCGCAAGTTATAGTAAGAGTAAGCTTCTATCTACGCGTGTAGAACAACCGTTACCTCCTATAAGGGGCCCTACGACAGGCGGACCCCTCTCTACAGGGCCTGTAATAAAGAACCTATCTAATTTAGAGGGAAATTGGAGTAAATTAACCCTTAAGAAATAAATCGCAATTTTATAGGAGGAGATTATATGCTTAACACAATAGAGAACTATTAGTCCTAATTAACCTCTGTAAACCACTAAATCAGAACTAATAATACGCTAAAAAACTTTTGCAACTCCCCTAGTAAGAAACCTCTCGGCCACCCCTAAGCCCCCTTAAGCCTACCTTATTAAACGCACGCCTAAGATTAAAAGCCTTATAGATGGTAGCAAACCTATATTTAAATAATAGCGAGTCTCGATTCTAAACCAACTCGAGATTAATATAGATTACTATCCGATAGAGTATACACACATAGTATTAGTATAAGGATATACCTCTGGTACTGCGAAAGGGTATCTAGAGCTAAAATACCTAGCTAAATCGGACTAGTATTAGTTTAAGAATACTGAAGAAATGATTTCGCTTCTACGATCGTATTTTATTATAGGTAATAAAGAGATAGAGGCACGACAGGCGTTTTAGGTTCTAAGGATGAATAAGGGAGAAGCGTTCCCAACTTTTAAAGCTCGCTTTATTAGTACAGCTATTAGGGGATCCGTACCCCAATCTAAGTGGTTCTTCTACCTATAGAATAAGATTCTCCCCAGCCTAAGGATATTAAACCTTAGCTTTAAGCTTATATAGAAAGGCTCCTTTAACGCTATAGTCGCCTACTTAACAGCCTACAATATAGAAAGGAGGAGCGTTCCTAACCTCTTAGAATAAACTGTCAGCCTATAGGTTGCAGCTAAAACAAATTTAGATTAGTACCGGAAGGCTTCTAAGAGTTTATCTAAGGTAACCTATAATCTGATACTACCCTAATCTACCCTAGTATTAATACCTCGTTCTACTACAATCGCTTCTTAATAACCCAGCAAGACTCCCGCACCTAAAAGGTATACAACTTTAGATAATTACTACAATTATAGTAAACTAGGACACTTTACGAACGAATATATAGTCTTTAGAGTATAAGAGATAGAGGTTAAATAAAAGAAGATTAAGGAAGAAGAGTTTCTAGACGTAAATAAGTACCACTTAAATAGTTCTCGGGTGGGAAATAGAGACGCCTGGGAAAACTCTCCATCCTAGGCTTAAGTAAGTACGACTTATCAAATATCGATTTATCGTATTTATTTGGAGGAAAGTACTTCCGAATCCCCACCATTCTATATTTAAAAGGTATTGGTGTACAACTAAACGCCCTTGTTAATACTAGTACCTAAGGCTTCCTGTTCCTCAATTCTATAGTAGCTAGATTACTCTCCTAAGCCCTATATATGTTGATACAGCGCTTACCCTTTAAAATCACTGTTAAAGGTTTTCAGGACCGAATCTAAACCCTAGTTAATTAGTATATCTACTTACACCTGTGAATTAATAGGAGAACTATCTAAAACTGCCTATTTATTATTATAGATCTAAGTATTTAGGATTGTATTATTAGTATTAAATAGTTACGTTGTTTTCAACTCCTGCTAGATACAGATAAGAATTGGATTATATAGCCCTCTAAGTATCCTGCCACTTATAATCCTTCACCTCCTCTTCTTATATAATTAACTCAGCCAGCACGCGATAAGAAAGTAGAACTAGATATCTAGCGACGCGACGCTCTATAGGAAAAAGACTAGTATTAGCAGTCCTACAGTTCAACTATCCATCGTATTAAGGGTCTACTAAGACTACTAAAACTATATTAGTTTCTTATAGCCTATAGTCTAAACAAGCTCGGAGCTCCTGCACGCCCGTATAAAATAAAGTTTAAACCCGATCCGAAGAAAGTCTATTCTTCTATTATTACTCTTATTTTAGCTAATACTTTCTACTTTAACATAAAGAGGAAAGAGAACGAGTTTTTCTCTACGTCTCTATACGAAATCGAGCAGCTGATTAAAGACAAGCAAGCTCTAGAGCTGGAAGATAAGGCTGAAAATAAAGTACTAGTAAATCTCTAATTGCTATCCAAATACTATAGGTATTAGAATATATTTAGCAAAACTGCAGCTTATTAATTACTAGAATACTGCCCTTACAATTATAAGATTGTTCTTATAGAACCTCTCCCTAATAGTTACAGCCCGTTATATAAGTAGAATATTAAGGAGCTAGAGGTAACTAAGAAGTATATTATGGATAATCTACGGTATAGGTATATTAAGTAGAGTCGGAGCTCTTTTATATCTCCAATCCTTTATGTCTATAAACTTAATAGCAACCTACGTATCTGCGTAGATTATTATAAACTTAATACTCTTACCTATAAGAATGTATATCTAATACCACGTATAGATAAACTCTTATCTAGACCTACTAAGGTAGTAATTTTTACTAAGTTCGACATTCGTGCGGCCTTTAATAAGATTAGAATAGACCCTAGTTCTAAGGAATATACTACCTTTTAGACTCGATATAGAACCTATAAGTATAAAATTCTGCCTTTTAGATTATATAATAGCCTAGCAACTTACTAGTGCTATATAAACAACGTACTAATCGACTACCTAGATAACTTCTATATCGCTTACCTAGACGATATCCTTATCTACTTAGAAGACGAGGCGATATATACTATCTACGTTAAGAAAGTTCTTAAGAGATTACGTTAAGTAGGGTTATAAGTTGATATTAAGAAGAGCGAATTCTATATTACCCGAACTAAATACCTTAGCTACATCCTCTTAAATAAAGGCCTTAAGGTTGATCTAGAGAAGGTAGAAGTACTGCATAACTAGCAGCCACCTACTACTATAATAGGTGTGAAATCCTTCTTAGGTTTTACTAGATTCTATCGATAGTTCGTACCGGAATTCTCGCGTGTTATAAAGCTAATTATCGCACTATAGAGCCTTACGACTTCTTTCGTATAAATTTTAGAATGTGATATTACCTTTAAGAAATTAAAGTCAGCTCTGTTAAGTATACCTACTCTCTACTACTTTAACCCTGCGTTAGAAATAAAAATGGAAACTAATACCTCTAATAGAATAGTTGTAGGAGTACTGTTATAGAAATATCCCGACGGAAAATAGTACTCTATAGCGTTCTATAGTAAGGTTCTATCCGGTTCGGAACTGAACTAGGAGATCTATAATAAGAAACTGTTCGCAATCGTTACTACGTTTAAGTAATAGAGGGCAGAACTTACTTCGGTAGCTATTAAGACTCTAGTATATACCGATTATCGCTCACTCGAATATTTTATAACTATAAAGGTACTTAATACTTATTAAATTCGTTAGACTGAGGAATTAGTTTAGTATTAGTTCCGAATCGAATATACTCTAGGTAAGAATAATACTAGAGTAGACATCCTCAGTTGTTGCGAACAAGATATAGAAAACTTAAAAGCAGCTTAAACTAATAACTAGTTGAGAGTCCTATTTAGACCGCATCGACTTTACCCCTAAATTAATGCTGAATTAGTCTAGTCCTATATTATCTAAATAACAACTTAAATAGCTATACTAAACGTTATTAAAGGCTAGAAGTAGGTTATATTACTAGACTCTCTGGAGTTAATCGACGCATTACTATAGGAAAACCGAGCCTCCTTTACGCAGGAACGTATACTTCTACCCTATAAGTATCGGATAGAGAACGGACTACTCCTTTATAATAATTACTTATATATTCTATTAGATTCAGGCCTTTACACGCGACTTATATAAGAGGCTTATAATCAAGTATCCTCCGCACACCTAAACGCTACTAAAATCTATTAGTTACTATCCCGGAAGTACTATTAGAAGGGTATAGAGGCTACTTACAAACGATATATACGGAATTATATCCTATACCGTAAAACTTATCCGATATAAACCCGAACCCTAGGTTTTATCTACCTACTTCCTATACTAAATTAACTAATATAGTACCTATATATTAACTTTAAGGATTTCTCTATAGATAAGTCCGGATACAATCAGATTATAGTAGTAATCAATCACCTGTCTAAACAAGCAGTATCTATCCCCTACTATCGTATAATTAACGCAAGGGGAATAGCCGAATTATTTATTTAATAGGTGTACTGCTTTAGCTATACGCCTGAAACTATTATTTTAGACTAAAGACTTTAGTTTATATCTAGTTTCTAGTCTAAATTCTGCTATATTTTAGGCGTAAAGATTAAACTATCTACTACTTATTATAAAGAGACTAACGGATAGACAGAGATTATAAACAAGTATATTAATTAGAGACTGCGCCCTTTCGTATCCTTCTACTAAGATAACTAGAGTTCTCTATTACCTATAATCGACCGAGTATAAGCAATTCTACCCTATATAACTATCAGAATATCTTTATATTAGATCCTATACGGATCCGAGCCCCGTTAGAGTTGGGATTAGAAATATTCCGTTAATCCTATTACCGCAACAGATAAATTGAATTATAAGAACGCCTTAGCTCTAGCAACTCGTATATATACAGCCTGGGAAACCGTAAAGGCTAATATCAAGAAGGCTTAGGATCGTATACGATCCGTTATTAACTATTACTAGTAACCGATTGATTAGTAGATTAGTAATATAGTCTACCTAAATACTAAGAACTTTACAGTCTAGAAACCGAGCCGAAAGCTATCCGATTAATAGGAGGGCCCTTTTAAAGTACTAGAATAGGTTGGAAACTCGTACTATCTACAGCTACCCCTAGGATCGAGAATATATGATGTCTTCGTACTAAACCTGCTGTATAAGAACCCCTAGGACCTTCTACCAGGGCAAGAAGCTCCGAAACCACCCGCTATCGCTATTAAAGGGGTAGAAGAGTAGGAGGTTGAGGAAATACTAGCTAGTAAGCTATAT